>ML682003.1:2756661-2840375 GCA_007922195.1 Podocnemis expansa | reverse complement strand
GGGGGGGGGGGGGGGGAGTGTCAGGAAGCGGCTGTATATATAGCCATTGGGTGGCGTGTGGGGGGGGGGGGTGGCCGCCTACCTTCTCCTGACAGGCTAGGACAAAAGTTTTTCTGACCGCTCCGGCACGGAGACACCTATTACGGAATGGATCTGAGTAGCCCATCTCGAAGAAGGATGGTTACTGGTGGTTAACCCACCGTTATGGTGCAATGTGAAGGGAGAGATGGTCTCTAATAAACAAATGCAGTTTCAGCTTGCATGTAAAGAACAATGACGCCTATGTGTGCATGTGGCAAGACCATCTGAAATTCTGCTTCGAGTCGCCTCTGTGCCAGAAAGAAGGAAGGAATTTAAGGGGGAGCAATACCAGTGGTTAGGGGGACAGAGGGATTGATTTATGAGGCCTGTCCTAATACCCACCCACCCCCTGCTCCCTCTACCCCATCACCACTTCCAGGGAACTGTGCAGAGCAGAGATCCAAGACAGCAGCCTATAAGGGAGTCTGGCTTTAGTTCTGGGAAAGGGGGGAAATGATTCTGTGGGAGAGAACTCAGTGATTCAATCATGAGGACAGGCATGGATAGAAGGCAAAGATAAGATGTAGAAGCACAGTGTGAATGGATTGCTGGCTTTGTTTTGATTTGTGTCTTCCATCACAGGGAAAGATGGAGGCTTGAAAAAGATACCTCATTAGCAGGGCCGTAACTAGGCGTTCCAGTGCCTGGGGCAAGTAGCCCTAAATGCACCCCCCCCAACCCCGATCTGGGGCCCATCTATACAGCAGAGGGGAGGGTGGTTGTGACCTTTCCCTGCCATGGCCAGAGCCAGCAACGGGGGTCCTTCCCCACAGCCAGGGGGAGAAGGGACCCCTCCCCGTTGCCTCTGGCCACAGCAGTGAAGCGATCCCCCCCTGCTGCCTCTGGCTGCAGCAAGGGGAAACGATCCCCCGTCATGGCCAGAGCAAGCAGGGGAGATGGCTTCCCCACAGCACCCTTTTAAATTGGTGCCCTGGGCAAAGCCCCTTTCACCCCGCCATAGTTACGGCCCTGTTCATTAAAGACAATAATGGGATGTGAGCATGTCAGCAAGGTGGGATTTTCACCCGTGAAAGCTCAAGTGATAAATAAATTTGACACCGGCATTCTGTAAAAGTGCCACCAGACTCCTTGTTTATTTTGAAAACCACAGCAACCCAGACATGAGAAAAGCAAGTGTTTGAAAACCAAGAAAATAAGCTAACAATAATCTCTATGTACTCATTTTGACATATAAAGTAACAATGGGAAAAAGCAGGGGATGTTTTAGGAATGAATCTCCCACCCCCAAATTAGATCAGATCAGACTATGAACTGTGCAATAGCTAGTCGCTGTAACAATGTGATCTTCTCAGTGTTGTTGCTTTTTGTGTCATTGTTTATGAAAACCACGTGTTTTGGTTGATCTGAAATTTGATTGTTCAACTCATTATAGCAGAGACAACATCTTCCTTTGTGTCTCTGCTGTGTCCATGGGGTTTTTGTCAAGACCATGGCCTCTAGGCACTAATAGAAACGATAAAGAACCATAAGGATGTAAAGAGCTGTTTGCATGACTCGAGAGAGACAGCAAAGACATATACTGATGGCAGGGTAGCTCTAGGGCTACACATTTCTGAAAGGCACCTGCACCGGGGCCCTGAATATGCACAAATTTAAGGCCATGTTTAAGTCTGGGAGCTATTCAGGAGATCAAAGATGAACAGTTACTGGGACCCTGCAGCAGGCACCCTGGCCCAGGTCCCCTCAACCCCCACCGGGAGGCTATATCCATTGCGGTTCTCAAAACACTTGGACATTGAAGGAATTTTTAAAAAATATGGCTCCTTTGACTAGCCGACCCCTGTCTTAACAATACCTCTTCCCACTCACACCCTCTCACTGCAGCAGAGTGCTTTGCATTCCTGTAACTCTTCACTTCCCAGAATTCAGAAATTTAATGTTGACTTCCCTCCTCATTCTGGAAGGGTGTTGGCTGACCCTGCCTCGGCATTAACAGAAATATTTAATCTCCTCTTAGCACATTGCTTCCTAGCCCAAACTCCACTCTCAACCACCTGTTTATCTGCTTCTCCCTGGGCTCTCTTCCCATGGCGCAGGCCTGTGGTGGGGGTGTTGTGCGGGGCTCTTCCTTCCCATTACATTTCTTTGTCCTCCCTGCAGAAATAAAATTTGTTATTCTGAGTTACCTCAGATAAAGGATTTGCAGGCCTAAATCCACAAAGCAGAAGGCAGAGTTCTGGTCACCAGCAGGGACTGGAGGGAGCGTGGACGTAGTATTGACCATTTCCCCCGCACAGGGTATGGTAATTGCATTGTATTACTGGTGGCGGGGAACCCTGGTAAGAAAGCGCCTGCACCGAGCACCTCAGCTAGGAGGCAGCAAAGTATACAAGACGGCAAAGTAGGGACACTGGGTTCTTTGAAAGCAGTTGGAGTTAAAAAAAAAGGGAGAGGATCAAAGAAGATGAAAGTTGGAAGGGACTTCAGGAGGTCAGCTAGTCCAGCCCCCTGCTCAAAGCAGGAGAAGAAGAGTTTGTTTCAAATTGAGAGCGAGCAGCACGTTCCTCTTGGAAGACATGAGAGAGGTTGGACGACCAGAACGGAAATGCTCCTCTACAATCCCGAAGAAACCTTGTGAACTGTCCAGGGGGTGGGGACACTACTGCAGAGTCCCAGAGGGAACTGCCTGGGTTTCAAGCATGATTTCTGTTAAAGATGCTGAGACCTTTCGCAGTCCTTGTTGGGTGTAGGCAGACCCGAGCTAGGTTGGCTATCTGGATTGTATCAATGGAAAAATGCACTGTCTCAAAGCAGAGGTTTATTCAAACATGTCAACTGCTTAGTCCACTTGGATGCAATGGCTGATGGCATAGAATGCAATAAGGAACAGAAAAGCTACAAGTAATTTAAAACAGAACAAAACAAGGGTCCTTAAAGACTAACAAATTTCTTCAGACATAAGCTTTTGTGAACTGCAACCCTCTTCAGCAGATGCAACTGAAATTTGAAATTTGTTAGTCTTTAAGGTGTCACAGGACTCTTGTTTTTGGTGTGCACAGATTCACATGGCTACCCCTTTGAAAGTAATTTTTTGTTATTGCTACATTTCTGTGATGATCAGGGTCCAGACATAGAAGGGATGATTGGGGGCCTGATCCCCAAAGGATAGGCAATTGAGTCAACTAGTTGCATACAATCTTATGTAACCCTTCTACAGGGTCAGCTCAAGGGGTTGCAGTGCCCCAAGCCAAATTTTGATTTGGCGCCCCCCCATCTCATTCATGGAGGTTGAAAATGGTTTTCCAAAGTGCATAAATTTTCAGCATCTACCTGCAGAGGGATTTAAAGTGCACTCTGCCTACATGACTTAAGCTGCTGGTCAATTAACAGTGCCTGGGCTGCTAGGAAGGAGTTGAAGAGGTGGGAGCCAGCCTGATCTTCAGGGGTCTAGGCGCCCCTACAAACTGTCACCTGAAGCCACGTCTGTCTCTTGCCTCATAGTAGAGCCGGCCCTGCCCTTCTACCAGGCGGAGCTGACAGCAGCAAAGGGCCAGTTTCTATATCTAGGGGCTCCTGTCAATGACAGAACACCAACCGACTTGAGACCCCAGCCAGTCTCCTGGGAAATCCCACATTAGCCCCTGTGTGCCCTAAAAGGCAATACTTGCCCTCTCACAAGCGCAGAGTCTGAGTGTAGAAAAGAAAATCAGCCATGAAAATGTTGGCATAGTCCTGTCAATAAAAGAAGGAAACCATCCAAACACAGTGCAATGCAGAATTCACAAACACATCAAACACAACTCACTCCCCGCTCATAGGATGTGGGGAATGGCCTTCATTCTCCCTTTTCGCTCCCCCCTGGACTGACAATTGCCAGCTTTGCCCAGATACCCCCACAAAAGCCACCATCACAGGATCTAACCAAGCCAGCTACTCCATCAACGTCTCATTCACCTGTTCATTCACCAACATGTCTGGCTCAAGGATTTTTGGTGCCCTAGGCAAACTATGACTTTGGCACTCCCCTCCACATGTTGTAAGACAGGGTTGGCAACCCCCTGCACGCATGCCAAATGTGGCACACAGGCCAAGCCTGAGTGGCATGTGGCACCACTCAGGCTCCCAGCTGGCCCCACCTCCAGCACGGCCTGGGGCCACAAGAGCCACGTGCTGCGACTCCAGGTCCCCGCTGGCTGCGCTAGCACAGGGAAAAAGAAACTGCAGCGCAGGGCTCCTGGCCCCAGCTGGCTTCGCTCCCTGCTGGGCAGGGCTGCTGGAGGAAAGCAGAGTGGGTCGGCCCTCCCAGAGCCAATCCCGACCACGACTGGGAAAGGGACGTGTCGACCCTCCTGGAGGCACCACTGTCAGCGGGAGCTGGCTCCGGCCGTGGCCCCAGCCAGGAGCTGGATGCCGCCTGCAGGCAGGAGCAGGAGCCAGCCCCAGTCCTAGACCGGGGCCCAGCTGAGAACTGGAGACCGCCTGCTGGCGGGAGCCGACCTCAGTGCCAGTCCAGCTCCCAGCTGGAAACCCAAGGCCTGGCCCTGCCCCCCTTTGGCCATAGCCCCAGCACCTACGGAGGATGCAGTGGGGGGGCTGGCACAGAGTCATAGAATCAGAGAATCCTAGGGTTGGAAGGGACCTCATAGGTCATCTAGTCCAACCCCCTGCCAGAGGCAGGACCACTCCCACTAAACCATCCCAGTCATGGTTTTGTCCAGCCGGGCCTTAAACACCTCCAAAGATGGAGACTCCACCACCTCTCTAGGCAGCTCATTCCAATGCTTCACCACTCGCCTAGTAAAAAGTTTTTTCTAATATCCAGCCTCGACCTCCCTAACCGCAACTTGAGACCATTGCTCCTCGTTCTGTCCTCTGTTATTACCGAGAACAGTCGAGCTCCATCTTCCTTAGAGCATCCCTTCTAGTAGTTGAAGGTTGCTATCAAATCCCCCCTCAATCTTCTCTTCTGCAGACTAAATAAGCCTAATGCTTTCAGTATTTCCTCATAGGGCTTCTGCTCCAGCCCTTTGATCATTTTGGTTGCCCTCCTCTGAACTCTCTCTAGCATGTCCCTGTCCTTTTTGTAGTGGGGAGCCCAAAACTGAACACAGTATTCTAGATGTGGCCTCACCAGTGCAGAATAAAGGGGAATGATCACATCCCTTGGTCTGCTGGTAATACTTCTTTTGATGCAGCCCAGTATGCCATTGGCCTTTTTGGCAGCAAGAGCACACTGCTGACTCATATCTAGTTTCCCATCCACCAGGACCCCCAGGTCCTTTTCTCCAGTGCTGCTACTTAGCTGAATGTTTCCCAGCCTGTAGCGGTGCATGGGGTTTTTCCATCCCACATGCAGGATTTTACAGTTGCCCTTATTGAAGCTCATAAGATTTCTATTGGCCCACTGTTCCAATTTATCTAGGTCTCCCTGAATCCTGTCCTTGCCCTCCAAAATGTCTACTGGTCCCCCCAGCTTGGTGTCATCCGCAAACTTACTGAGAGTGCCGTCTATTCCATCATTCAGATCATTGATGAAAATGTTGAACAGAACCGGCCCCAGGACCGACCCCTGAGGCACCCCACTCGTGACTGGTTGCCAGCTAGACGTGGAACCATTGATTCCTACACGCTGAAACCATTGATCTAGTCAGTTTTCTCTCCACCTTATAGTCCACCTATCCAACCCATACTGCCTTAATTTGCCAATGAGAATGCTGTGGGAAACTGTATCAAAAGCCTTGCTAAAATCAAGGTATATCACATCAACAGTTCTTCCTGCATCCAGAAAACCAGTCATCTGCTCATAGAAGGAAATGAGATAGGTCAGGCATGATTTACCCTTGGTAAATCCATGCTGACTGTTCCTGATCACTTTATTTTCTTCTAAGTGTTTGAGGATGGATTCTTTAAGAATCTGCTCCATAATTTTGCCAGGGATTGAGGTGAGGCTGACTGGTCTATGGTTCCCCTGATCCTCCTTTTTCCCTTTCTTGAAAATAGGCACTACATTTGCTTTTTTCCAATCCTCTGGCACCTCCCCCCTTCTCCATGAGTTTTGAAAGATAACGGCCAGCGGTGCTGCTATCTCATCAGCCAATTCCCTTAGCACTCTTGGATGCAGTTCATCCGGCCCCATGGACTTGTGCACATCCAGCTTCTTTAAGCAGTCCCTAACCTGACCTTCTGTCACCAAGGGCCTCTCTTCTTCTCTCCCATCTGCCACACCCATGGTAGTGGGCTGGGAGCTGACCCTGCCTGTGAAAACTGAAGCAAAAAAAGCATTGAGCACTTCAGCTTTTTCCTCATCCTCTGTCACGAGGATGCCTGCCCCATTCAGCAAGGGACCTACACCATCCCTGATCCTCTTCTTGTTATTAACATACTTGTAGAGCCCCTTCTTGTTATCCTTTACATCCCTCGCTAGCCGCAGCTCCATTTGTCCTTTGGCCTTTCTGATTTTATCCCTGCAGTCCCTAGCAATATCTTTATATTCCTCCTTCATCATCCGACCAAGCTTCCACTTCCTGTAAGCTTCCTTTTTATGTTTAAGCTCAGAGCAGAGTTCTTGGCTAAGCCATTCTGGCTGCCTCACATGTTTATTCTTTCTCCTAATTGGAATGGCAACTTCCTGTGCCCTTAGCAGAGTTTTTTTTAAAATATAACCAACTCTCTTGGACTCCTTTCCCCTTCAGATTAGCTTCCCAAGGGATCCCACCCATCAGTTCCCTGAGGGAGCCAAAATCTGCTTTTTTGAAGTCCAGGGTTTTTGTTTCGCTTCTTTCCTTCCTGCCTTTAATGAGCATCCTGAACTCAACCATGTCATGGTCACTACTGCCTAGCTTGCCATTGACCTGTACCTCCCTGATCAGTTCTTCCCTGTTTGTGAGCAGCAGGTCGAGAGGTGCAAGATCCCTAGTTGGTTCCTCTAGCATTTGTACTAGAAAGTTGTCCCCAACACTCTCTAAAAACTTCCTGGATTGCCCATGCACTGCTGTATTGGCCTCCCAGCAAATGTCAGGGAAATTGAAGTCCCCCATCAGCACCAGGGCTTGTGATCTGGAAGCTTCCACTAATTGTCCAGAGAAAACCTCATCCACCTCCTGCTTCTGGTCTGGTGGTCTATAGCAGACACCCACCACAACATCCCCCTTGTTGCTTCCCCCTCTCAATGTAACCCACAGACTTTCTACTGGCACGCTTCCACTTCCATAATGGAGCTCTGAGCAGTCACAGAGCTCTTTTACATATAACGCTACTCCTCCCCCTCTCCTTCCCTGCCTGTCCTTCCTGAACAGTTTATACCCATCCATGGCAGAGCGCCAGTCATGAAGACTATCCCACCATGTCTCCGTTATTCCTATGATATCATAGTTCCCTGTCTGCGCTAATATTACCAATTCTTCTTGCTTATTTCCAAGGCTCCTCGCATTAGTGTATAGGCACCTAAGATACCCGGCCGATTGCCCTACTTTGTCATGTTGATTTCCAATTCTATTACATAAACCTCCTTGCATTTTTTCTAGGAGTTCTCCCTCCCCACTCTCCTCGCATATTGGGGCTTCAGTAGAGCACTTAAGACAATTATTTGATTCCCCCCCATGTTCCAACTACCTTCTCTTTTATTGCTGTTGATACAGTCCCAGCACCCCCCAAGTTCCATCCCTCCCCCCAGATCACCCACATTCTCACTTACCTGTGGGCTTTGGTCTCCTTCCCCCGATGAACCTAGTTTAAAGCCCTCCTCACTAGGTCAACCTCACTAGGCAAAGGTTGCCTCCCCCTGTTATAAAAAATAACACACATACACATACGCCTTTTAAAAGGAGAAAAAAATTCACTTGTTTTTAATTTGGTGCTCCTTAAAGCCTGGCGCCGTAGGTAGCCACCTAGTTCATATATATAGTTGGGCCAGCCCTGTCCACCAATATGTTTTATGCCATCATGTGCCAGACGTGCCCCCCACCCACACATTGCATAAACAGAACAGTCTCTGCACAAAAGGGTAAATGGATACAAATCTGACATCAGAAATGGCATAATTAAAAAAGCAATAGGGGAACACTTCAATCTTCCTGACCACTCCATTAATAACCTGTTAATAGCCACGCTCAAACAAATGAATAACAAATCACAGCTTCAAAGAGAAACTGCATGATTGAAATTCATACACATATTTGACAGTGTCAATTTAGAGACTACAGGAAATAGAGACTACAGTTTCTTTTCTCTTTACAACAGGTAACTTTGCTTTTGTTTCCCCCTCATCTTCACTGTTTGAATCTAAAGAAACACTTTGATTTGCTGTAAGAGTCTGACCTGATCCTATGACTCATACTTCCCTGCATTTATTTTCCTCCCATTCACCTGTAGTTCCCCATCTTCAATCATCTGACAAATTGGGATTTTTCCCAATGAAAGCTCATGTGATAAATCAATTTGTTAGTCTTTAAGTGCATTAGATTCCTTGTTTGTTTTGCTGGACTAGACCAGGGGTCTCAAACATGTGGCCCACAGTCTGCATGTGGCCCCTAAAACTATTTCCTGCGCCCAGCAATGACACAGTCATTGCCAATATTTGCAGTATCATTGCATTGAAATTTTTCAGTGGTGCAGCCCTCATGCTAAGGTACTAATCCTCATACGGCCCTCTACTAGTCCTCATGTGTCTCTCACAGTGATTTGAGTTTGAGACTGACACAGCTGCTCCTTTGGATCATATCTTGAGGAAGGCTCCAAACTTTGATGTAGTAAAAGCAGCATGCAAAAACTGTTAATGTTATTTTTTCTGTTTGTTAATTTCTCACTAAAATTAATGAAACATTCCTTTAATTATGATACACATGTGATTGTAACTTCCTTTACCTGAGGTCATGAGTGTTGCTTTGTCATCCTCACAAAGTGAAATAAACTAGAAATATTTACAAACCTTGGCAAAATATATGCAGTTTGCTGGGAGAAATTCAAGATATAAAAAGCCACTTACTTAAATTTACTGCAGGCTGAGATCCAAAAATAAAAGTGCTCTGAAAACTGTGGTTTACCAGGAGGAAGGTGTTCTTATTAATGCTGTTCTGCGTCAGGCACTGATGTCTGTTTGGCTGAGGGCATGAGTCTCTGTATGCGTTCCCTCAGGCTTACTCTTGGCTCAGCTCTCTGCCTAGGGACTCACTTAGCCGAGTATTCTGGAGCCTGGCTTGGATCTTTAGCAGGAACTGAGTTATTTTGGTGATCCTAAAATGAGGTGTTCCTTTGGTTAACGCATTAGATTACCTTTGGCTCAAATCTCTAGTGAGAACTGTTGATGTTCGGACAAGAAGCAATGGGTTTAAATTACAGCAAGAGAAGTTTAGGTTGGACATTAGGAAAAAATGCTTGACTGTCAGGGTGATGAACCCCTGGAATAAGTTGCCTAGGCAGGTTATAGAATCTCAATTTCTGGAAAAACGAACAAACAAGGAGTCTTGTGGCACTTAGAGACTAACAAATTTATTTTTTGCATAAGCCTTCATGGGAGAAAAATCCAGTTTCATCAGACACTTTGAAGATGGGCAGAAGCTCATGCAAAAAATAGATTTGTTAGTCTTTAAGTGCCACAGGACTCCTTGTTTGTTTGTTTTACTGAACTAGACTAACACAGCTGCCTGTTTGGATCTTGCCATCACTGGAAGTGTTTAAGAGCAAGTTAGACAAGCACCTGTCAAGAATAATTTAAGAAGGTATCTGGCCCTGCCATGAGTGCAGGGGACTGGATCTGATGACCACTCATGGTCCCTTCCAGTTTCTATGATTCTAACTCAGTTAGTTCAGTGATTTGGAGCCTAGGTGTATGCTGTGTGCAAGAGGTAAACTGAGGCAACACTCATGATCGAAGAAACCAACACAACCATGGATCTTTGTAGGAATGAAGATGCTAGGCCAGGCTTTATTGCAACATAACACAAAGGCAAACAACCTATTTCAACTGATCTGTTGGTAGCATTCATGCTCTGAATGCAACGGAAAAGCTCAACTGCCGGCAGAACTCTCCGTCACCCCCTTCAGCTGCACGAAATCTAGGTTCTGGGGCTCCTACTTGTTGGTTCTCAACCACGTGAACACTGCCTCACCCGGGTGACGCCCAGTGTCCTCAATGAACTCCTTCATTTCAGCCTTGGATCTAGGTCTCCATTCGGTGGTCATGGAGAGGGCCCCGGTATTATCTATTCGGGTTTTTTGGACTCTAATGGGCAAGACACTTGGGGTTGGTTCGGAAGCTTCAGGTGATTCATCTTGCCCGGGTGGTGCCGAAGGCAAAGGTAAGGGGGGCTACAAGGGAGTAGTGGTCGGAGCCTCCGGGTATGGCGGGGGTGCCGTGTCCGGGGGCCGAGCTTCCTTTCTTTCCAAATCGGGCATCTGGGTGCCAATATTTAATGCTGGAACCAGAGAAGGCGGGATCTCCGCCTCCTCCGTTTCCTGGGCAGCTGCTAAGAGTGCCCCCATAAAGATGGTAAGTTTATCCAAGGCCATGCCTAACACAGCGTGATAGATGCTGGCTACCTGTTCTGGTTTAAATCCATCCGGTCGGAGTTTCTTTGTGATTTTAATATCCTCCAACTTTTGAATCGCTTGTACTAGGAGTTTGTGCGCCGGCCCCCCATCTGGGACACAAGGGGTCCGGTCAAGTTTAGAGCACGTTCCCCCGGAGGCTTTTACAGCTCGTTGGGCCTCCTTCCATAGTTGAGCCGGGTCGGAGCCTGCCCCTGCCTCCCCCGTAGATGTGCACTGGAGGTGAAGCGTGGAGTCGGTGGGACTTAAGCGCAAGCCCATATGGCATGTTAACAAGCAGCCTGCGTTGGCTACGGCGAGTCGGACCATATAGGTCTGACTAGGGTAGCCTGACCCGATAATGCACGTCCATTCTAGGGGAGAGGGATGTTCTCGGTCAAGTAGGACGTGATGCTGGAGATGGTTACATTCATCCTCCGGCTACTGGTCTGCGATTTGGGTTCGCCACGGGCAGGAGACCATGGAGGGCTTGGGGAGTCCAGCAGGCTTAGTCTCGTTCTCCCATCCTGTTCGTGACACCATGTTGGTTCCCAACTGCGATGGGAGAAGGAGACACCGCGACAGGCAGTATTCACCAAGAAAAAGGGGTTTTTTTTATTTAGGTTGACAGCAAAGGAAAAGTTTTTCAGGTAGACAATGGGAGTAGCAAATAACAGGGTGACAAATGACAAGGGCAACACTTGTAAGACGCTGTTAGGGGGCGATTTCTGGTACATAGCAAAGCAGCAAATAGTAAAGTACTTAGAGGGAATTCTATATACGTACTGTGACCCAAACACAACTGACCAGCAGCATGAACAAGTGGGGCATGGTAAGCAACATGACACAAGCCAGCTTTTCTCGGGAGATTCGATCGTCAGGGTGATCAGTTCCAGCGGGTGACACACGAACCTGTCCCCCCTGCCTCTTGGCGTCTCCTTTTTATAGGATTTCTTAGCTTGGCTCAGTGTCCAAAGTCCCTTCCCATATTAGGGATGGCTTACCTGTATTGGTCCAATTGGTCAGGGGGCTTTTTGCCTTATAAGGAAGCCTTGCTCAATTTTCTGGCTTCGGCTAAGTTTCAATTGTCCTGGCTAAATTTCTCTGAGTCATGCTACCTTGCATGCAGTTTCCTGGAATTTGGGTTGGGGCCCCTTACTAGTATCAGTTGGTCAATTCTTTACTGTTATCTGTTGGTCAACTCCTTTGAGTCACACTAGCCTGCAGTTTCCGAGACTTCAGGCTGGGGCCCCTTACACTATCAGCGGGGGTCTTAGTATGTGCTAGGGGGAGAGTGACTCTGGCCTGCCCGGGCAAGCGGCCACCCATGCCACCCATGCCATCAGGCACGAACACTACTTTTATACTCTACTTGGACCTACTGACCCAATGCCCCTTTGGTATCCAAATTTACTTAGTTTGAGTCAGGTACCCCTTTTTTATGCCATCCATTAATTTGATAGGTCCATGCATCCTTGGACATCTCTATCCATCAAGGTGTCACATTTAGCTGAAACCCAAAACATCACCTTCAGTTTTGGCCGAAACATCACCTTAATCTCCTTGGCAATAGGTTGACCCAACACCTCCCATCTTTCAGGTACTTTTCCAGTCTTACTGTGGCTGAAGCTGATTCCTTGCCAATTTCTGTGATGTCAGACTATTCCTGTCAACCTGAGCGTTTATCTGACTCAGGCCGACTGCTTTGATTTGTTTCACTGGACCTTAAGCCTCAGTCCTGACAGTTACTTCTTGTCATTTTTATTTTAACCTTTTCCTTCCCCCTACAGAAACCATTCTGAAAAACAGAAAGTACTTTTCGCCTGAAATTCAGAATGAAATTCATACCAAGAATTGTTTTTAAAGGTATTGTTGAAGATATTCAGGTAAATGGTGATGTCAAATTCTGCCGCCTCAAAATGTGACATGACAAGGGATGTTGTGACTGCAGAAAATGTGTCCATTGTTTTATGAAGCTTTGTTGATGGCAGAAGCTAAGAAGAGACTTTTGGGTAGCTCAGTTTCCTGGCCTTAGTGCTGAAAACAGCGCAACAGACTTCAAAGCAATTTTGAAAATCTGAAAAAAGTACGTCAACTAGGTTTTGACCCTTAAAATAGTTTACATTTTTGCTTTGATGGTGGCAGGGTTATGGCCGGGAACGAAGGTGGTGCACAAATGCTTTTACAATGGAAATTAAACATGCAAATATTTTACCCACCCTGCCTGAATCAGCAGTTACATCTAGTGCTTGCTAATATGTGTGAAGAACTCATTGGTGGCAAAGAAGCAGCTCTCTAAAGAACTGAGCGTTGTATATGTAGGCTGACATCTGTAAGGACGTATAGAAACGAGGCAGACTGCTCACCGGAAAAGAATGGAAATGATCCTTGAGTCAGAGTACTCTTGTAGATCTGGTGACTTGTCTGCTGAAGCAAGAGGGCTATAGGAAGTGACACAATCATCCAAATTCTTGTTCACAGCTGAGAATGATTTTGAAAATGTTTGCTCCTGTGGGTAATTACCTTCAAAAGGAACTAATACACCTTGCTAATGAGCAGCATTAATGATCAGGGCTTCCCCCTCCGAGCCCAATCACTGCCACAGCACTTACCATGCACTAGGGCAGCTTGGGGGGAGGTGGCTGGCAGCCCCGTCTGACAGCACACTTCCCACCCCCTGAAGTCTGTCTATGCACGACCATGGCTGTCCTTAGGGTAGGGCGAAAGGGGCAGCCACCCAGGGTCCCGGGCTTTGGGGCCCCCGCAGGGCTGGAGGAAGGTTAGGGCCCAGCGAGGCAGGATTGGGCCCAGTGCCATGCGGGACGTGGTGCCTTCAGGAGTGGGGGGGAGGGCTGCCCAGGGAGCCCCCAGATCAGGGGCCGGAGCTGAGCCAGGACGGGACGTTGCGGGGAGGTGACCAGGATCGCTGAGCCCGGCCGTGGCTTTTGGCTGGCTTGCCCGGTCCCCTGGCTGGAGAACAGCCGGTGAAGGGACCTGCCCCTCCCCTGGGCTGCTCAGCCCCTCCCCTAGTGCTGGGGGTGGGTGGGCTGAATTCGCCAGGGCCCCGCAACCCCCTCGGGAGGGCCCTGTGCGTGACCACAAGAGGATACAGCTTGCAAAGGAAATGTTGGACACCTGGTTTGTGTTGTACCCTGGGCTGTAATTAACTCGGAGGGTCATTAACAGGAGTCCTATTGTTAGCGATGTTTACTCTCTCCACCAAAGACCCATTACTGGCAGTGAGACAAGGAAATGGGTTAAAATCACTCATTTACTGACATCTGGGGGGCTGCTCTGTAACCTGGAGCCGTGCTAGCTGGCACCCCATATGCTGCCCGGAGGGATGCCGCTCACGCCTCCAATCCCCGAACAGCCAGTTTCCTGGTCTGCCGACTCCCCGCTTGCCCCGCTCGCTGGAACTCTTCGCTGCCTGTCTCCCCATCAGCGGCTGCCCCACCGCCCTTGAGCTCCCACTTCCCAGGGCTGCCCGCCTCGCCCTTTGCCCACCCGTGGGGCTGCCCCCCTCCATGGTGCCTTGGGCGGCGCGGCCAGATGAGCCACTGGGGAGCCGGGCACAGGAGGCGGGGGGCCAAGATGCTGGGGGAGCTGGGTGCTGAAGTGCAAGGGATTTGGGGAATGAGTTTTGTTTGGTGAAAACCATTTCTGGCTTCCCAGATGAAACGTGTCAGATTTTTCAGTCCCTCCACCAAAGAGTTTTTAACTTTACACCCGGGTTTGGCACAGGAAGGTTTATTGCCCACTGGAACTTCGATGGAGGCTGTTCCCCGGCCGTCCCATCCCTGACCGACCACCCTCCCTCGCTCTACAGCTGGACAGAGGCGGTTTGGGGTAGGTGAAGCAGGCGCACGCCTTGGGCCCCAAGTAGAAAGGGGCCCCGTTGCCAGCCTCACCTACCCTAAAATCTGCATCCGCCTTGGTCAGCGGCAGGAAGAGAAGCGGGTCCTGGGGCCAGGGGCAGGGAGCTGAGGCTGTGGAGGGGGCATAGAGAGAGCGCCAGGGACCAGGGGTGGGGAGCTGGAGCCAGAGGGGGCCAGGGGCCAGCAGTGGGGAGCTGGGGACACGGGAGGGGCCAACGCTGTGGATCTGGGGCCATAGAGAGGGGTCATGGGTGCCTATGGGGCCCCACAATGGGACCTTGCCTAGGGCCCCTGATTGTCTGATGAAATGTGATTTTGTCTTACAAAATCAGACACGATAAATAAATCTCTTAGTCTTTAAGTGCCACAAGACTCCTTGCTTTCTCTGACTGCCTACGGCTGCCTCTGCAGCTGGAAAGCCAGGAGTGGGATCCCCAGCTGATTTTCTGGTGTAAAACCAGCTGTCCCGACTGGGCCTGTCCCAATATTCGGGGCTTTGTCTTCCAAAGACACCCATCACCCCTCCTTGAGCCTGTCCGGATTTTCCACTCTGCTTGCAACCCAGGGGCCCGGTGTGCAAAATAAAGCTCATGGAGTCGCCCGGTTAGCCAGTCAAGCAGGGATTTTTCCATCCATGAGTCTGAGATGTGCAATTCAAGTCTTGCAAGCTCCTGTCTTGGCAGGAAAAGGCTTGGTGTAATTCCTCCTTCTCCAGGCTGGCGAGGAGAAACGAAACTGAGCCCAGTTCAATTCCCAGCATCCCCCCCCTTGCTGCCTGGATTGTCTGGAGCTGGGGAGGGGAGAGAAGAGCAAACCAAGGGAGCAGAGTCCCCTGCACCCTCCTCCCCCAGCCATCAATCTCCTGTCTCCTCCCCCAGTTTTTGCATCTCTGCTGCCTGCCTGAGCTCAGTGGAGCTGGTGGCTGGCAGAGGGGAGAGGCTCTGTGAAGATGAAGGCTTTTCTCCTTGCTTTGCTGGCGGCTGTCCTATGCGTGGAGCCAGGTGAGATGCTGCAATTGCCTCTGTGCCAGACGCAGCACCAGGGCAGCAGAGGGAGGGGAGCTGGCTTTTCTTTCTTTCTTTTTTCTTCTTACAGCACCATTGGCAAAGATGGTGCTTTTATTGGGGGCTGCTCCTCCTGCAGGCAGAGCTCTTTGCAGCCCGGAGCAATGGCTGGCTTTTGCCCAGTGAATTGGGGAGACCATAAAAATAGCTCAGTGCAGACACAGCAGCTTAGTCCCTTTTCATGGCGCTCAGGCCGGTGCATTGCTCTCAATTTGGGTTGCAAGAAGGAGCCCGGCTCTGGATTGCTGCATTTCTGCTGACTTTCTCCCTAGAGCCCCGGCTAGCTTCCCCTTCCTCTCTCTCTTGTTTTCTTGCAGCAATAACTTCTTGCATGTGCTTCTCACCGAGGCAGCTAAAAAATTGCAAGGGGCTCAGCCTGAGGGCAAGAGTAAATCCGGAGTAGCTGCATCGAAGTGAGTGAAGCCAGGCGCAGTGGAAATCCAGCAGGAATGAGACCAGGATTTGGCTCAGTGCTCCAGTGGACTCCCAGCAGTCTTGGCAGGGGGTCCCAGCCCTAGTTTCCAGCTGGAGAGCCACTGGTTGATCATTCATGGAGGGTCATTTGATCCTCCAGCTCTTCCTGAGCTTGGCTGGTCCTCAAAGAGGAGGTTTGGGGCTGCTTGGTTCTTGGCCGGGGACAGCTAAGGAAAAAGGGGTTTGGGGGCTGTGCTTTTTTCTTGGCACAAAACCTAGGAAGGACAGGCTCAGTTATTCACTGTGGCTGTGTTCGCACCTAAGCTGTTATTTCGAAATAAGTTATTCCCGCTGTTTCAAAATAATGGAGCGCCGTCTGGACATAAGAAATTTTATTTTGAAACAAAGGCTGTTGTTTTGAAATAAAACTCTCATCTGAACACAGCCTGTGACTGTTCAGTGGTTCAGAGATCTCCCCGCCCCATTTATAGGGTCAGTTGCTGTGGATTTGTGTCAAACTGGGGGTCGCAGGACTGTTGCGGGGGTCAAAGCGGTGGCTGAATCTGAAGGCAGCACCCTTGCAGCAAGCCAGAAGTAAGGGTGGGGGTGTCATTTTTGGTAAGCGGCGTTCACAGCCTGCAATACGTATGCAAAGGGGTCCCAGCAAAAAGAATTGGACAACCCCATATCTATGCAGATGTGCTGACCTCCTTCATGCATCTGCTGCCGTTAACGGACATAAAGACGACAAACAAGGAATCTGATGGCACTTCAAAGACTAAGAAATTTAACTATGGCATGAGCTTTCATGGGGGAAAATCCCACTTTGTCAGACGCTCTGAAGATGGGGGAACTTAATGGGAGGAAAAAAGATGCATGAATGTAAGTTATAGGAGCAGGTCAGACTCTTGCAGCAAATCAAAGCAGCTGTTTGGATTCAAACAGCAGAGAACAGCAGTTAGCAGGGTGAGGGCTGAAAGCAATGGTACTTGTTATAATGGAAAAAATTCATAGTCTCTATTGAGCCCCAAGATGAAGGTGTCAGATGTGTGTATGAATTTCAGTTCTGCCGTTTCTCTTTCGAGCTTTGGTTTGTTATCCTTTTGCCTGAATACAGCTATTAACAGACCACTGAGGATGATCAGGAAGACTGAAGTGGTCCCCTGCTAGTTTTTGAATGTTGTTTCTGATGTGAGATTTGTGCCCATTTGTTCTTTTGCACAGACACGGTCGTTTGTCCAATATATAAGGCGGGAGGGCGTTTCTGGCACGTGATGGCATAAATCACATTGGTGGATGAGGAGGTGAAGGACCCTTTGATGGAGTAGCTGGCTTGATTAAGTCCTATGATGGTGTCTTTTGTGCAGATATGTGGGCAAAGTTGGCAGCGTGGTTTGTTGCAGGGATATGTGCCTGCTTTAATGTTTCTGTTGTTAGGTCTGTAGTTGCTGGTGAGTATCTGTTTAAGGTTAGGGGCTGTCTGTAGGCGAGGAGAGGTTCGCCTCCCAAGGCTCGAGTGAGTGAGGGATGGTCTTGTAGAATAGGCTTGATGATGACCCTTCACTCTCTGTATCCCCCATCTTGGTGTCTAAGCACATTATGATTTCCACCAAGTGGGCGCAAAGGGTGTATTTTCTCCCAGGTGCCGGGCAGTATGAGATCAGGTTTCAGCCCAGCGTGTGAGAGGAAATCTGCTGTCCCCAGTGGCTGTACAATGCACAATGCTAGACATCCTTTGCCAGGCAAATGGAGTGGTTGTGAGTGACTTCATTCCCAAAGCAAGAGGCACATACATTTCTTTTGCCATACGAGGAACCTTTTCGGAGGAACTCCCTTGGCTTTAGCTGGCTATCACTAACCTGTCTTGAAGACAAAACGTGGTGTTTACGTGCCCTGTACACCAGGATCTTGCAAGAGAGCAACTGTGGCAAAGAACATAAAGCTGGTGTGGGCAGTACCAGCCTGATCCAAATCCCAGTGCTGTCAATGGGATCCTGTCTGCTGACTGGGTTTTAAAGCCTTCACTGCACCCTGCATTTTGCAAGGTCAGATGCCACAAGTCTTATCTAAGGAGGGTTTGTGCTGGGTCTCTCCATGAATTCTTCAGCGTCTCTAGGAGCTGAACAACAAAAGCTTCTTCCCCTAGCAAATTATTCTGTTTTCTGATTGGTGTCAATTATTTGTTCCTCTTGCATTTCTTTGGCTCTTTGTTCCATAGTTGCAATAATAGGTGTTGCTGCCACTTGGCCCACAGGGCACGGGCCCTGCATCGTCCTCGCCTTGCTCCAGATCTGGCTCTGGCAGGCAGTGGGAGGACCCAGACCCGAGCTGGGGCCGCCTGCCCCACCTGGCCAGCAGCGCAGCCGGAGGAGCTGGCTCAAGGCCACTTGCTGGCAGTGGCAGGGGCTGGATCAGGGCAGGGCCTGGGCCCCAACCCATTTTTAGGGACCAGCAGTGCTTCTGGTTTCAATCATTGACTCCTTGTTATTTCTTTGGGCTCCTTAAATAATTCCCCCCCCCATTATGTTTTCTATTTTGAGACATTTTTCATGAGCCCTGGGTTTTTGTTTTCTCTCCGTTATGTACTTATTAGTAGTGGGGTTGAGCTTGGTGCTGTGTGACGTTCAGACAAAAGCTAGAATGATCTAAATTTAGCACTGCCTAAATTTTTGCATAGAAGCTGGATAGTTGATAGATGTCAAACGGTAAATGAGGAATCCTCGATGAGGGAGTGTGTCTCAAGTGGGTTCCTGGAGGGCCCAATGTTTGGCCCTGTGCTATTTAACATTTTTATCAGTGATCTGGAAGAAAACATAAAATCACCACTGATACATTTACAGATGCCACAAAAGCCAGGGTAATGAGAGATAATGAAGAGATACAGATATGAAGTATTCTGAATGGCTTGGGAAGATGGGCTCAGTCAAAGAATATACGTTTTAATGTGGCTATGTGTAAATATAGGTTTCTGGGGACAAAGAAAGTGGACTGTACTTACGGGATGGGTGACTGTCCTGGGAAGCAGTAACTGAAATAAATTATGGGGGGGGGGGGCAGGTCATGGTGGGTTATCAGCTGAACATGAGCTCCTGATATGATCTTGCAGCCAAAAGGGCTAACGTGATTCTTGAACGTATAATGGGGGATTTTGAGTCAGAGTAGAGAGGCACGAGTGTCCAGTTTTGATGTCCACAGTTTAAGATGGATGGTCATAAATTGGGCTGGGTTCAGAGAAGAGCCATGAGAACGATTGAAGGATTAGAAAACAGGGTCTATAGCAATAGATTCAAGGATCTCAGTCTATTTTGCATAACAAAGAGAAAGTCTATTGGTTTATTGATTGCAGTCTGTAAGAGCCTAGAAGGGGAACAAACATTTAATAATGATTTCTTCACTGAAGTGTAGAAAGTTATAACAGGACAATGACTGGAGGTTCAAGCTGACATTGAACCTAACCAGGTTGGCCACTCCATCAAGAGCTCGTTCGCCTGCTCATTTACCAATGAGATATATGCACGTTTGCCCTCCTCTTGTTTGCCGGCATAACTATGGGAGAGGGAGTGGAGCTGAAATCTGTTCTGGCTCGCACAACTTCAGAACTGTTAGCAAAGTGCAATCACAAAATCTTTTTTTAGTGAGAGGAGGGATGGTCCAGTGAATTGGGCACTAGTGTAGGACTTGATGGACCTACGTTCAAATATACGTTCAGCTACCAACTTCCTGCAAGTTCTTGTGTGTGTTACTTAGCCTCAGCGTGCCTCAGTTTCCCCATATGTAAAAACAGGTTTTTTCTGAGAGTAAATACATTTAAGGGTATGAGGTGCTTAGATGCTGTGGTAATGGGGGCTGAATAAGAACGAGAGCTAGATTAGTGGTGATGAGAAAGCAGGAATGAGCCAGGCTAAATATGTGGCACTGTTGGTTAGAAGTGCAAACTAGACAAAGATCATCTGCTTTAGACTGACTGAGAGGCTCTGTGACAGCATTTGTGCTAAATGAGAATTGAACAGTCAAATGAATTCACAAATTGATGGGCTTATCAGAGGCCCTTGGCATCTGATGCAGTCAGTGGGAATCTTTCTTCTGGCTTCTCTGGAATTCGATTCTGGCTTGTGGCTTTGTAATCCTGCCAGGTAGCTGGCAACTTAAACTGTTCTGCGGACTTCTGAGGAAAGACAGTTTGACCTGGTGCTGACACGGTGCTTGCAACTATATATTTCTGCTGGAAAGTTATGAGGGCAGGACTGTTTGAAAACCAGTCTCAGCTTGTTCTTGGTGCATTCCTCCCCAGACCTCCTATGCAGGTTGTTCAGTTAGTCTCTTTTCATAAAACATTGGTTCGGTTTTTTTTGTCTGCTTTGACCTGGGCCTCCTAAGAGCCCTCATCGTGAACCAGGACTCCATGGGTACATCCACACGTCTCTTTTATTTTGAAATAACACTGGTTAATTCGAAATAAAAGAGATTTGGTCCACACGACGTATTCTTATTTCAAAATGACAGGCTCCGTCATTTCAAAATAAGAGACGTCATTTCGAAATAGCTTAAACCTACTTTAAATCGAAACGATTGTTATTTCGAGAACGCCGTTTAGACGTGTTGTTTTGAAATAACCATTATTTCAAAATAACACTTTTGCCCTTCTCCTTCCCAGGGTGCCTTCCTTTTAACCTATATTGGGTAGGAGCACAGCCCAGGGAGGGGGCCCTGTTGCCACACCTCCCATGGTGCCCTGCTCCTAAAGCGAAATAGCAAGTCCTGTGTTTGGACACTCTATTTCGCTTTGAGCTTTTCCCATAATTCGAATTAACATTTTCTTAATTCGAATTAACTTATTTCGAAATAAGGACTTTATTTTGAAATAACACTGTATGTGTGGACATAGCCCATGATGCTAGGTGCTCTGTAAACCCGGAACAAAGATCTTACAACCTGGGTGCTCAGCAGTAATAAACAGTGACAGCCCCTGCCCCAAAGTACGTATTGCTGTTGTAGTGTAGCTTTGCCAAGAAGCCAATAATCAGAAAGTGTAAGAAGCAAATGACTGAAGAATCAAGAAGCGTCCAGACCAGTGTTTAGCTGTTGAGCCCAGTTGTCTCGCTTTCACTCATGGCTAGTGTTTCAAAATCTTGCCTTGCTTTTCATCGGACGTACAAGAATCAGAATAGAAGGTGTGGAGCTCATGGCAGGTCCTGGAGACATCGTGCCTGTGGCAGGTGTGCTAGATCAATACGATTGGTGGAGGAAGGGGCTTACTTTATTGCCAGTGGAAAAAAGAGCAAGATTGATGATCTACGGCATGTAAGCGGTGGGGCCAGTGACCTGATCAGGCCCCAGCTGTCACTGGAACTGAGGGCTGGTAGTGGGTCTGTTGGCCATAGCCAAGGTTGCAGATGAAGAGCGGTCGTGAAGAACAATTTATTTGCCTCATTGGAGTCATGTGAGTTAGGCACCCCCCAGTGAACTGGAGCATGGCTTATAAAAAGTGCACTGCATCCTCCTCTAGTGTCTGGGCCTCAGAGGATAACAACCCACTACTGCTTCTAGTTGGAGTTCTTCTATCACTACCAGTGGTCAAGGTCTGTGTCATGTTGTTGAGAGGCCTGAGTCCAGCTTTTGCTGGTGACCCAGGGAGGGATTGTTATTTAAAGGTGGTGAAATCAAGCCCTGAGTCAATTTACTGCTTCAGATCTTGTTCTTCCCTGACCCACCCCTCCCCACCCTCTGTCACCCTCACACATCTCTTCCTTTCTAATTGGGACTATAAACTTTCCAGGAAATGCACTTTGCCTGTCACATGGTTTCTATAAAACATGTAGCAGCCTTCTGGCCCAGTAATAAGACAAATATTACCCAAGACTGTTTGGCAAGTCATAATGAATTCTCTGGTCTTCCATGTGAGCCCATCTAGAAATAACACGTCATGTCATTGTCACAGCCAGTGGGTGCTCACACCTCCATAGCTGCTCATCTTTCTTTGGCGCATGTCCTTATAAAGTATTGGACCACCTCTAACCACGAAGGAGTTGTTCCCCCCATGCATGTTGGTTCAGGTCTACTATGGGTTTTTGTGTCTTCCTGAGAAGCGTCAGAAAATGATCAACTGAAATTAGGTGGAGGAATCTAGCCATCAGAAGGGTGATGTTCTGGAACAGGCTTCCAAGGGGAGCAGTGGGGGCAAAAAATATAGCTGGCCTCAAGATTGAGATTGATAAATTTATGGAGAGGACGGTGTGATGAACTACCGGGGGTAATTATGCCTAATAAGATGGGACATCCTTCCAGTTTCTATGGTTTTACGATTAGGTGGCGTGGGTTCTGAGTTACTATAGAGTGTTCTTTCTAGGTGTCTGGCTGATGAGTCTGGCCCACATGCTCAGTGTTTAGCTGATGGCCATCTCTAGGGTTGAGAGGGATTCGTGCCCCCCCACCCAGCCCTGGAGCAGATTGGCAAAGGGATATTTTTACCGTCCCGTCCAGCGTGGAGCACAGGTCACTTGCTGGTGGATTCTCTAACATTTTTTGTCATTTTTGTTGCTCTGGACTCTCCAATTTATCCACATCTTTTGGTACCCAGAAATAGACACAGTAGTCCTTACCAGGGCCAAGATTCCTAACCATCAGAGGAGTAAAGTTCTGGAATAGTCTGTCAAGGGAAGTGGTGGGGGCAAAAACCTTAGGTGCCTTCAAAACAGAGCTTGATAAGTTTATGGAGGGAATGATATGATGGACAGTGTAGCTTGGCCATTGTCTGTCTTTTACTACTGGGGATGGGTATGATAGTGACCTGGGAAGGGGCATTGGATCGAGTGGGTTCTGAGTTATTACAGAGAAGTTCTTCTGTTGTGGACTTGCCCTCATGCTCAGGGTTTAACTGATCGCCATATTTGGGGTCGGGAAGGAATTTTCCCCCAGGGCAGATTGGCTTGGGCGCTGGGGTTTTTTTGCCTTCCTCTGTAGCATTGGGCATGGCTCACTTGCTGGTTGTTTCTTTTTAAATCATGATTTGAGGACTTTAATAGCTCATTTATGGGTTTGAGGTTCATCGTAGGAGTGGGTCGGTGAGGTTTTGTGGCCTGCAGTGTGCGGGAGGTCAGACTAGATGATCGTATTGGTCCCTTCTGACCTTAGAGTCTATGGGTATGTCCACACAGGGTTCTTCTTTTGAAACAACAGAGGTTGTTTCGAAATAAAAATTCTTATGTCCACATGACGTACCGTTGTTTCAAAACAACAGGAGCCATTGTTTCGAAGAAACAGTCTTTGTTTCAAAACTGTTAAACCTGCTTCAATATTGAAATAGCCGTTGTTTCAAAATGGCTGTTTCAAAACAATGGCGTTTGGACACATTTTTTCGAAACAACATGTCCGAATGGCCTTATTTTGAAATAACCATTTCGAAATAACAGCTGTTTCAAAGGCAGGCTTTCCCTTAATTCGAATTAACAAACTGTTAATTCGAATGAACTTATTTCGAAATAAGGATTTTATTTCAGAATAACTCATTTCGAAATGGGTTATTTCGAAATAATGGTGTATGTGTGGACATAGCCTATGAGTCTTATGTGTTATGACAGCACTCCTGTTACTACGCTCCAGAATATTAGCCTTTTTTTGGAACTGTCTTGTGTTGATGTCTCATTCGGTCTGTGTTCATGTATAACCCTCAGCTCCTTTTCAGAAGAACTACCATCTATCCCAGTGCTTCCCAATTTGGGGTCCGCAGACCTGATGAGTCCCAGGGGGTCAGCAGCGTTGCTCCTTGCCGGGGACAGAACCCAGCTGTGGCCCCGATGCTCCCCGCTGGAGCTGGATCCCAGTGTGGGGGGAGAGGCAGTGCCACGGGTTGCCGATGCTGGCAGCAGCTCAGCTCAGCTCCGCTCCCCTGCAGGGCCTGGCTTGGGGCCATCGTGGTAGTGCTGCCGCTCGCTGCCTGGCAGCTCAGCTTTGCTCCGCTGCAGGGGCTGGCTGGATGCAGTGGCCCCACTTGCCAGGATGGGGAGCAAGAAGGGGCCAAAGCTGCAGTGGCCCCACTCCCCGGGGCCAGGACTGCTGCGGCTCTGCTCGCTGGCTGGTCCCAGCAGCGCCACCAGAGCAGTGTGGGCCAGATGCTGCTGGCATGCAGGCTGGATTCTTCCTGGGGTGGCACAAAGGCACCCCACCTGTACCAACAGGGGGGGCAGAAAATTTTTTAAAATCAAAAAGGGGTCCCCAACCTTGAAAAGGTTGGGAACCACTGATCTATCCAGTTGTTCCCTGAGCTTGCAGTGGCACATTTGATTTTTCCTCCCAGATTGTAGCACTTGGCACTTTCCTTCATTTAATTTCACCTTGCAGATTTCAGAGCAATTCTCTTAATTTGTCAGGTTTGTTTTGAGTTCTACTCCTGTCCTCCAAAGTGTTTGCAACCCCTCCCAGCTTTGGTGTCATCTGCAGATTTGATAAGGATTCTTTCTCCTGCATTACCCAAATCACTGATGAAAACATTGGCTCCAGAACTAATCTCTGCAGACCCCATGAGATTCTCCCTCCCAATTTGGGTGAATCCTTGATAAGTCTTTCTATAAGTTGTGCAACCATCTTGTACTAATTTCATTTAGAACTGCTTTCTCTACTTCACTATGAGAATGTCATGTGAGACAGTGTTAAAATCAAGTTATATCACTCCTGCAGTTTTCCTCCTCTACTGGGCTGGCAACCCTGCAATTAGGTTGTTTCATAGACTCGTAGGACTGGAAAGGACCTTGAGAGGTTGGTGAGTCCATTCCCGGCACTCCTGAGTGGACCAAACATTATCTGGACTGCGGCATGGCTTGTTTTTGCGACATCCATGCTGGTTTTTCTTCCTCATAAACCTGTTATCCTGTGTATAACATCACGGTTTTGGGAAACGACACCCAGAGAAATTATTTACAATTGGTACCACAGAGGGCATAGGGGAAACTTTTCAGAGGCATACATAGAAGTTTGGTCATTGACGCTGCCATCGATGGTCTTGAAAATTTCACCCTCAATGAGAGTTTGGCCAGAAATAGCAGCTGAGAATATCAGAGTATGCTACACTTTGATGTTACAGCAGCAAGTGACAGGGATGTGCCTGGTGGGGATGATTTAATTGGGGTTGGCCCAACGTTTCTGTTGCAGACTTTGAGCCTGAAGGTCACATCTGTGGTTTGGCAGGCCGGGGCCATGCTTGATGGGAGGGGGCAGGGGAAGGGGATTGGACTAGATGATGACCTGGGCGCTCTTCTCCCCCTCATCCTGTATGACCCGAATGGGGCTTCAGACAAGGAACGGATAAGATAGTCCTTTGAGCCTCTAATACAGGGTGTGTTTTTCTTTTGCAGCTCACTCGCTGGTGTGCTTCACTTGTAATGAAGCATCCTCCAACTGGGCTTGTCTGACACCAACTACGTGTCCGAGTGAGGCAAACTACTGTGTGACGACATATCTGGGTGCATCGATGGGTAGGTTGGGGCACGATCTGCCTGTTGCCTTTTCATAGCGCTTTCCTTGGTGATGTCCTCCTCCCCTTCCAGATCACTGGGTTTTCTTTACTCCTTCTGCTGGAAGGATAAGAAATTGCTGAGATGTAAGGGGCACATTGCTCTTTGAAGCCTGCGGCTCACTAAAGGGATGGAGCCCTCTTTTTCATTAATGAGGTTTGCAGGCCAGTGAATGACCGAGGGAATGAGAGTGCAAGCAATCCAGGCTCCCTGTATGCCAGTTGAAGTGTTCCATATCTACCCCTCCTGCTTTGGGGCTACAGATTTGGGCAGGGGTGTCACCCAAAGGAGGAGCCCAGTGACAGGCAGGTGGTTTTCCCTACCCTATGTTACCGAGATTGTGGCCCTCACTTACCCATCCTGGCCTCCTTCTGCCCTTAGGGAAGTCCTGTGATACTTTAAGCCCTGAACAGCTCACATGATGATGCAAGGTTGAGTTATCTGCATGGTGCAAGTGGGAGGATCTGTACACTCAGATCCCAGTGCCTGGCCCATGCCAGAAGACAGGATGGTTGTGCTTAAACAAAAGGGGGCCAGGCTGAAGCCCGAATAGCTTCCCGCTTCCTTGAGACCAAGTTGCTTTTGACTCTTCCAAGCACTGAGACTCAGTAGGAGGAGACAGGATTCAGCTGTGTCTCTTCAGTGTACCGAGAGCAGGGGTGGACAAAATTGGCTCACAGCTAGGTGCCAGCACTTTTACTTGTGGTTGCCAGTGGTGATCCTTTGTTAAATTTCTGCAGTGGAGCTAGGCGAAAGGCTACTAAGACTTATCGCGATGGCAACCACAACCATACTTTTGTCAAGGTCTGGCCTAGACCCCTGTCCCAGCATGCAGTGGGCTCAGTATCCAATCTGGAATGGAGTTTCCAGGTTCTCTCTTTGGTTCTTCCCAAGTTCTGGGCAGAGACCGGAAAGGGAAGTTCTCAGATTGTTGCGTACTCATCTGTAACTACCAGGAACTTTTTAGCCCGAGGGCCATGTCCACGGTGTGGCAGACCGGGGCCATACGTGATAGGGGAGCGAGGAGTGGTGGCAGCACTCTGGCCAGGGAGCTGCCACTGGGCCCATGCGATGGGGAAGGGACATGGCCAGTAGGGGGTCCAGCTGCTGTGCTCCGGGCCTCCAGTCTGACCCATCTAGCGGGTGGGAGGAAAGGCTCCCGTGGGCCGTAGTTTGCCCATGTCCTCACTTGCCACTAAGAAATGGCTGAGATAAGACTCTGAGACAGTTAACTGCTGAGCATCGGCCCCCTCGTTGATCACAATTTCTTAGCGACCTCACACATGGTCTCCTTCGCAGAGCTGTCTAAGAAACATTTTCATCCCTAGTCTCTTTCTGTCTTTTTCTCTCCTGTGCAGGCCAGCACTCCGGGCAGTCTATCTCCAAGGGCTGTGCTGTAGTTTGCCCCAGTGCTGGGATAAATTTAGGAATACTAGCTGCTTCCATTTCCTGCTGCAGTTCTTTCTTGTGCAACATCAGTGGGGCCAGCAGCGTGAGAGTTAGCTACACCGTGATGGCCATTGCAGTGCTGACCAGTCTCATCTGTATCTTCAGAGCCAGACTGTGATCGGGCCAGGGAAAGAAGAACTCGACACCCTGAAGAACCCACTCAGGCTTCTCCAGTGAGACTCCAACCCCCTACTCTGTGCACAGCTATCCTGGGGTTACCAAGGGTGCCCTTTCTTCCAAATCGTGTCTCGGATCCCCTTAGACAATTCCCTCTTGCTGTTCCGAAGGAAGTCCTGCTGTTGCTGGGTGGCCCTCTGCACCTCTCAGCGGGTTTAGAAATGATGCCTCCCATGTTTCTGGGTGGTGGAGCCCTGGGAAGCTCAACTGAACAACGCTGTCCCACTGTGGAGGCACCTGCTTCCGCTCTGGGCCCTTCAGGAAAAGGTGGATAATGTTGGCAGAGTTTCTGCTTTTATACCCATAGTCCCAGTTGATAGGGATGATTTAAAAAAAAAGTCCGGGGTCAGCAGGAAAAGATTTTCTTAAAACTTAAACGCCCTCCCCCTTGCTATGGGAGAGACATTATCCATACGCGCCATGCTAGGGATCAGTGCCAGAATGAATGCTAGGGAGGTATGGTCCCAAACCAACCCTTCAGATACATCCCCATGCCCCTGGCTGAATGCTGTTTTTATAAATCCTTTCCTTTGTTCTGCTCCTTGGCTGATTTTTCTGATGTAAAATGAATGCAATGCACATGCTGTGATGAATGTGATTAACACACCCGAATAAACCCGTTCCTATTCTTACCTGAGCCCTGATGCATTGTGTCTCTGTTTGCCGGGAGAGGCAGGTGTGAGGTGCTGTTGGCAGAAAGAACAGCTCTTGGGTGCAGCTCTTTGGGCCAGCTTCTTTGTGTTTGTCTTCTTCATCAGCCCCCTTCCTCTTGTGGCTTTTCCTCCTAACATATATTTTACCTCCCATACCTGCCTCCCATGTCTTCCAATAGGGAGCTTAAAACCAAACAGCCTGTCTAAGTTTCCCTTAAATTTAGTGCCTTGCATGTTGACAAGTTTCAAGGGAGTAGTCGTGTTAGTCTAGTTCAGAAAACAAGCAAGGAGTCTTGTTACTTGTTTAAAGACTAACAAATTTATTTATTGCTTTCATGGGAGAAAATCCTACTTCATCAGACGCTTTGAAGATGGAGAACTTAGAGATCAGAAATTCCCCATCTTCAAAGCATCTGACAAAGTGGGATTTCCTCCCATGAAAGCTCATGCAATAAATAAATTTGTTAGTCTTTAAAAGTGCAAGAGGAGTGTTTGTTTTATTACATTTAATATAAAGGTATTTCCTGAGTTTTTATATTCTTGGTTTTTTAAAATAACTTTTAATAACTACCACTTTCAGCTTTAACTCCACCTAATGCAAATGTTTGCCTGGGAGGAATTCTATTTAATTCAACCCTGGCTTTCCTGACTGCTCAGAAATGAAGGCATCCTCTGGGATTATTTTCCTTCCCCTCCTTCACTCTCCTGTTTGTTATCTGTTGCGTTATTGATACTTCAGTGAGGGCCCCTGCCTTCCACCCACTCTGCTGTCACTTCCTCCTCTTGCTTTGCAGCTGGTTTTCATGCTAAATTTTCACACAATCTGCAAATTTCATCATGGCCTTGGAAAAAGTGAACCACAAAGCAGCAGAAGAAAGACCTTGGCTTTATCTCACTATTCAGGAATTCATCTGGGCCCTGCGCACCAGAGCACCCAATAAACTGAGCCTGGCAGTTCCCCCTGCAATGTAAGGATTGTAATCCTCGTGTGAGAGCTGAGGAACTCAGCCCAGAGCCATTAAGTCACTTGCCCAGCATCACAGAGAAAATGGGGAGGAGAGAACTGGGAAACAAACAGATTTCTAAAGTCCCAGACTACTAGTGTCCAAACCACCAGACCGTGAAACCAGAGCTTCCTTGAGACTGCAAAGCCTAATACAATATTAATTCAGTTCTATTATTTTTCCTCCCCAAATCCTAGGGGCATGTTGCTCTCAAGTCCCCCACCCTGCTTCACAAATGATGTTGCCCCTCTGCCTTCTGCCTAGCACAAGGAAAGCCTGGGAATATCCCAGCATGATCCGAAGAACATAAGATCATCAGTAGTGGGTCAGAGCAATGGTCCATCTAACTTGGTGTCCTGTTTTCTGAGAGTGGCCAATGCCAGGTGCTTCAGAGGGAATAAACAGAGCAGGTCATTATCAAGTGATCAGCCTTTCCAAACTTGCTGCTCAATTATTGCTTCTGGTTGCTCCAAATTTTACAGGTCTCCCTACTGGTAAAGCAAAGGGGATATTTCACACAGGCCTTAGAACAGGGGTCTCAAAACATGCAGCCCGTGGGCCACATGCGGCCCCTAAAACTATTTCCTGTGGACTGCAATGACACTATTATTACCGATATTTGTAATATTGTTGTATGAAAATGTTTCAGTGGTGTGGCTCTCAGGCTAATGTACCAGGCCTCATGTGGCCCTTGTGGTGATTTGAGTTTGAGACCCCTGCCGTAGAACTTCAGTTTGCAATCATTTACTCATATTATACAAACACAAGGTTGGCCATCAAGTTAATCTGATGCCCATGGACCTATGATGTCATGAAGGTGCACATGGATCTGATCAATGAGTTGTTTTCTATCCGTGTGGCTATACGATGTGTGAATTAACAAGCAGTAGCAGCAGATGCTCTGTCTAAAGGGAAGGCATCAACATTGGTGAGGTAACTGCCAAGTCTGCCTTGCTTGCTTCATTTTTTTGAAAAGGGAGAAACATGATGATTTGGGGAATCTGTATGATCTAGGACTTCTGGTTGCTAGTTTGAGGTTGTTATTATGGCACTGCTGCATTTTTAGTGTCTCCACACGAATATCACCACTACTTGGCTGGCCCTAGAGCAGGCACACACTAGACGGGGGCAGCAAGGACTGCTCAACCTTCAATGGCGGTTCCTTGTGTGTTTTCCATGTGAGTGGCTGGGTGCTATAGAGAAAAAAACCAAAACAGCTCTTTGGTAGGAAAACTTCAGCAAGTTGGAAGCCTGAAAGAGGTGTGGAAAGGATAGAGGAGAGCTAGTTAAAGTGCAATGTGCAGGGAGAGATGGCCTCAAATAAACAAATGTTTGCATGTAAAGAATAATGGTGCCTATATGTGTGTGGGGTGAGACCACCTGAAATCCTGCTTTGAGGCAGCTCTGTGCCGGAAGGAAGGAATTTAAGGGGGACAGTACCAGTGGTTAGGGGGACAGAGGGACTGATTTATGAGGCCTGTCCTAACCGCCGCCACCGCCCACCCCACCACCATCACGTTCAGGGAACCGTGGAGGGCAGAAGTCCAAGACAGCAGCCTATAAAAGAGTCCTGCGAAAGGGGAGACATGACTCTGTGCAAGAGAAATCAGTGATTTGATCAGGGGAAAGGCATGGGTAGAGCAAAAAGATAAGCTGCAGAAGGACAATGTGTGTGGATTGCTGGTTTGTTTTGAGTTGTGTCTTCCATCACAGGGAAAGATGGAGGCTTGAAATACTTCATTAAAGACAATAACAGGATGTGAAAATGTTGGAATGGTGGGATTTTCTCTCATGAAAGCTCAAGTGATAAATAAATTTGTAAGTCTTTAAAAGTGCCGCCAGACTTCTTGTTTGTTTTGAAAACCAAAGCAACCCAGACATGAAAAAAGCAGGTGTTTGAAAACCAAGGAAAGAGGCTAATGATAATTCCTATGCACTTATTTTGACATAGCAAGTGGCAATGGGAAAAAGCAGGGAATTTTTTAGGAACAAATCTCCTGCCCCCAACTTAGATCAGATTGGACTGTGAACTATGCAATGGCTAGTCCAGGGTTTGGCAACCCAAAAGATCAGAGCCATTTTTTAAAATTCCTTCAATAACCAAGTGTTTTGAGAGCTGCAAGTTGCAAACCCCTGTCCTCCTTTCCAGGCTTTGCTATCCTGTAGCCCTAACCCCAGCCCAACTTCGCAAGCTGCTGTAGCTGCCTTCCTTTGCTGGGCAGGGGATGCATTGCAGCCTGGTCCTGGCTGGACTCCTGGGAGTCAGGGTTGTAAGGGGGCTGGAGAGGGCTGGGGGGGACTGAGCTAAAGGGGAGGAAGAGGTGCAATGGGCTGGAGGAAGTAAAGGGGCCAAGACTCAATGGGACGGGCCAGAGGCTGCCTGGAGGGTGGACGAGGAGATGCACAGGGCTCAGGGGCCATAGGGGATGGAGAGGTTAGGGGCTGGGGGAAGGAGGCTGGGCAGAGGTGGATGTGAGTGGGGGACACTCTGAGGGAAAGGGGGGGATGTGGGGAAGGCAGGTGAGAAACATGAGAGCTGGACCCGCATTGCCCACAGCTCAACAGCCAGCCAGGGTATCCTCCGACTGTGGGTCTCTTCTTATGCCCAGGTCACAGAGCGCCTGTCACGGCTGCCTCACAGCCGGCAGAGAGCCATACGTGGGCCCGCAGACTCTCCCTGACCCCGTGGGGTGCTGCTGCTGCCTCTGACGGAGGGCGGGGGAGAGTGGGACGGGGGCCACAGACCCCTCCTATAATGATCTGCTGCCAATGGGAGGGGGCACCAATGTAAGTATGGCCCCTTGGGTGCCAGAGACCCCACTCTCCTGCCCCCGGGTAGCTGATCGCCAGCCAGGGCCCCCACTAAATCTTATAGCCCTGGGCCCACAAGGATGTTAATCTGGGCCTGCTCCCAGCACTTCTGGCAGCAGCATTTGGATGAAAGTGCTGCGGGGGGGGGGTGCTTTTACACAGCAGTGGGGCCAAATTTTTGCAGGCAATTTTTCTTTTGGTGGCGGTGACCACTTAAGCCCACTGCCAAATGGTGGTGGGGGGGAGCCTTGGTGTGTCATGCACACAGGGCCAGCCCGCGGGTTTTTGGCGCCCTAGACAAACAATGATTTTGGAGCCCCCCCCCCCCTTCCATGACAAGCCAACACTGGCTTAGTGCGAATGATGGAACTGCCAAACCCCATCCACGCCCAGCAAGCCCAGGCAGCTCCTATGAAGCTCTGCCGTGGCACATTTTACCTGTTTACATACACAGCTCTGCTCCCCAACCGGGACATTGCCACACACAGGAAAAAGACCGAGGGCAGAGGCCCCCCACATCCAGTCTCCGCAGGCCTGTGCCCCCCTGACTCCAAGCCCATTTGTAGCACAGAGTGTGGCCCCACCACACACATTCTTCTTCTGTGCCAACACCGTGGGGCCAGGCAGACCCCCCTCTGACTCAAGAAGGAAGCCAATGAGCCTGGCCCAGAGGGGCCAAGTAGCATCCCATGCCCCCAAATGCTGAGCCAACAGAGCCCGCAGCAGCAGGGCTGGGCAGCCCACATACAGAATCCAGTGGGGCTGCCCACATCTGGAAACCGCAGCGGGTCCGGGCAGCAGGCACAGCTTTCCCCAGGCTGAGCCCAGCACAGAGCCAGCAGGGCGCTGGAGAGCCCCTACCCTCATGCTGCACCATGGAGCTACCATCTCCATTTACTGGGCAGGGAAACTGAGGCACGTATTGTGGAAGGCACATATCTCACCCCATAAAATTATACCTGGCACTCATGGTAGAGCAGGGAATAAAGCTCAGGAGTCCTGACACCCAGCCCCCTTGCTCTAGCCACAGAGGTTGTTTCGAAATCAGGTTTTGGCTGTTCACACGATGCACGGTTGTTTCGAAACAAGTTAGACCTAGTCTGTGGGCAAAACCGTCTGAACAGTGAGTCGTTTCGAAATAACTGTTGTCCGGAATTGCTATTTCAATTCTGGCTTTTCTCCTTATTTCGAAGTGACTTTTTTGCTAATTCGAAATAAGTCACTTCGAAATAAGGTGTTATTTCGATACAAGTTGTTTCGGAACAACCATATTGAAATAACCCCCTGTGTGAGAACACAGCCCAAGAGTCCTGATTAAACCCAGCCCCATCCTCTGTCCTTGGGCTATTCTTTGGTAGGGTTACCAGATACCAAAGCATGGAAAGGAGGACAGGGAAGTACGAAAAGGCGACCATTGGAGGACTCATGGAGAAATGTAATATTAATGTAATAATATTCTGTTTTTAGAGGGCCCTGGAACGCTTCCCCCTAAAAACAGGGTGTGCCAGCATACTTCAGCCCCTGTAAGTAAAAAGCCAGACAAAATCATGTATTTTGAAAATGCCTGCCAGACAGAGGACATGAAGGTAAAAACGAGGACGTTCCTCCTTTTACCTGACATCTGGCATCCCTATTCTTTGGTCCTTCTCTCCCTTTTTCACTCTCTTAACCCAGGAACCAACCTGGGGTCTGTGTCACCTGAAACAACTTCTGATGTCTGAGGACTCTTGTGGCATGTGGTGGTGGCAGCAGAGGAGTGGAGGATCCCAAGCAGGAGGTCTGACTTGGCTGTAAGGAGAGTGGAATGGGGCGTGGGAGGATAAAAGTGATGCAGGACCACAACAGAGTAAAACCAATCACCCCCCACCCCGTCCCTGCCAGGTCCCACTCATGTCTAGTGGTGTTAGCATCATGTTCCCAAGTCGAAGCTGATTTCAGAAGCAAGGCAAGTTCAGAGTATTACCCACCCATCACCCCAGAAAGGCCTCACTGGGTCTGGTCCTGTCGTCATGGCCGTGACGCTAGTGAAGTCACTCCTCCTGCTTTACACCAGGCAGAAGCAAGACCAGGATTATTTTTTTGTGTTCTGGATTAATCACTGCCTTGTATCTAAGGGCATCATTTACCTCTGGAAAGTGTGCATGCTGGTGTCCCCCCTTCCCACATCCTGGCAGAGGTGTGTAAATGCCAATACAAAGGCAGCAGAGAAGCCGTCCTCACAAACCCAGGCTGTGGGTCAGGACTCCTGGGTCCTGCTCCTGGGCTCGGCAGGGAGTTAGGTCTCAGGGGCTAGTGCAGGGGATGTGGAGTCCTGCCCTGCCACCCCTCCAATCACTTTCCCAGCCGGGGGTAGCTGGAGCCAGGGTTTATGCCCCATCCACACGCCTGCTTTGGCTCTGCCAGGGCCAGAGGGAGCATCCCTTGCCTCATGTGGTTTCCCCAGCAGTGACGAGGGACTTCTGCCCCCTCGCTCGGCAGGTGCTGGGGCCAGAGCCAGAGTCAGTCATCCGGCAGCACTCGCCCCATGTTTCCCCCACCAGCAGGTAGCACTGGCAGGACTTTTTGCCCTCACTGTGCCAGTCTGCTGTGGCCAGGTTTGATGGGTGGTCAAGTTAGGTCAGGCATGGGCATCGTCACCCCCTACTTTCCCCACTGCGTTAGGACTTTTGACCCTGCCTGGGCTCCTGACTCCCACATGGCCAGGGGCTCTCCCCCAACCACCGCGCCACACTCCTACCTGGCCAGCCAGCATCGCCACCATTTACTGCACACCCCACCCCAGCTTTTTATCTGCTACACTGGGTGATGGAAGGAATTTACTTCTGTGGCGCAATGCCTTGGTAGCTTCTGCTATGGCTGCTGAAGCTTGGGGGAGCAGGTGTGGCAGAGGTTTATTTTGCTGTGTTTGCTAACGAGGCAAGGAAAGTGGCCAACCTTTCTTAGCATCTGAAAGCCTGAACCGAAGAAGGTGCCCCAGGGTTGATTTGCAGATTTGGGAGGCATTGTTGTTAAACAACTTGTGTTGTTAAATGGCTGAGTGATCAGTAAAGGAAAAGTGAGTAATCAAGAGACGCAGCGCTGGATCTGTTGCCAGCACTTCCACATTGTGGGGTAGGTTGCAAAGAAAGAAAGAAAAATTCAGTTCTCTCTAATTTGGCACCCCTTTACGCTTAGCACCCTAGGCAACTGCCTACTTCAGCTATATCAGAGGTCTCAAACGCATGGCCCTCATGCGGCTCCCAGAGCTATTTCCTGTGGCCCACGTTGACACTATGGCAATATCGTTGTATGACAAGGCTTCAGTGGTGCGGCCCTCGGGCTAATGTACTAGTCCTTATGTGGCCCTAATGGTGATTTGAGTTTGAGATTCCTGACCTATATGGTCTGACTGGCTCTGCATGCACAGCTGGGAACCCCCCTACCTATGCACAACCCTCAAAAGGTTGAAAGTCTCCGGCCTAGGGAAATAATCCAAAACAGTGAATCATAGAATCATAGAATCATTGGGTTGGAAGGGACCCCACGAGGTCATCTAGTCCAACCCCCTGCCAAAAAAAGCAGGACCTGAGCTGGATAAACCTGAAGCTGAACCTGAAGTGAACCTGAGCTGGATAAACACTCAAGCTGTTAGGAGGAAGCTGCAAAAGTCTGACCTCACCAAAGTTGGCAAGAAACAAGCTGAAAGTGCAATAATAACTATAAAGCATGGAAAAGTACCTTGAGAAAGGAGGTGTTGGGTCGGCCTAGCCCCGGAAACGCAAGGAGAGAAGTTTTGCCAGCGAAACCATGACGTCTTGATGTATGGAGATGTTTAGTGGTACATGGACCATATAAGGTAATGGATAGCATCAGGAAGGGTGCATGAATCAATCAAGGTAATTAGACACCAAAGGAAGTAGTTTCAGGTGCTGAGGACACTGAGCGAATGGTCCAAACATTATATAAAAGTAGGATCCCCAAAGACCAGATTTTGTGGAGCCGATGGGGGTAGCATTGAGTCCTGTCATCAGCTGAGCTGTTCTGTCGCATTGGGAGCACGAATGCTGTCAGCGTACCTGTTGATATAGGCAGGGATTGAAGTGGGCTGGAACGCCCTGGAACGCTGTTCTGGGGCCCACAAATTTGAGGCACCAGCATTCAGGGGCCCCGAAAAATAGAAAAATTGGGTGGAGAGCATGTTCCACCCTGCCCCAGCCTGGGAGCTGTGGCCAGGCTGGGGGAGTTTTCAAATCTCCCGCATGTTCAGGTGCGTGCTCGGGGTGGGAGCAGTTTAGCCAGGGAGCAGCTTTAGCCATGTAAGGTGGGGCAAGAGGGGGGATTGGGGAGTCAGTGGGCAGGTCTGGGAAGGGGGTCAGGAAGCTGGTGAGCAGGTGGGGAACATGCCTGAGGGTCAGGGAACCGGCAAGTGGGTGGGTCTGGGAAGACAGCGATGTGGTCAGGGGCCAGCTGGTGTGTGGGGAAGGTGCCCGGTGGTTAGGGACGTAAGGAGCCAGTAAGCAAGGGGTCCAGGGATTGGGGTCAGGGATCCAACCTGGTGGGATTCTGGGAAGGGGACCTGGGGGTGTCGAGGAGCCAGCAGGGCACAAAAGAGGCTGGGGGCTGGGATGTCAGCAGGTCAGGGAAAGGGGCCAGGGAGCCGGTGTGTGAGCAGGTTGCAGAATGGACCCAGAGGTCGAGGAGTCATGGGATCTACATGGGTGATTATATATTTCAGAGGTCAAACATAGCAAATTATTTTTTTGCTTTGCTTGGGAGGTCTATGAATCATGAAATTATTTAATTTTTTTGGATTTTTTCCCCCTCTTTTTGTTCCTGTTTTGCTGATTCCAAGCTAATAATGATAATACATTCCTGGATGGAGACAGCATCTCCTCCATTACAGATCCAAGGACTCACGCATGTTTCCCAGTCATTCTAGAGAATAAAATGTCAATTATTTAAAATGTTTCTTATTGCACAGTGCTTATTTGCCATGTATGTACATTCCACAGACTCACTCACTCCTTATAGGAAGCTGCTACCACTTTCTTCCTAAAATGTCTAAGTGCATCTTTAATACTGCTCCCACTTTGGGGATGACCAAGTACAGCAGATATTTCTTAGTAGTTTAAAGTTTGTCTTTCTATTGTCCTGCTCTTTTTCTAAAATCTGGGTTTGTGTTATTAAACTGAGCAAGGTGCACAGTGCCTCACTGAGAACAACTTATATTTTGGAGGTTAAGACAAGATGATCATCGAATTATAGAACTAGAAGGGACCATGCGAGGTCACTGAGTCCAGTCCTCTGCATTCATGTCAGGACCAAGTACCCTCCGGGGGGTGCAGGGAGCAGTGTGTGAGGCCAGGATTACAGGTAGGGGTGCAGAGAGGGCAGAGTGTGAGACCAGGATCAGAGCAAGCGAACAATGTGTGAGGCCAGGAGGGCGGCAGAGGCAGAGCATAAGGCCAGCATCAAAGTCAGGAAGGTGCAGAGGGGTGGAGAGGGCAGTGTGTGAGGCCAGGAGCGGGACCAGTATTTTTATGGAGCAATAATCAATGCATACAGTACGGAGAAGTGGTTGCAAATGCCTACCTGAGGCCCAAACATGCATGAAGGGGCCCCAGACAATATGGGAAGGAGGCCCAGAGATTAGGAGGGTTCTGGGGCTCATCAAATTATACTTTAACCACTGGTAGGTCATTTACCATTGTGCTCCATTGCAATAAAGCCCAACCTGATACCTTTGTTTCATGTTGGTTTCCTTGCTGGTGAGTGTGCCTATAGCAGGACACACGCACACAGCCAAACAGACACCAGTGTGAGATGCAAAACAACACAGATGCGAATGCCTCTTGCCCTGCATACCACACAGCAGAGACAAGGTCCTCCTTTGTGTCCCTACCGTGTCTAAAGGGCTTTATCAAGGATGTGGCCTCTAGGCACTAATAGGAACAATAAAGAACCATAAGGATCGAAAGAGCTGTGTTTGCACAACTTGGAGAAAAGCCAGGAAATACATATACCGATAGCAGGGAAGCTCTAAGTCTGAGCCATAAGCTGGGATGCGTGTAGGCACATCCACACATTCCAACACGTCACGTTAAAAGAGGCCAATGTCTCAAGGTAAAGGTGATAGCATCTTGTCTGGTTTGCAAACACCTGTGGTGATAGAATCTACATTTTGTGGTAGTACTATGGCTCTGATAACTTCTGTCTGAATCCTTGATTATTTCTATCTGCCCTATAATGAGCTGCAATCAGTTAAGCTGGTGGGGTATGGTTGGCTAGAGAATTATGTCACAATGCATTAGGATTGGTTAGAAATGATTGGTTAAAAAGCATTATAAAAACTGAGGTAAACCTGGAAGAAGGGGAAGCAAAATGTACTGGATGCAAATTTATTGGGTAGGGGTGGAAAATTACGGGGAGGGGAGATTTATTGGGGTATGGGGTCCTAATGGATTCTTGCATGCAAAAGTTCCCAATAAACATGTTGTATTGCCTGCTGGTGGACTCTGGTCTTCTACTCCTGTCAGTGAAGCAAGAACTGAAAGGACTTGGAGTATGGGTCTCAAACACACGGCCTGTGGGCTGCTTGTGGCCCCTAAATCTATTTTTTGCAGCCCGCAATGACACTATCATTACCGATATTTGCAATATCATTGTCTGAAAAGGTTTCAGTGGTGTGGCCCTCAGGCTAACGTACTAGTCCTGATGTGGCCCTGTACTAGTCCTCATGTAGCCCTTGTGGTGATCTGAGTTTGAGACCCCTGACTTAGAGTGTCCTAACAACATTTCTGAAAGGTGCCTGCACTGTGGCCCTGAGTCTGCAAATATTCAAGGCAGCGTTTAAGTCTGGGGACTGTACAGGAGCTAAAAGTTATTTACATGCTTTTCTGGAACAGGGTTGGGGTGCTCATCACCTTTGCAAGCCTGCGCCTGGGCTGAAGCTAAGAAAGGAGAGACACAGAAGTTTTCTGATAGTCAGATCTATCAGTCAATAGAGCCACATCCAAATAGGATTACCAGAGATCAGGCAAAAGGAGGACATGTCCTCCTTTTTACCTTCAAGTTCTCTGTCTGGTAGGCATTTTAAAAACACACGATTTTGTCTGGCTTTTTACTTACAGGCGTTAAAGTATGCTGGAACGCCCCAGAACACCCTATTTTTAGCGGGAAGCGTTCCAGGGCCCCATAAAAACAGAAGAATATTCCATTAATACTGCATTTTCTCCATGTGTCCTCCAGTGTCCTCCTTTCCATGCTTTGGTATCTGGTAACCCTGACCTTGGCTCTCTTCCCACAGCCCACGCCTGTGGCTGGGTGGTTGTGCAGGGCACTTCCTTCCCATTATATTTCTTTGTCCTCCCTGAAGAAATAAAATTTGTTATTCTGAGTTACCTCAGATAAATGATTTGCAGACCTAAATCCACAGAGAAGAAGGCAGAGGTCTGGTCACCAGCGGGGGCTGAAGGGATAGAGGACATAGTATTGACCATTTCCCCTCCATGCAGGGCCAGATTTGGAGGTGGTACAAGAGGAGTGATCACCCTTGGCCCCACGGTTCCCTGGGATCTGCGATGTCCCCTGCATCCTCCCTGCTGTCTTCAGCGTGAGAACCCAGTCCTTGGGCTGGCAGATCCCAGGCCGCTGACCGGCCCAGTTTGCCCCAGGCTCAGGGGAGGGGTGGGAGTGTGGGGCCAGGATCTGAGCCAGCCTGTCCCCCCAAGTGTGGCATGGAGGGTTGCTGGGGGGGTCCCCCACAGGCTGATTGCCACGGGTCACGCACCCCCTTAGGGACGTTGCATTTGCGTTGCTGCTGTAAGAGTCAAGCTGGAACCCCAGTAAGAAAGCGTCTGCACTGAGCACCTCAGCTGGGAAGGCAGCAAACTCTGCAAGGTGGAAAAGTGGGGACACCGGGTTCTTTGAAAGCAGTTCCTGGGACCAGACCATGTCTACGCATTGGAGTTAAAAAAGAACCAAGGATGAGGGCTGGAAGGGACCTCAAGAAGTCAGCTAGTCCAACCCCCTGCTCAAAGTAAGAGAAGAAGAGCTTGTCCCACCTTAACTCCTGTGCACTCTGAAAGGCAAATCTTCCCCTGGTGCTAGCACAGAAACTGAGTGCAGAGAAGTAAACTGTTTTAAAAAGGAAGGAAATGTCCACACAAACGTGGGCTGGGGAAAATTGTCTTCAGCTGGGGTTTTCTAAGCGGGTTCTCTCTCATTTGCACCTTCTTTTTCTAACGCAGAAGAATCATGAGTATCTCACCTTGCACCACACACAGGACTGCAGCCATCAGTGTGAAATGAAAGGCCTTCATCGTCACTGTGTTTTCACAAGCGTCACAATGGCTATGTCTACACTACAGGGCTTTGTTAAGTCAACTTAATAAAGTCTACTTAAAGTTGACTTTATTAAATCAACTTAGCACATCCACTCTTCTCTTAAGTCGATTTAACAAAGTTGGTTAAGTTGACTTAAGAAAGTGTCCTAATAAAAACTGTGTTTGCTTAATTCAACTTTACTAAGTTGAATTAAGCAGGCACATATTTATTACATAGGGCTTTTTAAGCTGACTTAGATGGCCACGTTGCATTAAGTCGACTTAATGGCTAAGTTGACTTAAAAAGTGAGAGCTGTTAAGCCAACTTAAGGAAGCCCTTAAGTTGACTTATAAATGCCAAATGTGGCCAGACTTTTGCTTAAGTCAACTTAAGCCTCCTAGTGTAGACATACCCATCAAGTGCACCTACACCCAGGGCAGCTTTTATAGGTCTGTGCTGATTGCTTTTCATTACCAGGAGGAGGCTAATGTTAGGTTATGTGACTGGATAGGACACAAGATTGATGGGTGTCTGTCTGTGTAGGGGCAAAAAGTCTGAGAGTCCTGATGGAATTTGTTGTATGTGTTTATTTATTTTTCTGATTTTTCCTCTTTACAAAGGGGAGCCCAAGAACAGCCTGACTGTCCATCCAGCATCCTGGGGCCTCACATTAACTGCTTTAGAGAAAGGTGTAAAAAACCCAAAACAAACCCCACCTTCCTCCCCTGGGAAGTTTCAGCCTCCTCCTTTCAGATAGTGTTTGACTTATGTCCAAAATACGAAAGGTTTGGTTTCAGGGTGGGAAATGCCCATGAGAATATTCTGTTCTTATGCCGTGTTTTATAAGGTGCCTGGGAATGAAATGGGATGTTTTGCTTTTTGCATTTCCTTCAAAAATTTCTGCGGCCACATGTACACTGCCAAGAAGGAAACTGCAAGTGAAAAAAATAAGGTTCAAAACCACGGCAGAAGGAGTTGTTGTTACTTTTCTGAAATGTTGCCTGATTTGAAAGCATTTATTTTCCCACAGTCTCATTTCCCACTTTCAGATGTTTTAGTTTTGGAATGTTTTAAAAAGACATCTTGTGATTTAAAAACTGATCATTTTGAAGATACAGTTGTTTTTATTATTTTTAATATATCCCACCTTCCGTTTAAATGGCCAAATCAACATTAAATTCAAACAACATTTAGAAGGATAACACAGAGGGAAAATATTTGTGAAAAGGTAAATGTGAGTACTTGACTGACCATCTATGAGAAGTTCGTTATTTTCTTCAGCCCTTCTTGTCTCTCTCATCTCTAAACTAAGATGTCTGAATCTTTCTGGGCCTCTAATGATTTTCTTTGCTCGTCCCTTCACCCTTCTCTGAGCTTTAACCTCCGTCTCTGAGCTGTAATCCACCCTCTAGTTGCTGTATTTGCTGTCTTGCTTAAAACCCTAGCTCATGGAGTCAGAGGATGACATGAACAGGTAGGGCTGGTTCTTCCATAGAGGTGACCTAGGTGGTTGCCTAGGGTGCCAAAAATTAGAGGGCGCCAGAGCTGGGCTGGGACTGCTCCACTCCCCACCCATGGCTGGACCCCTGCCCATGGCACCACTCCCTTCCCGCTGCTGGATCCCCAGCCATGGCGAGATCCCCGTAGCTGCGCCATGCTGCCAGTTGGGGTTGAGGGGGGAAAGGAGAGGCTCCAAAATCCCTGCTGGCTTAGGGCAGCAAAAAGACTTGAGCCAGCCTTGTGAACAGGGGTTGTTTGTTTGGTCAAGCGAGTTTCCAGCATATGTGGCTCGGGAAGAAAACTTGAAAACATAACCCCTAAAGACTCTAAACCAGAATACAAAAAACAAACAAACAAGCAAACAAAACCATTAAGGTCATTTCGGGGTCCCCAGGAATGAAAAATGTTGTCATGGGATGAAACCCTGGGAACATATCCAATGAAAACTGGCAGGTCTATAAAGAACCCACCATTCATTGTTATTATTTTGTGGGACAAGATCATGAGCTTCAAAGTTTGGGGCTGACAGCACTGCTCACATTTCTGTTATTTTTGGACAACTCTACTGGTTTAGGGGGGGAAGAATATTTGTTTCCACAAAATCACAGACGATTAGGGTTGGACAGGATCTCAGGCGATCCCGTAGTCCAACTCCCTGCTTGAAGCAGGAACATCCCCAATAAATCATCCCAGGCAGGGCTTTGTCAAACTGTGCCTTAAAACCCTCTAAAGCTTGTAGCCCAATTCTTTATTATTGAGAAATTGAATAATTATAGATAGACTTTACTAAGAGATTGTGATTCTTGCCTGGAATCTGATACAGAAAATTTTAATGGGGCCCCTGCATTCCCAACAGGAATTGTTACACAGACGCCCAAAAGTATTTGTTTATAAAAATCTTTATTCTAATTGGTATAAATGATAAGCAAATGAAAATTGAAAGAGAACGAAATGATCAAATGAGTAATCACTAGGTTACAATCAGATACTACTCCAGTACACAGAGGAAATATTGTGTGTTATAATTTAAACCAGGGGTCTCACACTCAAATCACCACGAGGGCCGCATAGAACTGGTATGCTAGCCCAAGGGCCACACCACACATGAGGACTATTATGGCAGCCCAAGGGCTGCACCACTGAAACCTTTTCATACAACAGTATAGCAAATATTGATAGTGCTGGTGTCATCTCTGGGTGCAAGAAATAACTTTAGGGGCCACATGCGGCTCTCGGGCTGTGAGTTTGAGACCCTTGATTTAAACTGCAGTAAGACTGATGTTAATGTACTCACACACTTCAAATGGCTGGGTTGAAAGAGGTGCCCAATTCCTTGACTTGGTAGCGATGCAGAGGACTTGACAATACTAAAATGGCTGAGACTAAAGTGTACTCAAAATAGTCGAAATAACTAAGTAGCAAGCAAAAAAAGATAGGCTGGCACTGTCACTGGAGTTAAAAAGTTGCCCCCAGCTACAGGGTCAGTTCCTTTAAACCCAAAAAGTGTGGGTCAGTTTGGGGGTCTCCATTTATACCCAAATATGGGTTCTTAACCCCCCCCCCCCAAATTGTTGGAGTACATTTATTCCTTAGGCTGGCAAGTTTGTGAGTATAAATGATGCATGCCAGTCTTCCAGAATGTTCCTCTATCTTCCCCTTTAAAATTTCTAGATATTACAGTGGGGATTTCAGTGTACTTTATAGATATTTAGGGCCCAGACTGCGTAAGTCTCTTCTTCTTTTGATGTCCCCGATTGATCTAAGGCAAAGTTCATGACTAAAATACACCCTCTGGATTTCCACATCACTACCCAATGCACAAACAAGTAGTGGTCTATCTTATGGCAACTTACTTTAACCTAATTTATAACTTCCTATGCCTTTAGCTCATGGGTGGACAAAATTGTCTCACAGCTAGGAGCCAGCAACGCTACTTTTGGTTGCTAAAGGGTGCTCCTCCATTATATTTCTATAGAGTAGCTAATCAACAGGCTACTAAAACAGGTCACCATAACAATCAGAAACATAGATTTCTCGAGGCCTACTTCAGCTGTCTCATACAGGCCCAGTATAATCTCTACACAAGCCTGCAAGATAACTTTGCATTACAGTTTTTAATTTAAAATGTATAGATTACCCTATTAATGTATACTAAGTCTATAATCTATGCTAAAATGATCCCTTAAGCCTATGTATATAGATTGCACCACCCTCCTTAGATAACCCATTCCAGTGTTTCACCACCCTCCTAGTGAAAATGTTTTTCCTAATATCTGACTTAGACCTCTTCCATTGCAATTTGAGACCTTTGCTCCTAGTTTTGCCATCTACTGTCACCGAGAACAGGCTAGCTCACCCGAACCCTCAGCTGGTGCTAGCAGCCCCTTCCTGCAAAACAAATCAACAGCCACCTGAAAATTTGGCGGTGGCCATGGATGGTGTGCCCTCCACTGCCGAAAGCCGTTCTGGGTGGCTTCTTTCAGCAGTGGGAGAAGGGGGACCACATATGCCGCCAGAAGCTGCTCTGGATGGCTTCTTTTGGCAGCATCTGGGGAGGTGTCTCCAGGCATGCCTCTGAAAGAAGCCGCCCAGAACGGCTTTCAGTGGCACATCTAGAAACATGCCCCCCCCCACCAGCTGCCATCGAAAGGAGCTGCCTGAAACGGCCATGGGGGGGTGGGGTGGAGGTACCGTGTGCTGCTCTGAAGTGACTTGCGTGCCATTCTTGGCACATGTGCTGGGCATTGGCCTCCATCCTTGCTGGAACTCCCTTCAGAGAGTTAAAGGTTGCTCTCAAATCCCCCCTTGCTCTTCTATTCTGCAGACTAAACAAGCCTGGTTCTCTCAGCCTCTCCTTGGAAGTCACGTGCTCCAGCACCCTCATCATTTTCTTTGCCCTCCATTGGACTCTCTCCAATTTGTCCTCAGTAACTCCACCCCTGGAAGAAGAGTAGCCCTGAGTCAAAGTGATGGCATTTCCCTTCGGCTCAGCACAGTGGAAAGAGGGAAGTAAATGAGCATTAGAGAGGTGCAGGGAGACACAATTTATTTTATGTAGCTGGCATATCTCCCTTTGACTGCTGCCAAAAACAACAGCAAGTGTAGACAAGGCCTCCAAACGTGGGCACACCCATGCTGAACAGAGGGAAATAGTCACTTCTCTCAATCTGACGCACAGCACTGGGAATCCATCAATCCAAGAGCTATTCCTAGCTCTGTCACAAACCCCATCTGTGACCACAGGCAAATCGCTGGCCATTGCTGTGCCTCAGTTCCCAATCTGAAAAATGGAGGTAAAGATACTCCCCGACCCCAGCAGAGGGCAGCGAGGCAAAATTCATCACTGCGTGAAAAGGGAATAAAGAGCCTCCTCCAGTGGTGGAAGCTATTAAAAATAATGATTAATGGTTTAATGGTTTCTGCTTCCCATTCCCCAGGCGGCGGCTGCTGCTACGTGTGAACACAAAGAGCAACCTGAGGTGGAGGGGCAGCGCCAGGAGCAAAGCCCCCGGTGGGAGGCACTGAGCCCCCTCTCCTGTTTGTCGGTACCAGCCTCTTTCACCAGGCTGGGGGCTAGGCACATCTGCAGACTGACCAGAGCGCCTTTGGAGATTTCCCCATGGAAAGGTGAGCAAGCCAGCGCTCCACAAGAGGCTGGGTAGGAGACAGCTGTCAGGGAGCCTAGCGCTCAGAAAGGCATGGAAGACAATTCGGGGTGTGGAATAAACCTTACAGCTGGATGTTTCCATGAACGTCATTAGCAGTGAACGCACTGAGGTTTATGCAGTTCTGCCTCAGTATCTGAGTCCAAACCCTCCTGCAAGGACAGCAGAAGCTCACACACCTCAAGCAGGTTTTTCAGGCTGTCTGCAGACTCAGGCAGAGAGTCCTGTATTAATTTACATTCATTCCTTTCATGTTTTCAGGACCTTCTCCACCACAATGTAGGCTAAGGTTTGAATTATTTTTAACACAAGCTTAACTTCTGCAGCAAACTTCTGCTGCCAGGGATGAGTTCTCTGGAAAATTAATTTGCCCCTGAATACACAGGGCAGCCTGCAAAGTGTGCTCAAACGTGTCTCGCTACCTTTCCTTTAAGTACAAGGAAAGGCCCTTCCGTCTTCATCCTAATAAAGGTTCCTTCTGCTTATTCAGCAGCTTCCACCACTGGAGCCCTTAACTATAGAGAGATTCCTAGATGCGTATCGAGTCCCCATCCCAATAATAACTTTAATGCATTTATCCTCACAACTCCTCCCCCCGCCCATGAGGGAGGGCAGTGCCGTCATCCCCATATACAGATCTGTCTCTCAGAGAAAGAACCACAGTGCAGCAAACTAGAAAGAAGCTATTTGCGGGTGGGATCTGCAGTGGCACAGAACAAGCAAGGCAACATTAACCCTGATGGACCCTTTGCACAAAGGACATTTGGGGCAGAGCCACAACTGCTGTTTACGGTGCCTGGGCACATTCCAATTGGAAAGCGCCCGTTACGAGGATCAGCACCTCGGGTGAGGTTAATGGAGCAGCTCAATGGAGCCACTCCCCCGTGCCTGGGGCAAAGCCCCCCTCGCCCCACTGTAGTTACGGCCTGATTTGGGGTCTTTCTGGGGAAGCCAAAGCTGGTTCCTTGGGTGGCCTGTCCTCTTGTCCTGGCCCCCATCACAGCCTGATCCTGTGCATGTAAATCCTCTTCTCTCCTGAGTGTAGACAAGTGTGAAATTCGTTTCTTCGACTATCTGCTAGTTTCCAAAGGCCCAATCATTTGCTCTCCATGCTCCTTACTTCTGAGTGATTATTTGTCCTTTCAGAAGGATGATAAAATCCAACTTGCTGGCATGGGGAGGGGTGAGACAGTCACCTACTGCATCTTAAGTAAACGGATACCTGTCACTCAGGCTATGTCTACATTGTAAAAGCTAAGTCGACTTTATTAAGTTGACTTCAAGTAGACTTTATTAAGTCGACTTAGTGAGTCCACACTACATTAAGTCGACTTTATAAAGTCGACTTTAAAGGAGTGCCCTGGCTTAAGTCGGCTTTATAAAGTCGACTTAATGGCCCCACTGCACTAAGTCGACTTTATTAAGTCGACTTAGTGAGTCCACATTGCTTTAAGTCGACTTAATAAAGTCAACTTAACTGTAAAGTCGACTTTATAAGTGGAAGTAATAAAGCTGACTTTACCTGATGCTAAAGTTGACTTTATTGCCCTGCATTGTAGACAGAGCTTTGTTTAAGTCGCCTTAAGGTCCCTTAAGGCGACTTAAACACACAGTGTAGACATACCCTCAGACACAATGGTGATCAGAGATTTAGAAAAAACCCCTTGGGATATTGCAGGTACTCACTAATCCCTCCAGAGGCATAGATGGTTAGACAGTATTTGTCAGAATCTGCACACATCTTCACTTTCAGGCAGTTCCAGTTAATGCACTCATCTGTGCAGCTGAAGCAGGAGAGGGAGTAAGCTGCAAATGAAGCACATGATCCAGTTTAGACTTGTATGGAAACATCCCCTTCAGAAGAGAGGATCCAAAATGTCTCAATTTTTGCAAAAAGGAAGAGAAAATTAAAAGGTGCTGGGGAAAGTAACCAAAAACAAAGTAGACATTTTCCATCTGAAACTAAAGGTCAAGGGAATTCCCGTTTTGATTGGTCTGGTCAGAAAATTATAGGAAACTTTTCAGTGTGAAGAAAAAGCGCTGTATGTTGTCTGCAAGTTTTGCTACACCCCCAAATACAGATCCCAAATCCACAGAAAGCAGAGCTCAAGGAAGCTCCTTACTTTGCAGCTCCATGGCGATTATAAATCATCTTTCCATGGGGAAAATTAACTAGCTTTGTTCTCCTGTGGGAGTGTAATGTTTAGCATTACGTAGTGCACTGCATCTGGGAACAGTTGCACAGATATGAATGACTCTTACTACAGCCGGGAAATTAGATATGTGATTAGAATCAAAGTAGAGGGAGTTGAATGGGAATGATGGTGCTGGAAGATAAAAGCAACATTCACAGCGGTGTCTGGAACAAGCCCCTCGGCAAAAATCCTAGTAGAAGGATTAAGGGAGAGCTCACCTGAGGCCAAGGGGGGTTTGCAGTGTGTGTGGCCAGACAAGCCTAACAAATTAAATTCTCGTGGTGTATTTCCTGGAAGCCCACTGTGCCCCACACCTCATTATTTGTGGAGTGTGCTGGGATTCAGGGCTTCTGCTCCCTGGATACACAAGGGTCCCAGGCTTCAGGTCTGGAGCTCTGCCGAGCCTGTGAAACCATCTCGTGGACCACCAGAGGACTACAGAACCTGGTTGAGAACCACAACAGCATCAGCCTGGAGTCAGTGTTTGGAAATCTTTCGATTGGCTCTGTTGGAATATAAGCCCTGGTAACAACACATTCAACATACAACGTGTCCAGGAAGCTGCTGAAATAGACACTGGGACTTGGTTTAGAGCTGCTTGTTTCCCTGCAAGTGAATTCACACTCAACAGACACCATCTGACTCTGTCCCGCTGAGGATCCAAGGGGACAGGAAGATTCCTGGGCCAGAAATTTGGCTGACCAAGTTACAAAGGGGCAGCTGTGTTAGTCTAGTAAAGCAAAAAAACCAAAAACCAAAAAACCAAGGAGTCTTGTGGCACTTAAAGACTAACAGATTTATTTATCACTTGAGCTTTCATGGGAGAATATCCCACTTCGTCAGATACTTTGAAGATGGGTGAACTTACAGAACAAAACAAAATAAAACAAAAAAACCCCAAGGAGTCTTGTGGCACTTAGACTAACAGATTTAGTTATCGCATGAGCTTTCGTGGGAGAATATCCCACTTCGTCAGATGCTTTGAAGAGGGAGAACTTACAGAATTGGATGAAAATAAATCCAGGGGAGTGTAAGACATGGGATCAGAACATATTGCATTTATTTTCATCCAGCTCGGTAAGTTCTCCCTCTTCAAAGAGTCTGACGAAGTAGGATATTCTCCCAAGAAAGCTCATGCGACAGTGCAAGGCCCAGGGCGATCACCCCTGTTGCCCCCCCCAAGGACGGCCCTTCCTTAGGATCTAGGAAAACACAGGAGATAAGGTGGTGTCAGTGCCCTGTTCTCTGTTGAAACTTTAGCACCGACACCATAAAATCTTCCTGCATCCCGGCCATTTCTGAGCTGGTTCTCTTTCATCAGCATAGTCTTTGCGTAGCCCAACAGAATTATTAACATCTCACCTCGCTCCGTGCACAGGACTGCAACCAGCAGGGCGAAAAGCAAAGTTTTCATCTTTCTCCTGTCTTCTCAGCCTGTGTGGATGAGGGCAGCTGCACCCACGGTGGTTGTTTTAGCTCTTCAGTGTTTGCTTTAGCTCATGCCCTGAAAGTTTTGCCCTGAGCCCCAAGCTGGAGCAGCCTCCTGACGCAGAGAGATTCAGTGCTCTCTCTGATCAGTTAAGTGTCCACACAGGCTGGGAGCTGGGGCAGGATGTTTTTATATCCATTCTGTAAGTTCACCCATCTTCGAAGCATCTGATGAAGTGGGATTTTCTCCCACGAAAGCTCGTGCGAAAAATAAATCTGTTAGTCTTAAAGTGCCACACGATTCCTTGGTTTTTTTGCTGGACTAGACTAACACTGCTATCCCTTTGGAAATTTAAGTCCCCTGCCTGGATAGGCACTTAAAATAACTTGCAAAAAAGTCAACTGTTAAGTGTTAGCTATTTTGCAAGTCATTGCTATCTGCAATCTGTGTATTGGGTAAACTTTAACCCTTCCTTACCTAACCTGTCTGAATTTCCATGGGTGAGTTTTTACCGTTTTCAGGAGGGAGCAGTGTCTGAGCAGTAGGCACTAGCAGGGGCTGTGTTCAGTGGGTCCCTCTGAGCTCCCTGGGGTGCAGCCAAAGTGCCACCGTACCTAGAGTCTGTGGGCCCCAATTCTGCCTGTGTTGGGGTTTCTACTCAGAGGCAGCCTTAGGCAATTGAGGGCCGTAGGTGAAGGCCCATTGTGGGGCCCCCTAAAGGGCCTCCTATAGGCCCCCACTGCCACCCTCCCCCTGGCCCCAGATCTCCTGTGGCCCTAACGGCCCACACCACCCCCAGGACTCCTTGTTTGCTTTGGTGAACCAGACTAACATAACTATCCCTCTGGAACTCATAAATTATTCTTGGGTGAGATCTTCCCATCATGAAGCTTGTAAGCTGATCATCTTTCACTTAACATAAATGAGCTAATGCTGAACTACAAAGTTAAAAATGAACATTTAAAATTTTTTTTGAAACATATGTGCATTAATTAACAAATAGAAAGTGGTAAATTAATGATGGCTCAACAATAACTAAACTATCACATTTCAAATGTTGGCCGTCAAATCTTACAAATTTTTCATATAGGCTTGGGTTTATGTGCACTAGAAGTTTAATACAAATAATTACAATAAATAAAAATAAGTGAAAAGAAGGTTTCTAGTGTGTAGCTCTAAATGAAAAACACCAAATTTCAATGAAATGCTTTGAAGTATTTAAGTTTAGAAGGCTCTGGCCCCCTCAAAAATATTAAATAATAAGTAGAGAAGAAGCTAAAAAATTACTTACCCAAAGAAAAACAACACAGACATCACACACAGCTGTAATCATTGCTTGAGGGCAGCACTGTATTTATATGTGCCGCCAGATGGACCTACCTGGTAACCTGAGCTAACCAAAGCCAAAGGAAAAATTGTCACAAAGGCAAAGGAAAAGGCAAAAGAAGAACAGGTAAAAAGGAAAAGGAAAAGGCAAAATTTCACAATTGGCATTAAAAATGGCAGAATAAAAGGCTACACTGAGGAACTAACGTATGAAACCATTGGGAAAGTTCCTGTTGTGGTACTGTCTACTGGTGTCACAAAGAGCTTGCTCCTGCTTTTTTAGCACGCCAGTGTGAAGGTGATGGGCAGATAATGGTGAATCTGCAATTCAGATGAAGCACAGATCTTAATGATAGTTTGCCTTGAGGAGCCAAGACTGAAATGTGCTTAGGCTAGATGGGAGCAATTTCTACAGCAGGGGTGGCCAAACTTAGGGAACTCAAGAGCCACACAAGTTGATTATTAAACCTTCAAGAGCCGGACTGAGGCATACAGCCATATACTTTTACCTACTAAATTGATTTGCTGACATTCTTCCACGAGCCACACTTTTTCATTCAAGAGCCACATGCAGCTCTCAAGCCACAGTTTGGCCACATCTGTTCTATAGTTTTCTATATTTTCTTTTCTGTCCACAAAATTGAGGACGTGGCCCCTTATTGCTTGAGGCCGTAGGCAACTGCCTGCTTCGCCTTCTTCTAAAGCCACCACTGTTCCTCCCACTCCCCGTCCTCCCCATCTCTCCTCACTGTGTGTCCCAAAGAGTGACTTAAGATATAACGATATTATTGTATTATTTATGTTGTTTTTAGTGATGTCAGTAAAAAGTTTACCATGTCAATTTAAAAAAAAAATCCTCTTCATATCAGTAAAAACCAGAATGCAAGGTTGGTAACCCTGTGGAAATGTTGGGCTGACCAAGGAATGGGGATGCTCTGGAGAAGGGAAGAAGAAATGGGGGCGTGGCAATGTAGGGGTGGCCTTCCCAGAGAATGGGGTAGCTGAAGGAAGGGAGCAGGGTAAAAGGCAAATGGGGGAGGAATGGCAGGATTTGATTTGGGGTCTCAGGGGAGCATGGGGAGAGGGCATTCACAGAGGAACCTGATGGGAGGGAAATATTAGTTATTAGAAACAGAACAGTGAGAGGAAACATGGGAGTTGGGCTACATGTAGACAGCAGTGTTGCTGCCCCCCAAAAAGGGTCAGGGCCCGGGCCTGAGCCCCACCCCTTGCCCCGCCCTGAGGCCCAATCCAGCCCCCAGGATCCGATCCACCCCCAGCCACTACGGGCATGTGGCCCAGGGCTAGCTCCAGTCTCTGCCCCTGCCGGCAAACAGCCTGGAGCCATATTTGGCTCCATCCACTGCTGGCTGACAGCAGGTGGCCAGATTCAGATCTGGGGCATGGCCAGGGTGAAGTGGGGACATGCCAGGCTGCCAATTTTGCCCTCATATCTGCACAAAAGACACCATCATAGGATCTAATCAAGACATCTACCCCATCAAGGGCTCATTCACCAGGTCATCCACTAATGTGATTTATGCCATTGAGTGCCAGAAATGCCCCTCTGCCTTATATATTGGATAAACAGGACAGTCCCCATGCAAAAGAATAAATGGGCACAAATCTCACATCAGAAACCACAACATTAAAAAGCAATAGTGGAACACGTCAATCTCCCTGCTCACTCCACTGATGATTTGTTAATAGCTGCGCTCAAACAAATGGGTAACAAATTGAAGCTTGAAAGAGAAACTACAGAACTGGAATTCATATGCAGATTTGACACAGTTCCCTCAGGGTTAAACATGGACTATGGATTTTCTTCTCATTACAAAAAGTGATTTGATCTCATTTTCCTCTATATTCTGTTCCCCAGTGTTTGAATCTGAACAACTGCATTGATTTGCTATATCAGTGTGACCTGATCCTATGACTTTTACTTCCCTGCCTTTATTTTCCTCTTATTCTGTAAATTCCCTGTCTTCAATGAGTCTGATGAAGTGGATTTTTCTCCCACGAAAGCTCATACAATAAATAAAGTGGTTAGTTTTAAACTGCCACAGGACTCCTTGTTTGTTTTGTAGAAACATGAGGGTGCTACATGAGACCTGAAGTTAGCTTTATTATTTCTAGCCTACCAAATCAGTGGCCAGAGCACAGACGTAGGGTTCAGCTCCCTGTAAAAACAATCAGTTCATAGAATCCTAGGGTTGGAAGGGACCTCATAGGTCATCTAGTCCAACCCCCTGCCAGAGGCAGGACCACTCCCACTAAACCATCCCCGTCATGGTTTTGTCCAGCCGGGCCTTAAACACCTCCAAAGATGGAGACTCCACCACCTCCCTCGGCAGCTCATTCCAAGGCTTCACCACTCGCCTAGTAAAAAAGTTTTTTCTAATATCCAGCCTCAACCTCCCTAACCGCAACTTGAGACCATTGCTCCTCGTTCTGTCCTCTGTTACCACCAAGAACAGTCGAGCTCCATCTTCCTTAGAGCATCCCTTCAAGTAGCTGAAGGTTGCTATCAAATCCCCCCTCAATCTTCTCTTCTGCAGACTAAATAAGCCTAATGCTTTCAGTCTTTCCTCATAGGGCTTGTGCCCCAGCCCTTGAATCATTTTGGTTCCCCTCCTCTGAACTCTCTCTAGCATGTCCCTGTCCTTTTTGTAGTGGGGAGCCCAAAACTGAACACAGTATTCTAGATGTGGCCTCACCAGTGCAGAACAGAGGGGAATGATCACATCCCTTGATCTGCTGGTAACACTTCTTTTGATGCAGCCCAGTATGCCATTGGCCTTTTTGGAAGCAAAAGCACACTGCTGACTCATATCCAGCTTCCCATCCACCATGACCCCCAGGTCCTTTTCTACACTGCTGCTACTTAGCTGAATGTTTCCCAGCCTGTAGCAGTGCATGGGTTTTATTTTGTCCCAAGTGAAGGATTTTACACTCACCCTTATTGAAGCTCATAAGATTTCTATTGGCCCACTGTTCCAATTTATCTAGGTCTCCCTGAATCCTGTCCATGCCCTCCAACGTGTCTACTGGTCCCCCCAACTTGGTGTCATCCGCAAACTTACTGAGAGTGCAGTCTATTCCATCATCCAGATCATTGATGAAAATGTTGAACAGAACCAGCGCCAGGACCGAGCCCTGGGCCACACCACTCATGACTGGCTGCCAGCTAGACATGGAACCATTGATTCCTACACGCTGAAACCGTTGATCTAGCCAGTTTTCTATCCACCTTATAGTCCACCTATCTAACCCATACTGCCTTAATTTGCCAATGAGAATGCTGTGGGAAACTGTATCAAAAGCCTTGCTAAAATCAAGGTATATCACATCAGCAGTTCTTCCTGCATCCAGAAAACCAGTCATCTGCTCATAGAAGGAAATGAGATTGGTCAGACATGATTTACCCTTGGTAAATCCATGCTGACTGTTCCTGATCACTTTATTTTCTTCTAAGTGTTTGAGGATGGATTCTTTAAGAATCTGCTCCATAATTTTGCCAGGGATTGAGGTGAGGCTGACTGGTCTATAATTCCCCGGATCCTCCTTTTTCCCTTTCTTGAAAATAGGCACTACATTTGCTTTTTTCCAATCCTCTGGCACCTCCCCCCTTCTCCATGAGTTTTGAAAGATAACGGCCAGCGGTGCTGCAATCTCATCGGCCAATTCCCTCAGCACTCTTGGATGCAGTTTGTCCGGCCCCATGGACTTGTGCACATCCAGCTTCTTTAAGCAGTCCCTAACCTGACCTTCTGTCACCAAGGGCCTGTCTTCTTCTCTCCAATCTGCCACACCCATGGTAGTGGGCTGGGAGCTGAACCTGCCTGTGAAAACTGAAGCAAAAAAAGCATCGAGCACTTCAGCTTTTCCCTCATCCTCTGTCACGAGGATGCCTGCCCCATTCAGCAAGGGACCTACACCATCCCTGATCCTCTTCTTATTATTAACATACTTGTAGAACCCCTTCTTGTTATCCTTTACATCCCTCGCTAGCCACAGCTCCATTTGTCCTTTGGCATTTCTGATTTTATCCCTGCAGTCCCTAGCAATATCTTTATATTCCTCCTTCATCATCCGACCAAGCTTCCACTTCCTGTAAGCTTCCTTTTTATGTTTAAGCTCAGAGCAGAGTTCTCGGCTAAGCCATTCTGGCTGCCTCACATGTTTGTTCTTTCTCCTAATTGGAATGGCAACTTCCTGTGCCCTTAGCAGGGTTTCTTTAAAATATAACCAACTCTCTTGGACTCCTTTCCCCTTCAGATTAGCTTCCCAAGGGATCCTGCCCATCAGTTCCCTGAGGGAGCCAAAATCTGCTCTTTTGAAGTCCAGGGTTTTTGTTTTGCTTCTTTCCTTCCTTCCTTTAATCAGCATCCTGAACTCAACCATGTCATGGTCACTACTGCCTAGCTTGCCATTTACCTCTACGTCCCTGATCCATTCTTCCCTGTTTGTGAGCAGCAGGTCGAGCAGTGCAAGGTCCCTAGTTGGTTCCTCTAGCATTTGTACTAGAAAGTTGTCCCCAACACTCTCTAAAAACTTCCTGGATTGCCCATGCACTGCTGTATTGGCCTCCCAGCAGATGTCAGGGAAATTGAAGTCCCCCATCAGCACCAGGGCCTGTGATCTAGAAGCTTCCACTAATTGTCCAGAGAACACCTCATCCACCTCCTGCTTCTGGTCTGGTGGTCTATAGCAGACCCCCACCACAACATCCCCCTTGTTGCTTTCCCCTCTCAATGTAACCCACAGACTTTCTACAGGCACGCTTCCACTTCCATAATGGAGCTCTGAGCAGTCATAGAGCTCTTTTACATATAACGCTACTCCTCCCCCTCTTCTTCCCTGCCTGTCCTTCCTGAACAGTTTATACCCATCCATGGCAGAGCTCCAGTCATGCAGACTATCCCACCACGTCTCTGTTATTCCTATGATATCATAGTTCCTTGTCTGCACTAATATTACCAATTCTTCTTGCTTATTTCCCAGGCTCCTCGCATTAGTGTATAGGCACCTAAGATACCCGGCCGATTGCCCTATTTTGTCATGTTGATTTCCAATTCTATTACATAAACCTCCTTGCATTTTTTCTAGGAGTTCTCCTCCCCCACTCTCCTCGCATACTGGGGCTTCAGTAGAGCCCTTAAGACATTTGTTTGATTCTCCCCCCATGTTCCAGCTACCTTCTCTTTTATTGCTGGTGCTACAGTCCCAGCACCTCCCAAGTTCCATCCCTCCCCCCAGATCACCCACATTCTCACTTACCTGTGGGCTTTGGTCTCCTTCCCCCGATGAACCTAGTTTAAAGCCCTCCTCACTAGGTCAGCCAGTTGGTGCCCAAATATGCTCTTCCCCTTCCTGGACAGGTGAAGGCCATCTCTGCCTATCAATCCTCTGTCCTGAAACAGGACTCCATGGTCAAGGAAGCCAAATCCTTCCTGACGACACCATCTTCGCAGCCAGGCATTCACCTCCAGGATACATTTCTCTTTTCTCAGGCCTCTAGCCTTGACTGGAAGGATTGAGGAGAACACCACCTGTGCTCCAAACTCCTTCACCCGCGCTCCCAGAGCCCTGAAGTCACCTTTGCTCTGCTGAGGATCACCTCTTGCAGTATCATTGGTACCCACATAGATAAGCAGCATGGGGTAGTAGTCTGAGGGGTGGATGATTTTTGACAGTCCCTCCGTAACATCTCTGATACGGGCACCTGGCAGGCAGCATACCTCTCTAGAGGCCTTGTCGGGATGACAGATGGGTGCCTCCGTTCCTCTCAGGAGGGAGTCCCCAATCACCACAATCCTACGTTTCCTCTTAGGTGAGGTGGCTGTGATCTCCCCAGCCTCTGGGTTGGATGGCATCTCCTCTACCTCCTTCATCGTGTCCAGCACCGCATAACGGTTCCTCACCACAATGGAGGGTGGGATGTGAGCAGGCGTGGAGCACTGTCTGCTGCCAGTGTCCTTCCTCTGCCATAGGCATCCCATCCATTTCCAGAGCTGTAGCAGTAGCCCTTGGCACCGGGATAGGGACCTCCTCCTTGCGGGTCTCATCGTGGACACTGTCAAGGAACTTTTCCAGGGCATGGATACTCCTGAGTTGTGACACCTCAGTTTGTGAGTTTTAGCAACAAACTCTCACCAGACATCAGTCAGGAAACAGGGTTTCCCAGCTGAGTATTAACCAAGCCCAGCCCTGCTTAGTGTCTGAGGTCAGGGACACTCAGGTGACATGGCCATAGACCAGAAACAAAGTAAAAGCAGCAAATTTTAATGTAGCTGCAAGAAGGCCTGGGACAGGCAGTCACTAGGGACTTTATTCACCATTGCTGTCACTGTGCACAGCGTGGAATCATTCACCCTCTATGCAAAGAAGGTTTCAAACACTACCAAATAATAACAGTACATTTTACATTCCCTTTGTGCTTTCTCAAATGACTTCATAAAGCACAAAGGGCAAGGGAGAATCAGACCCTAGGTATTTCCTGCCATCTACTGGGCATTAGAAAGACAAGGTGGGAACTATGTAGAGCTTATTTTCCTGTCAGAAACAGCAGTCTTGTACAAGTTTCTGCAAGAAATGGTTTGTGGATTTTAGATTAGATTAGAATCATAGAGTTGGAAGGGACCTCATGAGATCAAGTCCAACCCCCTAAGGCTTGAACCCAGGACCTTCTGCATGTTAAGCAAAGGTGCTAGCCACTAAAGTTCTAACATTATACAATGAAAAATTTGTTAAATGACTGGAATTGCAAGTTTTCCCACTTCTAATACAGCATGCCAAGGAGTGCAACTTTAGTGATGTGCAGGATAAAGGATCATAGAAATCAGAGGTGGAAAAAATCATAAAATTCACCCAGATTATAAATTCACTCAAGTTTATCCTGTTGCTGTTGACTAGAGGAATAAAGACAAGCATGCATAATAGCAAAGGCTGGTTGCAAATCTTTCAAGGGATCAATTTTCCATCAAAAAGGGAATTTTCATTGAGCAGTTTTGCAGGTACATGTCAATTTTGAGGACATTTTTAAATATTTCATTTTGATGATGTTGAAGCATTTAGTTTCATTTCAGCTTTTATGGCTATGTCTACATTTGAAATTTAGTTCAAATTAATCAAGATTAATTTGAGCTAAATTAGTGCATGAGCCACACTGGCTTTCATTACTTCAAACTAAGGAAGTTCTAATTTGAAGTAATGAACACTTACTTCGAAGTTGTAAAACCTCCCTTTACTTCGAAGTAATGGCTAGTTCAAACTTATTAGCTTAAACTAACCCAGCGGAGCAGCGTTAATTCAAACTAACTGGTAGCTGCCCATGCAGCAATGTCTCAGGGTAGCGGTGCCAGCCAGGGACGATGGAGGGCTCTTGTTTGGAGCCACGAGATCCTCAGCCTTCTCAGCATATGGGTAGCTGAGGAGATCCTCTCCTGGTCGCGGGCCAGCCACTGCAACCGGCAGATATGTGGACATAGCCAAGGCTCTGGCTGCAAAGGGGCACAGGCACATGACTCATTAAGATAGAGGCCCTGCACCAGGACTAAGCCTGGGTCCAAGAGGCGAGGCAGTGCCAGGGGGGAGCACGTGCCAGCAGCTGCCCCTACTATGAGGAGCTCCACGCTTTCCTAGGCAAGGAGCCCACCAACCTGCTAGCCGGGAGCATCGAATCTGTGACTTAGGCGAGCAGCAGACCATCACCCTGGAGCGGCAGATTCATGCCCTCATTGCCACAAGCATGGCCCTCTGGGACTTGGCGGCCAGCACGCACCAGCTGGCCAACCACTTTGTCCCTCCTGCGGCCGTGGTAGCCTCCCCCAGGGACTCCAGTGTCCCTTACTGACAGTGCCTCCAGACCCGCAGTGGCCGCCAGGAAAGCCAGGGCATGTCCCCCCAAGGTGCCAGCACTACCCCCCACCACAACCTTCACCCCTCAGGTCCCCAGTCCTCCTTGAAGTTGTCAGTTTTCTCAGTTCTCCCCCAACTTCCTAGTCCTCCCCCAAGTCCCAATCCCCCTCATTGCTCCCAACCCCCCCTTCTTGTAAATAAAACCTTTTAAATGGTTCTCTTTTGTCTAGTTGTTTCTATTTATTTTATTTATTTTATTGTGTAGGGGACGGGGAGGTGGCGGGTGGGGGACAGGCATGGGCGGAGTGGCAGAGGCGAGGGTGCCTGGTGGCAGGCCCAGCCTTCAATGGTCCTCAGTGAAGAACAGGTCCTTCTGCGCCTCTTGGATGCTGTCCACTCTGCTGGGCTCGCTCCATCTGGGGCATGGCCTCGAGCTGCTTGAAGCGCCCGGCAAGGCATTCTGCTTCAGCCTTCTCCCAGATAGCGGGGACCCTCTCCCCCAACAGTTTACACAGATTGCGATGGGCTATGCAGGTGCTGATTACCTTGGGGATGGTTTGCTTGGTGAGGTGGAGATGTGTCAGGAGAGACCTCCAGTGGGCACTGAGCCGTCCAAAGGCATGCTCTACAAACTTGGGGCGCCTGTTGAGCCTCCTATTGAAGAGCTCCCTGCTGGGGTCCAGGTGGCCAGTGTATGGCTTCAAGAGCCAGGGGACCAAGGGGTAGGTGGCATCTCCCTCGATGAGGACGGGCACTTTTTCTTATATAGGCACGTATTACTCCCCACCCCAGTCCTGATATTTCACATTTGCTGTCTGGTTAGCTATCCTAGGTGACGAGGGCACACTGACCAATGTTATGTAAGGAAGGTTCCTTTAATTCACCCCCTGTGTCCCAGCAAACACGCTGAAGAAATGCAGCTTGGGACACACTGATCTTTATGCCCCTGAAAAGCATGAGTAAAAAAAGTCCATTCCTGATGTTGAGTTTCATATAGCTACGGAGAAATTTCCCATTCATATCCCACCAGGAAGAGGTGTGCAGCTGATTAATAGGTGCAAATGATAGGAAACAATCCCATGATTTTACTAGCAAGTGAGCCCAAACCAGAAAGACACACCCCCGGTTTCCCTTCCCTTCCTGCATCCCTCCCCCAAAGCTTAGTGCTTTGATGAGACTATGAAAGCTTATGTGATAAATAAATTTGTTAGTCTTTAAAAGTGCCATGGGACTCCTTGTTTGTTTTGTTGAGACTAGTATCTAAAGCCCAGTGGTTACCAAAGAAAGAGCAATGGTGGGTTACTCACCAGTAGCCGTCCTTCTTCGAGATGGGCTGCTTGGATCCATTCAGTAATAGGTGTCTCTGTGCCGGAGCGCCGGATTGGTCGGAAAAAACTTGTCCTCGCCTGTCAGAAGAGGGGAGGCGGCCACCGCCCCTCACGCCACCTGCAGGTATATATATGGCCGCCTCCCCGCCCCCTCCTCAGTTCCTTAGAGTTGCCAACTCCAGAAGTGGGGATGGAGGGGAGGGACCTGAATGGATCTGAGCAGCCCATCTCGAAGAAGGACGGTTACTGGTGAGTAACCCACCGTTCTTCTTCGAGCACTGCTTGGATGCATTCAGTAATAGGTGACTACTAGCCATGCTGATGGACGGAGGGTGGAATTGGTACTTCCACCTTCAGCAGAGCAACAAGTCCTGTAAGGTAGAGGCCCCACAGCAAGACACTCGCTGAAGTCAAGAGGCGGGCGGGCCTTGAAAGACCCAGAAGAAGCAAGAGCTGAGGGTCAACCAGAACAGGGGAAGACTGAACCCATCGAGGCAGAATGCATACGCAGGTTGGAAAAAGTCACCTGAACTGGAGAAAAGGACGCAACTTAAGAAAACGGGTTGCACGGGTGCCCTGCCTAGGAGGAAAAATGTGGAATGTAGCCAACAGACTACAATGTCTGGGCCTGGGCCGTGTCACGCGGACTCGAAGGAGAACACTAAAAGCTAGCAAAAGAGACTGGCCATGTGGGCGTGTCTCGCATGAGAACAAAGAAAAGGAAGGCATAGAGCGCCCGAAGGGTTTGCAGGACCCATGTAGTCATGGACTGATCTGGCGACTACTGAGTACACAGGGAGAAGTAAGGGAATGAAAATGCCTCTTATCTAGGATGTGATCAAGCAAGCTGTCTGGGTAAAGGAAAGAAAAGGATACAAGGTCGCGAGAGGGGCTTGAGGGTGACCGAGGACACCACGAGACACTAGCTGCAGTGTAGAGTCGAGTCAAGCAGGACGGGGCCTACGACATGCTAATTAACGACCTGGTAGCATAGAAGCGCGTGTTTTCAGCTGAGCCGGCACCACAACCAGGCTCTCGCAGGAGATAGGTTCCAGAAAAATATTGACTGCAAGGTGGCTTGAGGCAATGTTGACGAGATGGTCCTACTAGGGCCCGCAAGGCTCTAGAGTGCAGGAGAGGGCCCCGCTGGTCTGAGCTTGCGGGGTTTGCCTCTCTAAGTCTTCACTCAAGTGTGAGGGGGAAGGAGAGAGACGGAAGAAAACTCTTACTACCATCTAGTCAGCCCCTCGGTGACCGAAGAATCGAAGGAGGACCATAAAGGCCGCGGACTCTGTACCTATGGTGTTTGCCCGAGGGATGACTCTACCACTATGCCATGCCAGGGCTGCCAACGAGGAAAAACTCTTCAATACATGGATATTGAAGAACTCCACTGCCAAGGAAGGGTCCTTCTTAAGCTAGAGAATGGGACCGCTGCCATATCTGAAGGGCACCCCGGGATCAGAGAACCCAATGAAGTTTTCTCCCCAGAGGGAGCCAGAGGGCGTATAAAAGGGGTACAACCCCAAACTGCTATATGTTGTATAGAATGGGTTCTCTGTGTATTATGCCATCAGAACGGCAGTGGGTGTTAACAGGCCTTGAGAAACGAAAGAGAGGACCGCAGAATTGCCAGGCGCTGCCAAGGCGCATGGGGAAAAACTGCAGTAGCACTAAGGGGCTACGCACGGCATAGTGGGACGAGCACTATGGCACACTAGCTGGGAAACACTGGTTTAGACAGTATTCACCCTCCCTTGTAAAGCAGTTGAAGATTCACAAATGAAAGGTGATCGGGGCCCAATTCTGATCTCATTCACCTGCATGGTAGTTCCTCTGAGTCTAGTGGAGTTATTCTGGATTTCCACTGGAGTGCTGGATCTGACTATTTTAGGAATAATGCAAAAAAAAAAAATAGTTCCAACAAATATGGACACTAAATAAAGACATAAGTCTGAGAGTTACAAACTCCCATCACATAGACCTTTTTGCTGTGTCCGTCAGGTTTATTAGGCCCAGGGACAGCATTCATTCACCATACATAGCTCAGGTTAGTGTATAACCCTCAGTCCATTTAAGAATCCTCAGAACAGGGACATAACTATGGCGGGGCAAACACAGCTTTGCCCCGGGTGCCCCAGAGCAGCTCAATGGAGCCGCTCCATTAAAGGGTGCAGAACATGCCCTGGGCATGGAATCGCTCGTTACAGCTCTGCCCCAGACAGTTGGTAGGTCCCCAGTGTTTTCTGTATGATGGCAACTCACTCTGAAATCAAAATGTTTATCCTAAATGCAATAGTAGCATGACACAAAATCCCTTATCTGGAAATATTTTAAATGAACAGATAAAAGCAACAGTCAGAATAACAATAATTTGCTCTTGTTTTCCTTGGGATTTCAGATGGAGCTAAAAAACATTTCAAAGTTCTCTTTTTGCCAACATATGGCGAGAGGAAACTCTGGAATTTTATGTTCCTTGCATAAATGGCTGTCGACTGCCTCTGAAAAAGCCCTCAGCATAGACTAGGGCTCAGACTCAGGTTGGGAGCCAGATTCCCTCATATGTCCCCATCTGATCTAGGCTGTTGCAAGCTCCCGGGGAGCTCCTTTCAGACTGGTCCAGCAGCAAGACCTTCACCAGCACGCTGAGCAAGGTGGAGATGGAGAGCAATTGGGAATGTCTAGGAATAAACTTGATCCAGACAAGATTCTTTCCTTTAAGATACGTGATCATTTCACCTGTCCAAGCTGACCACGATGACGTACACCCAAAGCCACCTTTTGCATCCCTTGATCCAGGCTGTGAAGGAAGGCACTGGATAATTAAACCAGACAACAAAACTAAATACTGGTTTTACTGGAATTAGGGCTTTCTTATCTCTTATCTAAGGACCTGGGAATAGAGTAGCGAGGGAACTGGATTTTTTTGTTTTAGGAAGCATTTTGCTGTTTAGATATTTCTCCCAGTTCAGAATGGTATAAAACCAAGAGAGTTTGAAATTTCTCATGAACTGAAATTTAAAGAAAAGAAAAAAAAGTCATTTGGGGTTGATCAAAACACTTTGTTTCCACCAGTGGCGCATTGAAGGTGTCTGGCACCTGGCGGCCAAGCTCACATTTGCACCCCACTCTTCATGCCCACTGCCTCCAGGCAGGGCAGGAGGGGTCCTGGCACCATCCCAGCTGCCTCGTGGTGGGGGTCTGTATCTGCAAAAGGGGTACGGGGGGGGTTGCAAATGCCCCCTGCATTTACCCAGTGTGTGGTGCCCACCCCTCCTTCTGCAACACATCTGCTGTCTAGCCCAGGCTGGGACAGGGCAGTTTTACCCCCCTTGCCTGAGGAGATGAGGGACCCTTCACACACATGGGGGGCACTGAGAAATGCCCTCGGCACCTCCTGTGCCCCCTGAGCAAGTTTGGCCCAGACGGAGACGCCTCCTCGCCCCACGTCTGCCTCTCCAGCTGGGCACTGACTCAGGCTTGAGGTTTGGCTGCCCTTCAGATGCCATGAGAGGGAGGTACTGAGGGTGCCCCAATACCTCCTGCACCCACCGCCCATCGTAGCGGGCTGCCTGGGCCTGGCACCTCCCCCAGGACTTACCCCCCTCGGCTCTCCAGCCCAGTCCTGGCTGGGGCAGGGCAGTCTCCTCTCCTTGTCCCCCCACCTGCCTTGGTCAGCCTTTCATGATGGTGGAGGGGTATAGGAGGCTGTGCTCCCCTCAGAGCCTCCTGCGTCCCCACCTCCTAAGCCTTGGGCCAGTCCAGCGTCCTGGTGCTACCTGCCACCCCTACTCCCCCCCGCCTCCAGTAAGGCTCTGGTTTCTATGAAATTGAAATGCTTGCTTCTTATTTTGACCTATGTTTCTCCTCCATTGAATATTACATTCTATAACACAATCAAAGAACTGAGAACTAGGGTTTTTTTCAAAATGGAAAATTAAAAAGAAAAACTCCATTTCTGAGAGGGCAATGTGGAATTTTTCAGCTTTGATCTTTCTTTCAACTTTGATCTCAGAACAAATTTTCTTGAAAGGTGACACCCTTCTGAGAAACATTCAGCTTTCACAAATCAGCATTTTCTGGGGGTGTCACATTACAGTGGAAAATTTTGGGGCAGCTCTACTTAGAAGTTTTCCCGCTGACTGTCATGGAAACAGCTTTAGTCCATTAAAAGATACAGCAGTGCCTCACAACCCATGATGTCTCCCATACTCCCACTCAAACACATAAGGGCAGCCTGTGTGTGTGTACATACGAGGGGTGAGAAGAGGAACATTTGAGAATTTCCTTCCATTATTCACAAAGTCTGCAGTGAATCGACTGGATATTCCAGTTGCCACCATCAAGACTGGTTTGATGAGAACATGGAAATCCTTGCACTCCGTCATCAGAAGAGAGGTGTAGTTTATGCTTGGCAAAATGAACCGAATCCTCCAATGAGCAAAAATGAGAGAGCTATCATCCGCTTAAAGCTGTAGTACAAAGGAGGGTGCAGTGTTTGGGGATGAACTGCCAGCTGCAATTGGAAAGTCTGGGCAGAGCTGTGGGTTAGAGAGACCCACCAGGGAGCCCTTTTCAGCTCCCGGCTCCTAGGGCCGTTGCCCCCGCTATAGTTTAGAGCAGCCCTAGAATGACTTTAAACTCTCCCAAGGGTATGTCTACACTGTGCCGAACTCTGGCTCTTGCCTGGGGTTTAGCCTTCATTCCCCTACAGAAAAACCTGAGTTAGGTTTGGAGGTGCTTTACGGATGGTCTAGCTTATTCAGCTTGGGAGGGGTTACAGATTAGAGCCTGGGGTCTGCTCTCAGTGGAGCTGGATCTCATTCACTTTGCAGAGAGGATGTAGGAAAAAATCACTGGACTGGTGATAGTCTTCCAAAACCTTCCCACAATTCCCCTAAAGGACAGACAAGGTCTCTCACACTTCTCAGGTGTTTAGTTGGGGTGGGTTTAAGTTTCTCTGGTTCACTGGCATGGCAAAGAGCATTTAATGTGCTGGGATTTGACTTGAGAATGGTGGAGTTTGGGTTCCACAAAGCTCCTGGCCCTGTGAGACTCCCAGACCACTGCTCTGCGTTGTTTTATTGGCATCACCTTGTCTAGCAGACTGGGGGATGTCATTTATTGTTTAAACATTGCGTTTGTCTTGTATCAGAAAGGCTGAAATGAATGCTGCAGTTGAACTAGAACAGAGGATCTAAATCCCACTGTCCCTCACCTTTGGAAAAATTTGGATTCTTATCCAAGTCCAAAGTGAAGCCCTAGTTTAGCAAAGTTCATAAGCAGATGCCTAACTTTAGTCCCGATGACCTTACAAGCCTCTGGCAGCCTCAGCTGCATCAAGACCACCTATAGTTTAAATCACAGGTGTCAAACTTACAGCCTGCAGGCCAGATCTGGCCCACCAAGGGCACTGATCTGTCCCACGGACCTGCTCCCTGGGCTGGGGCTGGGAGCTCTCTGCAGCAGCAGCAAACAACGAACACAGGCTGCCTCCGGCGGAGCAGGATTAAGCATGCTTGTAACTTAGATCATGTGAGTGAGTCAGAACATAGGGGAACAAGGGAAGCGCTCCAACCTAATCCAGCTTTTGTTATGGTCTCACATCACCTTCTTATTAAAAAACTTGGGAAGTACAGCCTGTATGGAGCTACTATAAGATGGGTGATGAACTGTTTGGATAACCTCTCCCAGAGAGTAGTTATCAATGGTTCACTGTCATTCTGGAAAAGCATAACGAGCAGGGTACCACAGGGATCAGTTCTGGGTCTGGTTCTGTTCAATATTTTCATCAAGGATTTAGACGATGGCATAGAGAGTACACATAGTGTATGTCTACACGGCACTTTTATTTCGAAATAACACTCGTTATTTCGAAATAAAAGAAATTAGGTCTACATGATGTTTTTCTTATTTCGAAAGGACGGATCCCGTCCTTTCAAAATAAGAATTGTTGTTCCAAAAAAGTAAAACCTCGATGTTTTCGAAATGGCCGTTATTTCGGAAGGGATATTTCAAAATAACACCATTTAGACCTGTTGTTTCGAAACAACACTGTTGTTTCGAAACAACTGTTTCAAAACAACAGGTCCAAACAGCTTTATTTCGAAATATCCCTTCTGAAATAATGGCTATCTGGACTGCAGGCTTTCCCTTAATTCGAATTAACATTTTGTTAATTTGAATTAACTTATTTCAAAATAAGGATTTTATTTCGAAATAACTCATTTTGAAATCCTTATTTCGAAATAACCATGTGTGTAGACATAGCCATACAGTATAAAGTTTGCTGATGAGGCCAACCTGGGTGGGGCTGCAAGTGCTTTGGAGGATAAGATCACAATACAAAATGGTTTGCACACACTGGAGAAATCGTCTGAGGTAAATAGGATAAAATTCAATAATGACACATAGGAAAGAACAATCCATTGTACACATACAAAATGGGCAATGACTGCTTAGGAAGGAGTACTGTGGAAAGGGATCTGGGTGTCATGGTGGACCACAAGCTAAACATGAGTCAACAGTCTAACGCTGTTGCAAAAAAAAGCAAACACTATTCTTGGATGTATTAACAGGAGTATTGTAAGTAAGACATCAGAAGTAATTCTTCCGCTCTGCTCTGCGCTCATGAGGTCTCAGCTGAAGTATTGTGTCCAGTTCTGGGCATCTCATTTCAGGAAAGATGTGGACAAACTGGAGAAAGTCCAGAGAAGAGCAACACAAATGATTAGAGGCCTGGGACACTTAACTTATCAGGGAAGATTGAAAGAGCTGGGTTTGTTTAGTCTGGAAAAGAGGAGACTGACAGGGGACATGGTAACAGTTTTCAACTACCTAAAAGGTTGGCATGAGAAGGAAGGAGAAGAATTGTTCTCTTTAACTGACGATGATAAAACAAGAAGTAATGGGCTTAAATTACAGCAAGTGAGGTTAGGTTGGACATTAGGAAAAACTTCCTGACTGTCAGGGCGATTAACCACTGGAATAAGTTGCCTCAGGAGGCTGTGAAATCTCCATCACTGGAACTTTTTAAGAGCAGGTGGGACAAGCACCTGCCAAGGATGGTTTAAGAGGGTCCTTGGTCCCGCCATGAATGCAGGGAGTGGACTTGATGACCCCCCATGGTCCCTTCCAGTTTCTATGATTCTGTGTCTACAATGCACTGGGGAGGTGGGACTGAAGCTTACGGAGACCTATCTGAGCTAGCATCAATCTGGCTAGCAAGATTTGGCAAGTAACAATAGCAGTAAAGATGCTCACATATGGCCCCGAGGTCCTGGGTGGGTGAGTGTTTCTGAACAAAACCTTCCTTGCTGCAGGTGACACCACCTGAAGTCAGTGGTGTTGCTGCCCTAAAAAAAGGGTTGGCACCTGACCCTGGACCCCACCCCTTGCCCCATCCCGGGGCCCAATCTGGCTCTAGCCACTGCCAGCCAGTGAATCTGACTCCTGCTGCTGCCGGCCAGTGGACCCCCTGCTGACTCGGGGCAGGGCCAGAGGAGAGACATGCAGGGCGAGAGTCCTGTGGACTCAGCGGCAGCAATGCCCCTGCCTGAAATCCAGGTGTTGTCAATAATGGCAATTGATATCCCCTGGGATTTCTGAGCAAAAACACTGCCAGGTTACTCTTCATTTCTACTGTGCTCAGGTAAGCAGGCCTTTGGACCCATCATTTGCATGTGGTCAAGACTATCCCAAGACCAGATGCGACTCCTAGCATCATTTTCTCATCCTACTGGAGACAAACCCAAAAGGCCCAAAAATGGAGTAACTACTGGTCCACGAAAGGCTACAATAGCTCATGGACATGGAGAAGAATTATTCAGTTTGTTGGGCCTGAATCCAAATGATGAAAGGGTAAGAGCAATGAGGGTTTTGTCTGACACACAAATGGTTTTTTTTTTTTGTTTTCTGTATGAAAAGTCCCACAGAATTTGAGGAAGAACAGCAAGTGGCGTTGTTCACTTAGATGATATCACTTCCCTCTAACACAAAGCACTTGTTATTAGGCCCAGAGTTAATGAGACTTCAACAGAAATGGTAAAGGGCAAATCATCCAGGATGGGGAGCCTATAAAGCTAATTCGGGGCAGTTTTTACCATCCAAGCTTCCAGGGTCTGTAGAAGATGAAGAGGTATCTGGTCGTCTTACTGGTTGTTGCTCTGCACATGGAACTTGGTAAGGTCACCAGGGGTTCCTTTGGGTCTCTCAAACAGTGGGCATGGTTGGAGGCAGAACTGACCAATGGCTTCCTTCAAACCCTTTTTTAATGGGGAAAAATGAATTTTTGACCAAAATGTTTGTTCTGGGTAGAAAATGTGATGTTAGGATGCATATGGAATGAGAAGAGGAAGAACACAAACTCTATCCTAAGGCCATTCCATAGGCCAGTGGAGGCCCCGTTTCAAAGTGGAAAGTGCAGATGGAGAGAGGAATGATCAAGGGCCTGGAAAAATCCTCCCATGAAGACAGAATGAGAAGAGTGGGACGTTTTATTTTGGAAAGGTGATAAAGAAGGAGGGACCTGAGAAAGCAATACAATAACAAATGCAGAGAAGGTAGACTAGGAAGAGCTACTCCCTCACTGCCAGGGCAGGTGAATGGGTGAGGGGGTGGAGTTATCACTAGCTACCTGCCTGAGTAGGGCGCATCTCTTCTCCCAATTTGAGGGGGCAACTTCCGTTCACTCTAGGTCTCAGCCCAGGCAGGTGGCTCCCAGTTTTTTTCCTTGCAAAACCTGTATCCATTGATGTTAATACAGTGTCTGACGTCATTTGTGTCACCACCAGGATTGCCATCTCTTGCAAATTCATTTCTAGTAATGAGGTTCTGGCTTCTGCTGGAGTCTACTTGGCTTTGACAATGGAAGCATCAGGCCTTGGAAAAACATGAGAGTGGGCATCACATTGCAGGAGAATAGGGTCCCCAGAGCTGGGATGGCAAAGCCAAGTGCCACCCAGACTCATTCACCCTTTGGTGATGTACATCTGACCGCAGCACCTGATGCTGAGACCGGGATGCCATTGAGAGCGTCTTGCTCCTCTCATGATGGCAGTGGTCTTATCCCCTAGTGTGTTTAGTTTTCCTGAGAAGATCAAGTTTCAATATGAAAAGGGTGAATAGTTCTGTGTGCCAGACCTTCCCCTTTTGTGGTCTCCACCCTACCTTCATCACAGACTTTGTTCCAGCTGCCTTCCCTAGTGTCTCATTCCAGTCCATCTGCCCTCTGTTCCCACTGTGATGGGGTGAGCTGGGCTTTAAATTAGGGTCTCAGGTCCACTCTGCTTTCTTCCTACCCAGACCCCTATGCAATGCCCTACCATCAATCAAACCATTTCCACGCCCCCTTTTCACCGGAAATCCCTCCTACCGACTTCCGGACCTGCCCCCTGCCCACCTGTCACCGGAAGTCCACCCCCAGCCAGTCACCTGACATCCGGTCCTGCCCTCTGGGTATGACTTCCGGCGGAAGTGGGATGGCGTGGACCCTCCCAGAACGCCTTTGCACCAATAGGAGCGGGTTTTGCCCCCGAGAGCGGGATTGGTCGCAGAAGGGCACGTGGCCGGGGCGGCCCGCCCCAGAAGAGGGTCGTGTGATGCTCCGCCAATAGGAAAAGGTTTTAGATCGGGCCAGCGGGGGCTCCTGGGCCAATCAGGAGGGCTGGAACCCCATGCCCGATCTGTGGGCCTCGACGGTTGGTGGCAAATGGCACTGCCCCTGGAAGTCTGGGGCTTTAAAGCCCTACGACCTCTGGCTCATGCGCAAGACCGCGTGGTTCAGAGCTCGTGCAGAACATGGACGCCTTCACCACCCCCGCCAGGCCTTCTGGATTGATTTTGGCTCCTATGGCCCCTCAGCGTAGAAAGCGGCACAACAGTGACAGTTTGGAAGAGGAGAGCCCTTTGGCTCAGCTTTTGTTTGATACCTCGGACTCCGAAACCCCAGAGATCTTGTCTCAGCCTTTGTTTGACACCCCAGACCCTGAAACCCCAGAGATCTTGAGGCAGCAGACTGAAAGATTCTCTCCGACACCAATGGGGCCGCAGGTAAAGGAATGGGGAGACTGAGCGATCTAGTTGGCATGGCTCTAAAAAAGCCAAAAGCCTAAAGGGTAATGAACTTACAACTCTTTTTTTCTTGTCTTTCAGGATCCCCAGGATGGTGTTGCAGCAGACAAGTGAGATGAAGCAGGAACAGCCCATTGTAGGGTGAACATTGATACCCTTACCAGCCCCGTGAGGCCCTCGAGATTCGTTTTGGCCCCTAAGGTGTTGGTCTGGCATAGAAAGCGTTACATCAGCAGCAGTTCAGAGGAGGAGAGCCCTTTGTTCAACACCCCAAAGATCTTGAGGCAGCAGACTGAAGGACTCACACCAACCTGGCAAGAGGTAAAGGAATGGTGAGAAGTAACTAACTTGGCTGGCATAGCTCCCAAAAGAAAAACAAAAAAGCCTAAAGGGTGGCAGGCCTACAGCTCTTTATTCTGAAAAAATAACATCTTTCTTGTCTTTCAGGAACCCCAGGCCAGCACTGCAACGGGTGACCAAGATGAAGCCGGCCCATCTTGTTTCTGTTCAGCACATGTACACGTTAAACACGAGGAGACTATGGAAGAGGGGTATAATAATTTTGTAAGAGGGCTTGGCCTGGATAAGATTGAGCTGGTGCCCATTCCTCAGCGTAGAAGAGTCATGCCATCTATTGTGCGTATTGCTTCTTTGCTACCCTTGATTACTGTCTTAAGGAAAAGATGTGTGAAGGCTGTCTCATAGACGCTCCAGGCCAGCGGAGCCATGACTGCACGACTTGGACTTCAGAGACTATAAACCACAAACTTTGGGGTCTGTGTGCTGAAGTGTGTTATGAAAGTTTGTTAAACACTGTCATTGCCATCAGCTATATTTTGGAATGTCTGTATATAACTAGGGACCTTTTAGACATGGGAGTTAACATGGTGCGTGCTGTGCAATTCAGTCCAGACCCTTCCAACGCGCTATGTGAGATGCCTAAACCCGACATAAGGGATGTCTGGTTACATGACCCTGTGAACCGTCTGGTCCGCACCAAACATTACAGAAGCCTGCTTAGGAGGCCGCCCATGTGTAAGAAATCCAAAAAGATGTAATAGTGTGGGGACATGCAAACCATCTTGTTAGCTATAAATAAAATGCATCTCTGAAAAGGTTTTTTTGGACTGTTTGTATAGGCCTTTTAAATAAAAAAATGGTTTTTTTGTGAGAACCAGTTACTGTGTCTTTGTGTATTTTCGGGGGGGGGGGGAAGCTGTAGTAGACTCCTGTGGGGTAGGGGGAGGGTCTGTTTAAAATAAAGCAGTGATGCTTGAAAACATGTTGGGGCATGTTTCTGGACAAGCCCACCCACTGAACTGCAAGGGTCTCCAGTCACAGGTAGCTGCGTGGAGTTGGCTGAATGCTATTGGAGAGTTTAAATAATCCCTGGGAATTTGTGGGGTGTTATTGGAGAGTTTAAAAAATGTCAGGAATTTGTAGGCTTGATGGGTTTCCCTTACAGTAATGGGTGGAGGGAAATTTGAAAATAAAAATCAGGAATGAGGGAGAGGGGGGCAATTTAAAGTCCTGACAAGTTTAAAAATGATATTTAACAAGATTAAAGGCACCCTTGAAATATTTTAAGAAGTCTCTAGCATCCTTTTCTTTAAAAAAAAAACCCAAAAACATTTACTGTAATGACAGTGAAACAGTTTAAAGCAGTGTGTGACACATCCATTTTATTTCAAAAAACTTTGACGCATGAAAAGACTCCCTAAGTCATTGTGCAGTCAGGAGAGGGGTACACAGTATCATTAAAATGACTTAATACTGTAAAAAGAGTCTACAGGGGAAAAAAAATTAAAAAAGCACCACAGATTTTTACGATCAAAATTGGATTCTTATCTGTATCCTTGAATAGAGAGGGGTGGTACCACACCCCATTGAAACAAAAGGCTGGGAAAGGTATATAAACCTCTGCTTTTTTGGAAGACTCCCTTTTTCCTACCAGAAGCTGTCCAGAGCAGGCCTGCAAATAGGAGGTAAGCTGCTTGCTTTTAACTTTAAAAATATCTATTTTATAATGTTACTAGTTTGGCCAAGTGGTCCTTATTAATGAGGATACACTTTTTTATTGCAGGCTAACCCTGCTTAGCATGGAAACATCACCTTCAAGTTGTGTTTCACCAGGGCAAGGTAAAGTCCTGTTTGGACTATAGCTAGGCTTATTGCTATTTAAGAGGGGTGGGGGCTGGGTATTAAACAGGGTTTGAGGAATTTGGAGAATCCTACTAACTAAATTATGCTTCTTTAAATCAAAGGTATATCTACACATGAGAAAAATCATGGCCCAGCATGTTTTCGCCCTGTGTTGGAAGGTAAGTAGATGCAGTTGGTTTTTAAATGATGGGGTTTCTTGGAAAGTATTTTAAAAAAAAAACCTGCTTTTTAATTCTGAATGGTTGTGATTATTTAATTTGCCTAAGTCTATGGTTTTTTGGTGTCTTTCAAAGCAGCAGGCTTTAAAACCACCACCTTTTTTTAAGTCTGAGTGGCTGATCTCAGGGTAGGTTTTTTTTTTGGCTAGGATAGAATCAGGCTTGTAAGGGACCTCATGAGATCATTAGTCCAACCCCTGGGGACGTGAACCCAGGACCGTTTGCATATTAAGTAGAGGTGCTAGCCACTACACTATTGCTGTAGCTTTTTTTTCTGGTGAATTTAAATCTGTCCTGCTTTTTAGTGTGAGAGCATGGCAAGACTGACTTTTAAGTTAAAGTATTTTGTTAGAAACTGATTTTGAAAACTGCTTTATAAAATTGTTGGGGTCTGGTTTTTGCTTTAGTTAAACCTGCCCTGCTTGTTAGCTTGAGAGCATGACAAGGCTGATTTTTAACTTCAAGTATTTTGTTAAAGTGATTTTTAAAAGTATTTAAAACTGCCTTTTAATTCTGAATGGTTGTGATTATTTAATTTGCCTAAGTCTATGGTTTTTCGGTGTCTTTCACAGCAGCAGGCTTTAAAACTGCCCCTTTTTGTAAGCACATGGTTGTGTCTGGTTAGGGTAGTGTGGTTGTTGCAATCTGGTTTCTGCTGAATTTAAATCTGCCCTGCTTGTTAGCCTGATTTTTAAGTTAAAGTATTTTGTTAGAAAGTGATTTTAAAACTGTTTTTTTAAAGTTGCTGGGATCTGTTTTTTGCTTTAGATAAACCTGTCCTCCTTGTTAGCTTGAGAGCATGGCAAGGCTGATTTTTAACTTCAAGTATTTTGTTAAAGTGATTTTTAAAAGTTTTTAAAACTGCCTTTTAATTCTGAATGTTTTGCTTATTTAAACTGCCTAAGTCTATGGTTTTTTGGTGTCTTTCACAGCAGCAGGCTTTAAAACTGCCCCTTTTTGTCAAGCACATGGTTGTGTCTGGTTATGGTGGTGTGGTTGTTGCAATCTGGTTTTTGCTGAATTTAAATCTACCCTGCTTTTTTTTTTAGTGTGAGAGCATGGCAAGACTGACTTTTAAGTTAAAGTATTTTGTTAGAAACTGATTTTGAAAACTGCTTTATAAAATTGTTGGGGTCTGTTTTTTGCTTTAGTTAAATCTGCCCTTCTTGTTAGTGTGAGCACATGATGGGCTTTTTAAGTTTTTTTTTTTGTTTTGTTTTTGTTTTTTTTGCTGGTTTAGGTTCTGTTTTGCTTATTTAAAACTGCAGTTTTATTTTTAGTTTTTCTTTAATTTAACCAGGGCCTTTTTGTTTTCTGTTTTTAGTCTGATCATGTGACAATGTGTTTTTAAGACTTGAATTGTTGGTGGGGTCTGAACTAACCCCTTTCCACACAGGGCATGCCTAGGCTTCAAATCATAAGATCTGAATCAGGGGTAACTCTAAGGTGTGGGTACTCACTGTCCCTGAAATAGAGGATTTCTAAATAGAAAGGTTAACCCATTTGAAAGTTGATAAGAACCTTTTATAATAATGTTGTCTGCTTTACAGCTCTATCAAAAAATGGAAAAAAAACTTTCAGTTTGTCGATGACCAAAAGAAAAAAGAAAGAGGAAAATCCACCACCAATAACTGACAAAGAAATGGAGTGCTGTAAATATAATTTGTTTCTGTGTTTTTAATTAGATTTTGTGGTAAAGTTAAAGGGGTTTTATTTGATCATCTTTTTTCCTTCTTAGGCATGGACAGTCCTCCTGGTGCCCGACTCAAAAGGAAAAGGGAAGAGACAGCTGAAAAGGAAAATTTACCACCACCAATAACTGACAAAGAAATGGAGTGCTGTAAATATATTTTCTTTGTGTGTTTTTATAGTAACAAATAGGGAGCTTGTTTTGAAAAGTTAATTTTTTCTAAATAGGTTATGTTTGACATCTTTTTTCTTTTTCTACTCAGCCACTGACAGCTCCGCTGATGTCATTGTGGTCACAACTCCGGGAAAAACACCAAAGAAACAGAAAACCCATCCTGAGCCTTTGGCAACATCACCTGTGCAAAACAGCAAGGGAGTCCTGAGGAAACAGCAGGAAACCCCCGAGCGCAGATACATCAAGCCCAAGGACAAAACCAAAAACTCTGGTACAAAGCACCACACCTCCAGTTCCTCAGTGGTCAGCACCACACCAAACCCTGAGAGAGCTGTGAGTGAAAGCACACGCATTCACAAACCCGGAGCACATGCTCTAGGGGTTGTGAATCAAAAAACACGGAGCGAAAGCTCCAGCGCTGATAATTACATTCAACATCCACACCTCAACAGGACTGATGCAGTTCTCCAGTTCTGGGGAAAAATGATAGGTGAACATAACGCCTCATTTGGAAAAATGATAGGTGAACATGGAAAAATGATAGGTGAATATAGTGCTTCATTCAAAGAGCTGATGTTTGCTGTACTGTCCAGGGTTCCAGAAGAAAGAATGACTGAAAACTATGTCAAAAAGGCAAAAGTTCTCGATAAATATGCTCAAAAATATTTCTGCCTTCCTGACTGTGTTTTTGAATCTGCACAGCTAGTCGTGGGAAGGGGTACCCGACCTATTCAAAAAGGGGGAGGTCTTTTCAGGGATAAACGGATGACTGCCAAAAAATTAAGGGCCAGGGTCATTATAAAGATTTTAAAAAAGGCTAAGGCGGTGATGAGGAGAAAAAAACAAAAAGAGAGGCCCGCTAGTGACGTGCCTGAGAATGGGGATGTGGAAATTGACCCACGGGGTGGAGGTTTAGAAAATTCCCCAGAAAGCTCTTTAGGCAGCTCACCACCTGCACCCTCCGAGTCTAGGGTAGATTCGGATCCCCACCCTGATACGTATATGGAGCGGGTGAGGAGTTGGCAGCGGGAATTACCTAGATTTAGGGGCACAGTATACAATGATGAATTTCGTTTTGTCAATCTTGAGAGAATCAGTTCAGCCAGACGGGTGGTTGAAGCTGTCCACAGGGGTATACAGTCGGTTCTCGATGAGATTAACAGCAGGTTAGACCCACATGATTACGTTCAGTTACGCTTGGAGGGTCAGAATTTAACTAATCCTCTGTTTTCGGTGAGAAGGAATAGGGATAAGCTCTCTGCTGAAGATTTCTTAAACCACACTTCTAAACTGTTACAGAGTAATAGAGAGGTGCACGTCGATGGGACGTTACGCCTCGTTGTGACAGTTATAAGAAACATGGGTGGGGGTGGCCGCAGGGTTTTGAATTCCATCCTCAACAGCGAAATTCTCCATAAAGAGGCAGTGCTTGGTAGACCTGACTTACGCTGACTTGAATCTGTGTTTTTTGCTGGCGGGCTTTTGGCCAGCATTTCGGGCCGCAGGCTTACAGATGCAGAACTAGTAGATGGGGCGAGAAAGCTGCATCAAGAACTGGGGTGGTCAGATCGAAAAAAGGTGATGCTCAGTGACATAGTGGTGACTGAACAGCATTTACGTGTCAATATTCAGGTGGTGCTTTATACAGCGAAAGGTCGGTGGGGTTTTTTTAAAACGGGAGGCCCTGTGCACCCCAAGACGTTTTTTGTCCTGCTGCATGATGAGCATTACTATGGCGTTTTGGATGTGAAAAGGTTGTTTGGGGCCAAAAATTATTGCAAGTTTTGCCACACGGTATACAGTCATGACCACAAATCTTTTGGAGCGCCTGAAGGCTCCCTCAGCTGACACAGCAGCAGCAGATCGTGAACCTTTTTTCCCTTCCAAAAAATGAAAATTGTCTAAAAGACCCAATTGGCTCACTCTGTGATTTTTCTTATTTTCATGCTTAAACCAAATATTTTAAATGGTAATGGTTTTTCTTTTTCATGTTCTAAGCCAAATGTTTTTTTCCCCACACTGTAAATGAAATGTTTTAAAAGGTGATTTTTTTGCTTTGAATAAAATTTTTGTTTACTTTTTAAAAACTTTTTCTCGCGTGTATATTTTTAAAAAAACAAACAAAAAAACCCACAGACACCAGATGTCTTTAAACCCCACGCCTGGGGTGTTTTATTAAGTAAAAGTCATTGCAGGATACACATGTCTGGGCTTGTTGAAACATGTTTTGAGCAACCCCAGGCAAGCCCGAGAACTTTCTTTTTATTTTTCTTACAAAATTCACCACCATACGGTCATTTTTTACCAAGTCATCAGAATACAATTTTAAAATCTGGTCAAAAGGCAAACCCTTGCTACGGTGATGTAAGAAAAACACACAGTGATAGCCACAAGCATCAGAACTGGGGTCCTGTAATTGTCTAGTCTGAAACACAATGTTGGTGGCGTTTTTGTTTAAAAATTTCATGATGTTTCTGGGGAACAACATGCTGGTCGGGGGGTGCCCATATGAGTCAAAGAACTCTCCATGGTTGCTCTCCACCAGGTACAAGGCTAACCAGTGTTCACCTGGTCGGTTGTGCGGATGCGTGTTGACCACTAAACTCAGGAGTCTCCATGTCAGTCTGCCGCCGGGGAGCCAGTCACTGGGAAACACATCTAAGAAAGTCTTTTGCATGGCAGGGTCCGCCAGTAAGACACATGAGAGCTGCACGGTGTCCATGTTCACATATAGTCGAACAGAACGTTTCTCCTCTGATTTATCTCTATCACGTTGTCAAAAACCCCGTACACAATCATGTTGACGGTGGTTGTCAAAGCATTGGCAAAACGTATTTCTGCTCTCAGGTTTCCCATTTTAATCAAGGAATAGTGATCAGCGCATTCCTGATCAGGGGAGAGGTCAAAGGCAAACAAGGTATAACCCTGAGCAAACTCAACGTGGTCAATGAGCAGTGCACGATCTTTCATGTATTTACCAGCTGTTTGCACCAGATTCATATACTCCCTCACGCAGAGCCCAGCCTTGAAGTCTGGTTGGAGAGGCTTGGTGGGTATCTGTTCCCCGTCCACGTACAAAGCCAAAAAATTAATGTCATAATGCTTAAAGTTAAAGGGGTTTTTAGCATAACTCCCGCTGAAAGCGTCGTTATCCACGAACCCCAGGACAACCATTTTGGGTAGCTGTCCCAAGAACAGGTTTTCCTGGTTACTGACCCTGCTACCCTCAGGGATGCTAAACACTTTCATCCCCACACAGTCCACAGGGTATTTAGCATTAGCCGTGAGCAGCGCCTCTGCATGCCCCAGACGTACGCCTGGGGCTACCCGCACTTTCTTCACAAAAAGGGACGCTGATACAATGCGCAGTTTACAGCCTTGGGCTGCATCGCCCATTAAGCAGAAAGCGACCTTACTGCGTGTCAGTTTGATTTTCACATCCACACCATTCAACAAAAGCTTTTCTTGAAAAAACAGATCACTGTGTAGATGGCCCAGCAGCTCTATCGTCCTGCTTTGGGCGGTCAGGTTTGCACGCTTCACAAACCCTAGATTCTCACCGTCCAGCTCCGCAGCTTCGTGTTTTCCAGGGGTGTCTTTATAAAACAGGCCGGCGGAAAATTGCGTGGCAAGAGTCTCCTCGCTGTAATTGAGCACTGATTCTATAAAGGCCCTGTAGGGGGAACAGTTGTTGCTTTGACTTATGAGGCGATCCCCCAGTGTGACGTCCAGCTGACTGAAAATAGATGCTGCAGGATAGTTCACCAGACCTACCGCGGCATCCCTGGTGATCGTGGTTCCATCTGCTTTGACAATCTTGCAACGAAGGTAAAGAAGGGTATTGTTTAAGTCCATGTAATCTATGCCGTTCCCCGCTATAAAGAAGTCCAGGGGCGCAGCCTCTGTAATGGCTGATAGTGGTGGTACTTCGATGTAGATGCTTTTCTCGATGCTGGTCTGCGTAGGGGCTATTTGAAACAAGTCTAGTTCCGACTTGGTGCACTCTTCAGACCCGCAGTGAACAAAAGCCATGCTGATTAAAATATATCTCTTTTGCCAGGTGTTGAGCGCCTCCTACGCTTTCCATTGGTCTTTCGCTTCTGACTAGTCCTGCGTGCTACAGCTTTCCTTTTAAAAGGTCTGGGTGGGCCCTTGCGTCATGGGCATGACACGTTTCTCTTTCTCTTCCTCCTTTTAATGTACATCAGCCCTGACCCCTCCTGTTCAGGCGGTTTTACCACCTTCTCCAAAACAGCGCGGGAGACGTTGCCTACCACGTCTCTAGCTATGTTTTGAGCAGCACTTTTCACGTGAGGCTTAATAATCTCTAGCCCCCTCCTCAGAAGTGGTACAGCTTTTCTAAAGAGGCTGCGAAATGTTCCACCCACGCCTGCTCCATACATCATGGGGGAGCCGTGGTAACCAGGAAGGGCATATCCAGCCTGGGCTTTGTAATAGTTGCTATAGATGGCGGGGTCACCGTAATTTTTTAGAATCACCATGGTGTTGTTTTTGCTTTACCTTTCAGAAACCACGCTTTCTCCGGGAACGCAGGTGCAGCTTGACGATCACCTTACCAAAGCGAAATGAGACGTGTCTGTTCTGGTCGGTCTTTATTTCAATGGCAACGGTGTCGATGTGGTGCTTACTGACAGGAACATAATGTGGTTTATCGTAGGTGATGGTGACAAACTCGTTGTTCCTTCCTTGGACAGGGACGCAGCGTAACAGGGGTACGGAGAAGTCCCCCACAAACTGGTGCTCCATGATATCTGTGTACAGATACAAGGAGTTGAAGCCTCCTGTGATGTCTGCCGAGAAGGGGATTTTTTTGACGTGGGTGTTGGGGTACATGCCCAAAATATTAGCCAACTCCCCACTGGTTGAAATCATATAAGTAACATCGGTGGACTTAAATCTAACTTTTCTACCCACAGGATCATAGTTCAGGGTCACCCCGGGTGTTTCGGGATGGCCACTCATGACTTTGTTCATGTGCTCCAGCAAATCAGGTATAGACGAGTAATAACCTCGTTGTAAGACAAAATTCCATTTCTTATCTTCACAGGTGATTTCAAAAGGGGTGTCTTCATTGATGTTGTTCCAGCTGTGGGGGTATTGTATTTCCACCAACCCCACCTCCCAAGCACCCCGGAGATCCAAGGGTTTAATTAGTTGCACGGTAAAGTTTGAGCTGGTGTTTTGGGGAAATACCCGAGAGCTGGCGTTGCTGGGCAAAGTGATGTAAAAACCACCGTCGCCCATTTTCTTTCACACTGTCTTTATTTTTGCAGGAGTAATCTTTTGCGTCTAAACCTCACAGAGCTGAGACGCTTTCACCCAGCTGTTAAACTTCTCTGGCCACCCCAACCATTTCACCAAGAGCTGCTTTTTTCTCCCTCTTCCTTTCACCTCTAGAACTTTTTCAATCCTGTAAATCCTGTCAAGTTTGGGATTTACTTTTTGTAATTCTTCAGGGTAAAAAGATCCAGCCACTGTCTCACCCTCGTAATCTCTTAAATGGTATACAGGTCTCTGGCCCTTTGTTAAGGCTTCGTCCACTATGAATATCTCATCAGTAAATGTTTGTTCATAACCTTTCTCAAAAGCTCCTTTGGTTTTAGATAGTCTCACATGATCGCCTTTTCTAAAAGGGTGGGCAACCGGTTTTACTTTTAAACTGTCTCCATATACCGCTTTCCACACCTGCAGGGAATTCGAAGGGCTAACATCAACAGGCCTGGCCTGTATGGTTCTGTGAAAGCTCCAGTTGTAACTCTTTATAAAGTCAGGTAACACATCGATTGTAGCGAAAGGTGTTGCGGGAGGTAAAATATCTCCACATTCTAGACTTTAAAGTTCTGTTAAACTGCTCCACGACCACCGCTTTGACCTCATTATTAGTCACAAAATGGTGGACACCATGCTGCTTAAACAGCGCACTTACAGATTTGTTTAAAAATTCTTTTCCACGATCAGTTTGTAATTTTTGAGGGATGCGGCCTTCACTGAAAATAGCTTTAAAGGCCTTGGACACTTCACCCCCCGTCTTGCCTTTGAGGCCTAAAGCCCAGGCATATTTAGACAAAATGTCTATCACTGTTAAGATGTACTTAACACCCCTGTTGTGTTTAGAGAACCTTTGCATGTCCACCAAATCCGCCTGCCATTGCGCATCCACGTCTGAAACAACCGTCTTGTTTCTTTTAAAGCGTATTCGAGCTGGTCTGTGTAAAGTGTAAGCATCCTGGTCCGAAAGCCAGGCTGCTACCTCACCCCTGTTCAAAGTTTTACTTTGCTTTTTGGCTGCCTGGAAAAGAGCATCCACCCCTCCAAAGCTCCCGACTTCCCCGGGGCTGTAATATATTTTTTTTTAAGAGAGCTGTCTGCTCCGACATGGCTGCCACACCAACGTGTTTTAACCGCGCAAGTCTGAAGGAGACACGTTCACATTAACAAATTTAAATGACTTTTTTATTAATCATCAGATTTAAAACCACCCCCTCATTTACAGCGTCCTGCAAAAACGTTCACCAGCCTTTGAAGGACTCTGAGCTGCTTCATTCTTCCTCTCAGTGCTGTGTACCAGGCACGGGCAGGAACAACTGGTGCGTATTTCATTATTCCATTTTCGTTGTCCCCTCTCAGCTCTCTGTGCCAGACACGGGCAGAAACAGCTGACGCATGATACGTTTGTTTTCACAGGGCTACTGATGTGCAGGTTCTCAAAGGCCCATATAAAGTCGTCGTCGAGCTGTTGAGAAAAATTTTTTTTTCAGAAACATTAAAAATAAAAAGGATCCGTAAGTTCACCACCCTTTAAAGCCTTTTGTTTTTTATAGCCTTCTTTACCTCTGCCTGCAGCTCCCATGAGCCGTGTTTGCTTCCTTCCATGGGGACGGACAACGGAAGGCCATCGGAGCTATCGGGTTCCCTCACAATCTCTGGGGGATCAGTCGACATATTGGCCACCTCCTCCACCGAACTGTCGCTGTTGCAGGGTTTTCTCCAGGGGCTAGTAAAGGTTGGAGCCAAAACCAATCCCCAAGGCCTGGCAGGGGTGGAGAAGGCGTCCATGTTCTGCACGAGCTCTGAACCACGCGGTCTTGCGCACGAGCCAGAGGTCGTAGGGCTTTAAAGCCCCAGACTTCCAGGGGCGGTGCCATTTGCCACCAACCGTCGAGGCCCACAGATCGGGCATGGGGTTCCAGCCCTCCTGATTGGCCCAGGAGCCCCCGCCGGCCCGATCTAAAACCTTTTCCTATTGGCGGAGCGTCACACAACCCTCTTCTGGGGCGGGCCGCCCCGGCCACATGCCCTTCTGCGACCAATCCCGCTCTCGGGGGCAAAACCCACTCCTATTGGTGCAAAGGCGTTCTGGGAGGGTTCACACCATCCCACTTCCGCCGGAAGTCACACCCAGAGGGCAGGACCGGATGTCAGGTGACTGGCTGGGGGTGGGACTTCCGGTGACAGGTGGGCAGGGGGCAGGTCCGGAAGTCGGTAGGAGGGATTTCCGGTGAAAAGGAGGCGTGGAAACGGTTTGATTGATGGTAGGGCCCTTTACTATCCTGCTTAGAACCGGGGAAAACTTTTTGGCAACTAATAAATTTGCTGAAAATGCAATTTTGGGGACACCAAAACTATTTGTGAATTTGGCTCAAATTTGGTGAACAGCTTCAACCAGTACCAACTCGCCCACCTGTCAACGGAGGTGGCAGACATAATGGCCACCCCGCCCCCCAACGTAGCCCTCTAGACTATGGAGCTCACAGGGAGGAGTGTTAAGTATCTATCTCCCCTGATGGGTCTCATCTCCGGGCTATCCAGCTCAAGGGGAAGAGTGTTAAGGATCAGTCTTCCCTGATGGGCCTCTATCTCCTGTGTGAGTTTCTTCCTCCCTAGCTTTGTGTCAACAAGAAAGGGGGGTGAGTTCCTATCCCCCCTGAACAGTTTCTCGGCACCCCTTTCACCACGAAGGAGGGGTCATTGTCTGGGGTCCCAGTTTTATCATTGGTCCTGACCAGGATCCCTCTCCTAATTGGCTATTTTTACTCTGGCTGGGCAAAATTCTATTAAAACCCCCTGTCTCAGCTAGCTTGTTGTTCTCCCACCCTCGGATGCTAAAGGGCACGTCGTGACCCAGTTGGACTGATCCCCCGACTGAGACAGGGAGTACCCACCCCCGAGACCCTCTTTTTTTTTTTGGGGGGTGTACACGGATTGCCGGCCGAACGATTAAGTGCTGAGATGCTGCAGCTGGTCTGCCTCCTCGCTTTGGGTTCTACTGCGGTCCTGGGACAGGTATTATAAATCGATATAGGCCTCCTACCTTCTCTTAATCATTCTACTTGGTACCATTTATATATAGTCTGTGATTCTAGCTTCTTTACCTGAGTTTTGTATAGTTTTTGTAGTTGTTATTATTTTCTCTGTACCCTGCATAATCTTTTCATGATATAGTTGTTTATGGTCTAGCATAGCTTTGTGTTGTTAATTTGCCAGGTGCTTTGTTAGTCATTTGTATTTTGCATCCTTCTCACTGTATAATTGTTCATTAGTTTGCTTCTGCTCTAAACTGCTGGCCCCAAACTTCCCCAGTGTACACGGGGGGAGTGTGGGGGTTTATTTTTCTCTCATCTGACTTTTTTTTCACTCTGCCGCCCACCCTTCTTGGCTAGCAAGGAGGAATGGCTTCCAGCCATTGGTAAATATGCGTCGGATGGGCTGGTCAGTGCCTATACCGATGTTGAGGCAGTAAAAGGCCAGAAGAGTTCTTGACTTCTTATGGCCACCCTCTTGTAGGTCATTACTCCATACTGTTATTTAACCATAAGTACTTTTGTAGGTTGTAAGTGTTTTGCATAGACTTTCATGCTTTATCCTGTTGTTTGGCTGGAGGTGATTTACAGGTGCTTTATATAGACTTTCTTGCTCCACACTGTTACTTTCTTATAAGTGCTTTGCATAGGTTTTTAGCTTTATATTGTCATTTAGTTATAAGGGTTTATTTAGATTTTTGCTTTATGCTGTTAGTTGGTTATAAGTGTCCTATATAGGTTTTGCTTCATATTGTTAGTTGATTACAAGTGTTTTTGTATAGATCTCCTTGTTTTACACTGTTAAGTGGTTAAAGGTGTTTAAGGTGTCACTATAAAAGTAGTTTTTTTTTTTTTGTTTACTTGAACTGATGTTCGTCTCATTGGTGGGTGTCGCTGGTCCATCCCAGTCACATCACGAACCTGGTGTTCAACACCACCCCGAAAACCAATGCTTCAGAATGTAGAAATGGTTCATTTTGAAAAAAAAAATCAGAATAAACGGTCCTGAAGGCATTCCTTTGATCAGGCACTTCATTTTGACACATCGCTTTGGATTGACATTGACATTATTTTGTTTTTGACCCAAATGATTTTTTTCCCCAGGTTTTTATATTGTGATAACCCCCTCATCTCCTTCCCCCAACAGTCAGGTTCAGTAGCAAAACAAATATGTTTTCTTTTTCTGCTTCTTTTGATCTAGTCCCTGAATGCAAAAAATCAATTATTCACTCAACTCTAATGTGGATCCTTTCTGTGTGGTGTTACCAGGCTTTGAGTAGATTCCCTCTGCCTGTATTATTCATTCCTTGTTTCTCCAGGTTTAGCTGATGACTCTGGTGTTGTGTTGTGCTCTCCCTTCCCACCTGAGGCCCTGAAGTGCTATGTGGGAGTGCTTAATAACTGCCCAATAGCTGTGGACTGTGGCTCTGAGAGCAAGTACTGTTTGAAAATACTAACCTGTAAGTTGTGCCGTTACAGAGACTTAGCCAATAATGACCGGCCCAGGACTTCAGCCTCTTTGGTCCACTTGCTATATGCTTGTACGCATTGCTTGGCCCTTGTCCTAGCCCTTACACAGGGCTGAATTTCAGCTGGAACGCATCATGCCTCCAGATTATTCATGCTCTTCCCTGCAAGAAACACAACTGTAGAGTAGACAGCAAGGGCCAGACCGGAGTCACTGAAGTCGAAGGAAAGCTGGGTTTTGATGGCAGCAGCCACAGATTCCTGCAGCCAGGGGAGGCTCCTGGAAGTGGCGGCTGATCTCCCTCGTGCTGCAGGAGGCTCCTAGCTGTGCTAGTTCTGACCAGCGGGGCTGGATTATTGCAGGGGGTGTTAGGGGTGCAGCCCTGGCCTAAATGGGGGGCCCGCTGCCCCACTAAAATCCAGCTCCAGCCCAAGTGCTTCATTGTGACAACTGAGGGCTGTGGCAGCATTGCCTGGCTGG
>ML682003.1:2724226-2756651 GCA_007922195.1 Podocnemis expansa | reverse complement strand
TGGCTGGTCTGCAAGCCGTGAGCCCTCCCCCAGGGCCAAGTGCCAGATGGGCCCCCTCAGTGCCAGACGCTGACCCCCCCATAGCTGGGTTTGTGGGCTCTGGACCCCTCCCCTATGCTGCGTGCTGCTGCTGGGGTGGGGTAAGGGAATAAAAGTGGGCAGCCCTAAATTGCAGGACACTTAATCTGGCCTTGCCAGCCACTGGCAGATTAACACATGACCCACAGCTGATTTGGGCCCCCCTAGAAAAATGGTTGGCAGCCTGAAGCTGGGGTACCCCAATCCTGGCTGGAGCTGTGGGGCAAAAGCACTAAGCCCAACACCCAGCCAGGATGGGGAGGGACAAGACTCGCTCTTCCCCTGCACGGCTGCTCTTGATGGGAGAGCAGGACCTCCCAAGGTGCAGGATGCTCCAAGGCACCCTCACTTTTGGTCCTGCACTTCTGCGCTGATCCCCCCAAGAGCAGCCATGCAGGGGAAGGACAAGTCCTGTTCCACCCAGCTCTAGCTGGGATTAGCAATTGGGATCCCTCAACAGGGGCAGGAGTACAGGGGAGATCGGACCCACTTCTGGCAGTCTTCAGGAAATTCAAGGGCTGATCTTGCCCTGAAAGCAGCCATGCATGTGAAGGACAAGTCCTGTTCTTCCCCAGCCCAGCCAGGACTAATAGCTAGGACCCATTAGCATGCTCCCAGCAGACCAGAGGAGATCAGGTTTCATAAGGAAAGTCCGTGACATATTTTTCATGGCCATGAAATTGGGAGGGTCCTACTAATACCCCAGCAGACGTCAGACCCCAAAACACAAAAGGCTCCTCCTTAACTTCCACTGTGTGGAGTGACAATCAGAGGCTAGAGGACGCTGTAGCTAACTTTAAATCAAAGCTTTGGAAGGGGGGCTAATGGTTTTATCTGTTCTCTTGAGACAACCCCATCTTTAACACGCAAATCGCTGAATGGGCGTGGGGGGCAGTGTATCCTTTGGAAGGAACAGGTAATCCAAACCAATTCATTCTGTGCTGCCAGAGCAGTTATTGCAATGATGACTACATGGAGGCTGATGGTGAAGATGGCCCAAGAATCAGCTTTGTGGTGGCAGCCATAGGAATCATGGCCAGCTTCATTTTTGCCATCCTGGGGACTGGAACATGATGTGTCAGGCAACAGGCCGCCCCTGCCCTCACCAGCACACACATTCTTCCCATGGTTGCAGCAAACCCCCCTGTGCAATTCTTTTGTCTGAAGGCTGGGGGAGCAAGTTTAATCAGGGAAGGGCATCATGGCTGTGCAATGTTTGGGCTGCACCTGGAACCAGTGCACTCTAGCGTCCAAGGGGAGGTAAATCTGAAACTCCAATTCCAACCTGTCATGGACTATCATGCCAGGTCAGGAGAGCTGTTGTTCGCTGTTCACTGTATTTCATAAATGATAGCCCAGGAAGCCCCATATGATGGATGTGTCTTTGCATGTTGTGTTGCTGTACATCTTTGTGCTATTGGGAAAAGGGACAGTGTCTTCCTTAGTGTTCCAGACAGAAAGCGCTACTAGAGTCTCTGTAATAAATGCTTAAGATAAGAAGCCATGGGTGCTCTTTTTCTTATGTAACCCTTCTGCCAGGCAGAGCCAGGAGCAGCAAGGGACTGGGTTCCATATCTAGGGGCTCCTATCTATGATAGAAAACCAACTGGGCACCCTAGGCTGTGTTCTCACACAGGGGGTTATTTCGATACGGTTGTTCCGGAACACCGTGTATCGAAATAACGCCTTATTTCGAAGTGACTTATTTCGAATTAGCAAAAAAGTCACTTCAAAATAAGGAGAAAAGCCAGAACTGAAATAGCAATTCCGGACAACAGTTATTTCGAAACGACTCACCATCGTCTCGAAACAACATGTTCAGACGATGGTTGTTTCGAAACAAGTCGTTTCGAAACCACCATTATTTTGAAACAACACGTTTGCAAGGCGTTGTTTCGAAACAACCGTTGCGAAACAACGTTGTTTCACCCACAGACTAGGTCTAACTTGTTTCGAAACAACCGTGCGTCATGTGAACAGCCGAAACCTGATTTTGAAACAACCTCCGTTGTTTCAGAATAAGGAGGCTGTGTGAACACACCCCTAGAGGGCAATGCTTCCCCGCTTGTAAGTACGAGTGTGAGTGTAGGAAACCAATCCTTCAGATAAAAGGAAGAAAATACCAGACAGCACTGGTCTGAGAAAAAGGTGCAATGCAGAACCAGCCCTGCCTGTGGGGCACGTCCTTCACTTCTCCCCTCTTGCTTTCGATTGCACTGACTGGCATAGTTTGCGTCCACTTCTTGAGGATGGGAGGGGTTCAGTCAGTCCCTCCTTGCAGGGTCCTGCCAAACACAGGCTTGACCAGCTGCCTTCTGCCACCTCTGTACCTCACCAAGTCCCATGTGCTGGCTCCCACCATCCGCTGGCCCTGTCCTCTGCAGGCACCAACCACTCATGGCTCCTGCTATCTGTCAGCTCCCTCCATCTGCAGGTACCAGCCACTGCTGGTGCCTGTCTGCTATTTGTCAGTCAAGGTTTCCTAGTTTCTTAGCAACTTTAGCTCTTATTGTATTTCAGCTCATGAGAAAACCCTTCTGCTGACACAGGAGCAATGTCTCTGATCAAAAAACCAGATGACTCCAAAAGGAATCATTAAGAGTCAAGAAATGCCTGACACTGGCTTTGTCCAAACTAGTACAATTTCAGCAGCCAGTGTCTTCAGCCCCTCCCTGCCCTCAAGGATGGATTATCAAAGGGGTTTTAGGGGCTCAAGTGCCTGGCCCTAGCCAGAAAGGGGGCTCCAGGCCCCAGCCCCTAAAACCCCAATAAGCCAGCACCCATCGGCTCAGTGCTCGTATTGCTGGAGCACTGAGAGCTCTCCTACCCTGCCAGGCCTGAGGGAGGTGGGAGCGGGGTCCTGGAGTCAGAGACCAGGGGCTGTGCTCCATCCCACCCCCTGGGCCAACCCTTCTTCTCTCTGCCTAGGGTGGGAGAAACAGGGCCGGCTGGTGCACAGCAAGGCCACTGCCGCTCTGGCGCAGCCTTCCAGGGCCCGTTATTTTCAGAGACACTGAGAACCCACAATTATACCTGAAGTCAATGGGAGCAGCTGGTTCTTTGCATCTCTCAAACTCAGGCCATATTCCTTTCAGTGAGCCTGTGAGAGGGGTGTCTGAGTGCCTTTGGCTGACTGAGTCTGAGCATAAGCTTCTCACCAGGCAGTGAACTGTTGCTGAGAAAAGATGGAGGGCCTGAAACAGAAGGACGCTCTGCGATGTCTCCAGAATGCATACACGTGGAAAAAGCAATGCGGGGTTAGTAACATGAGAAGTCTGTTACCACCGTGCCAAGGACTCCCACAGTCTGGGAATCAAACTGATGCAGGCACCAGGCCCAATGCAGGTGTGCTTTGCCTGAGTAAACAATGAATAAGGGCTAATAATCCACAAAATTGGAGTCTGATTGCACAGAACCACATGTATCTTCAATGCCATATGAATAAGGCACTAATGCTGAGTGAAATTCTCTGTGAGAGCTGTTCTGTGCAGGACAGGGCACGTCCAGGAGTTTGTTACAGCACCCTGGTTCTGCGGCAGAAACAGGCATGACCATAGGAGCTGCCTCAAGATTGCGTTGACCTGGCACAGAACTTGGTTACCTCACCTGTGAGCTCCTTTTAGGATCAGGAAGACTCATCTGTCTGCAAGCTGGTGCTTCACCAAGGACCCAGATGGAGAATCTGAACCATCACCAATGTCTTCCTTTTATGGCATGAAATTCCTCCAAAATCCAGTCTTGGTTGCATTAGTTTGCATTAAGATCTTTTTACCTTAACAAATGCCTTTTCCCAGAAACATGTTGGTAGCTGGCCTCTTGTTCTGCCAGACACTGGTGTGGTTTGTGTATCTGTTCCTGCTTTCTTATTAGCTGATGAAGCCAGACTACAAATAGGACATACATGGTTTGTGAAGCTTCCCTTGGGAAGGGAAGCTCACTGGTCCCCCTCTTCTGCTCCTGGCCCCACCCCTGTCCATCACTGAAGGTGCTATGGGGGTCTCTGGTTGACTTCCCCCTCTCCTCTTCTTCCCCCACCCCATCTAGTCTCCCCACTCTGCTACCAGCATTAGCTGCACCCTATGTGCACCTCCAAAGGCAAGAAATGGGTACGCATGGGATGGGGCTTGCCTGAGAATGACCCACAAGCCTGCTCCTCCCTCCCTGGCTGACTGGGGCAGTGACTGGACCTACAGACCCAAGTGAAGGGTGGAGGGGGTGTTACAGTAAACAGACCCCCCTCAGGAAGTTTGGGCAGGAAGATGGAGGGGTGCAGAGAGCCATTTGAGAGGAGGTGTGTGGGAAGAGAAGCTCCATGTCCCAGCAGAAAGACCTGGTGGGTGGCAGGCAGCGCAACCTCTCTGTGACCTGAGCCTAAGGCAATGCCTGCACACCGTCCTTCCTGCCCTGGTGCCAGGGGCATTGCTATATACAAAAAAGATTCAGGGCACAGCCTCCCACCCACACCCTTCAGGTCCAGGCCCACTGTGTTTGAGTGGGGTGGCATAGGCAGAATTTGACCCTTTAATTTGAGGGGGCAGCCACCATGGTGATTTGAGAACCCCAGCCCTGACCCTGCTACCTGGAGCCCTGCCCCTTCTGCCCCCTTTCATTGTAGCCCTCCCTGATGAGTGGCCCCACTCTGAGCACCAGCCACCAGGTATGGCTAACCAGAGAGCCCAACCTGCCTGGTGGTCGCAGCACTTCAGCACCAGTTGGGGTGAGGTGCCCAGAGCCCCCCCACAGCCTGTGCCCCACCCCAGCTCACCCTGGCCCCAGGCTAGCTGGTCTGACTCAGCCCCAGAGCCCTCTTGGCCCACCGGAGCACCCGCCCTCCTTCCCGCAGCCTGGTCTGTAGGCAGCCTGCATGCCTGGTCACCCCAGCGCTGGGCTGGCCAGTCCATCCCGAGCAGAAATTAGGGAAACGGTTGCTCCACTTCTGCAGGATGGGGCAACTGTAATCAGGATTCCAGGAGCAACTTGGGCTTCTGAAACCTAAGTTGGTTGGTTTGTTTTTGCAAGAATAAATTAGAAATTTTTGCAAGAAATTTAGAAATTTTTAGGAGCACTGTTCCTAATCCTTACATAAAGAAAAAAACATAAACCCCAATTAAGCCATATGTTAAATTTTGGTAAATTTAGAACAGTTAGCAGAGAATGCAGCAAATGACTCCCAGTCCTAAATTTGACTAGTCACATAATAACGACGCCACTGATTTAGGCCACTACACATGAAGAAAAATAAAAAGGTTTAAGGCAGATGGTAACTACTTATGTGCTTTACTTTCTGCATTTCTCCAACTGTAGGTAATGGGGAAAATCGATTCTACTTGTAATTCATTTCACTTTGTGTTCTAATAAGTGCTTCAATGTTTGGGTTGCAAAGGCTGTACAGTGATTTGGTCTAAGAACTATCTTCAGTCAGATACATGGTCTTTTCAAAAGGTTTTGGTATCTTTTTTGTAGTCTCTGGTTTTATAGTTTTTGGGTTTTTTTTTAAAGTCATAGGTGCTGGGGGTGCAGTGTTCCCTGACTTGAAGCAGTTTCCACTATTTACAGGGTCAGCACAATGGCTGCATGATCACTAGATTATTCCCGTTCTGTAAATTTTCCATCTTCAAAGCGCCTGAGAAAGTGAGATTTTTCTCCCATGAAAGCTCATGCATTAAAGAAATTTGTTAATTTTTAAAGGTGCCAACAGGACTCCTTGTTTTTTTTGCTGAACTAGACTAAAATGGCTGCTTCTCTGGAACTACATTATTCCTGGGAATGACATTTTTGGAGATCTTTCCATCCTGACAGAAATGGTGGGTTACTTACCAGTAACAGACCTTCTTCAAGATGGGCTGCTTGGATTCATTCAGAAGTAGGTGTTTCCATGCCAGAGCACTGGATTGGTAGGAGTTTTTTGCCCTAGCCTGTCAGGAGAGGTTATGCAGCCACCGACACCCGTGCAACCCTGTCACTATATTTGTGGCTGCCACCTGACCCCTACCCAGTTCCTAGGAGTCACCAACTCCAGATGCAGGGACGGGGGGAGGGATCTGAATGAATCAGAGCAGCCTATCTCGAAGAAGGCTGGTCACTGGTAAGTAATCCATCGTTCTTCAAGGGCTGTTCGGATACATTCAGAAATAGGTGACTGCTAGCCACGCTGATGGATGGCAGGCGGAGCTGGCTTTCCCGCCTTCCGCACAGCATATCTCCGACTTGGGTAGTTGTCCAATGAGCAAGGTCCTCGAGAGGTCTAAGGAATCAACCTAAGGACCATCATCCAGGCAAGGGTAACCTGGGATTGCAGGATTTAACCCAGTGGAGAGAAATAGGCCCAGTTTGTCTGAGCACCAATTGTCGCACTTGTGCAAGAGGGCCTGAGGTCACCTTACACATAAACGTGATACTAACGCATCATGGCTATAGTCGAGAAATGCAACTTTAGCTGCTCTGCCAAAGAGTGGATTGGCAGAGGCATGAGAGGGCCAGAGGATTTTGTGTTCTGGTAGCAACACATGGTGACATACCTCGTATAAGGGAATTCAGAAGGCTATAGGCTTGTCAGGTTGGCAGCGGTGGATACCAACACTGCAATAAGCGGTGGAGGGAAGGTAGACCGTGTTTCCCTCGGTCCAGCAGTGTGAAGCACCTACGGGCCATGAGCCCGATGGATACGTGAACCTGGCGCACTCGGTGTCCCATGGAAGGGATGAATTACCAGGTGTGGGTAGAGTCTAGGAGGGTTGCTTTGTCCTAGATTGAAAAAGGGGGAATGCCATCAGCCAGATGCGGCAGCTGACGAACAAATGCAGCACACTTAGAAGTGGAGCATTCAGATTGACATGGGGAAAGGCAAGTGCCTGACCCACCCAACGGCCCTATGCAAAACAGGCCAGGGGAAAAACTTCCCATGAGCCTGATGAATATATCCCAGTCCTACGTGAGCACACCAACGACACTGTGATGGTCCCTATTGAGGAGGACTATCAGTATCAATAACCTTGTGAAGACATGGGGAAGTGGTATTGTTGTTATTTCCCCTCCCCCCCTTTTTTTCTTGAATTCAGTGGCTAGCAATCAGCTGAAAGGGTATAGGAGACAAGGAGCTGATTGCAATAAGGCGACGCCTAAGGGTAGGCTCCCTGAGTGCGATAGTCCCGGGTGCCAGATTCTGTGGCCTAGGGGACTAGGCTCACATTGGCTTACGTGACCTCGTACCCCCGAGAAGAGCCCAACTCGGTATAGCACCAACCTGAAGCCTGGCGGCACACAGAGGTGTGTGTCAGGATTAGGGCTTCCAGAGGGAAGGCCTTTAGGGAGAAATGGGATGTACAGAAGGGGAGAGCAGCATCCTCCGAGGGAACGAAACGAAGGTACGCCACCCCTAAGGTGCACATCCTGCCATCTCCTTTAAGACACTTCCAGTTTATCCGAAGCATCTTCCATGAAAGTGCTACCAGCGTTATTAGCCAAGTTGCAACTGCTAGGGCTAGAAAAGCCTCAGAACATGATGAGGAAGAGGGAGTTGAACCTGTGGGACACCCGAACAGTGGGAGAGAAACATCGGTATTTTTATGCCATCTCCTTCTGTTGGCCATGGCCTGAAAGCCTCCTGATTTCAGTGGGAGGGAACGGCTATGTTCAAGGTGGGGAGAGATAGGAGGGGAAAGTGATACTGATCCCCTTCATCAAAGGAAAAAAACCCATATACAGATGTTCAGGTTTATGGTGCATTCCGGGTCGGTGTGATCGACAGGCCCGGAGAAGGAAAGAAACCAGTGTTCATTGGGGGGAACCCCTTTCCTGTATGGGGGAAGGTAGGCGAGAAATGTGGTGGAGGCCCAGTTGGTGCGACCCTTCACCAAGTCATTCACCAGGTTGTGAACCAGCTAGTAGTAGCGAGCGCTAGGGTTTCACCTCTGGCATGGAGACTGAGAGCGAGATGCCAAAGGTCTGCGTCCCTGGGCCAGGCTCCGACCTGCATGTCCGGAACTTGGCAGGCGGAAGCAATGTGCCTGCTCTACAGGCTCAGGAAGGGTTGAAGTATCCCGAGCTAGACGCATATATCTCAGGACTCTGGTGACAATCGGACAGGGCTGGTTAGGGCAGCACATAAAAGGGGGGGTGCCCTCTATGGGAAGGAAACACGGACCAACAAGGGGTTCTCTGATCATCTGGTTGGAGGGTAGATTGGTAGGGCTTTGTCCACGGGGAAGCGTGCCGGAGCGATGCTCCCCAGTATGGGAATGACCACAGTAAATGGGAAGGCCCTGTTTAGTTCCAAGCAGGGATCAGCGGGGTGATACACTCTTTGCTGTGTGGAGAGTGTTCTGTGAACCCTTATGTGTCCCAAAGGGTAAGGAAGTTGCCGCCCAAGGGAGTGGAGGGCGTTGTGTACGGGGTGAGATAGTGCCCTGGGAATCAGAACCATTCGCTAAGGGGTTCCCACAGGATTTTTGAGTGCACATCTCCATTGTGACCGTTATGGTGGTCAAGGGGACTTGGATAATGGGAGGGTCGGGCTCCTTCAGGTGCTGGACGCATTAGGGTCAATAAAGGGAGTATGGATATGGGTCAAACCCTAATCCTACTCGAAGGAGGAGAGGCTACTTAACCTCTGAGTCATCCACCCTCACCTAGAGGGAGAGGAAGAGGGGGAGGAGAGGGCTGTCTGTCAGCTCAGAGGAATGGTCCTGAGGCAGAGGGCACTCCACAGTAGGGTTTGGATGGTTGACAGCAAGGCTGTGATTATAATCAATACTGCTGATTAGCCGGTCGGGTTCCCTCTCTGGAGTTGCATGGGGGAGGGCCTTGCCGGGAAGGTCCCCCAGGTGGGTTTTGAACTGAAGTTGTGGTGGCGAGGATTAAGTCCTCAGCAGTAACTATTGGGGGGGGTCAGCCTACTATGGGGTCCTATGGGGCTGGAGGATGTGGAAGAGGCCCCGTTGGGAGAAGGCCGAGGTATTTTAACTCCCCCTGGCGGTCACAAGAGGTACCCAAGATGGCCAAGGTCTCTGGTGGAAAGAGGGCATCGCCCTCAAAGGGGACATTCAGGGCCACCTGCTATGAGGCCATGGGGACTCTGGCTTCCCATAGCCAAGCTGCGCAGCACAGGGTCACCACTGAGGCCATAGTGCAGGTCTCCATATCCACCGCATCCCAGGCTGACAAGAGGAGGTCCTGGGCAGGGTGTCACTGGCACTGGGCACACGGGGCATGTGCCTCGAATCCCGGTGTTAGTGCCCCGGGTCTGATGGGTCCCCCCCCCCGGGTCTCTGGCCCAATCGGGCCGGATATCCAGGGCCCAGCTGCCTGCGACAGCCCTGTCCCCAGCTGTGGATCCAGGGCTCAGCCGCTCATGGCCGTGGAGGCTGCTCCTGGCCCCATCCCCAGCCGGGGATCCGGGTCCAAGCCGCCCGTGGCTGTGGCAGCCCCGTCCCCTGTGGGGGATCCAGGGCCCAGCCACCTGTGGTGGCGGCAGCCCCCTCCCCAGCTGGGGATCCGGGGCTCAGCCACCCACGGCCGCGTAGGCCACTCCTGGCCTTGGCCCTGTCCCCAGCCAGGGATCTGGGCCTCAGCCGCCTGCAGCAGTGGCAGCCACTCTGGCCCCAGCCCCGGCTGGGGATGCAGGGCCCAGCCACCCACGGCGGCACGTGGCGGCTTCCAGCCCTGACCCCAGCCAGGAGGTGTGACCTGTGGGCTGGGGGCATGGCCTGCAGGCCAGGGGCGGGGTCTGGGCCGGTGCCTCGGGTCCCTCCCCAGGACAGCGATGCCCCTGGTCCTGGGAGGCTGTTCTACCCTCCTCTAGGAAGGAATCATGCTCTTCCCTGGCGTCTGGTGGGAGTAAATGTCTAAATTTGTTTATTGACTCCCACACATGCAACATGTATCTGCTTGTTAAGGCCTGATTATTTGCAATTCGCAACTGGAAGGCAGAGGATGAGTATACTTTCCATCGCAGTAACCCTAACTACTTTGTGTCCCTCGATATTGGGAGGGGATCATGGGGAGTTTGTCCCAGCCCTAAGGCCACTTCCACCACAGCACAAGGTGAGACTGGGTGGTGGGTGAGTGAGGGGAACTCTGACCACAGGACTCTGTACTTGAGTCCTGCTGTATCTGAGACCAAGGAGATAGACCCCTGGTTTTGCCAGCAGGCAGAGGCCAGGTCCCAAATGCTAGGATGGAGGGGAACTGTGATCGGTTCTGCCGAGGAGAACACTGGGTCAAATAAAGTGTCAGAGAGCGCCTCGGAGGATTGAACCTCCATCCCCATGTGGGCTGAGACGTGGCGCAGGAGATCAAAATGCACTGACAAATCGCCCATGTAAGAGGATGGCACCGGATTTAAGGCTCTCCTTGGTGCCGGGGTGGTACCGGTGTGGTTGCAGAGGCCTCCTGCAGGGACCATTCGTAGGGGTGGTACCCGAATGGCAATGGTGCCGAAACCCAGTGCTGAGGTTGCTTAGAGCCCTTTGAAGCCCCTTCCCCCGGGGCTAGAAGACTGGGAAGTATTTCGGGACCTACGGGGCAGTACCAGAGACGGCAGGCTGATATGCTGCTGAGGGGACGGCTCCACGGTACCAGGACGCAAGGGGGTGATGTGGTCTGAAGCTTCGGAGCCTGGGGCCGGTGGTGGGGAAAGGGAGTGGTGCCGTTTGTGCTGCGCTCAGACCTTCGACATGAAAGCGGGCTTCCCCATTCTAACCGGTGCCGTGGAGGGAGGTGTAGGCAGCAGGACGCGTGCCCTGGCAGCCTCCACTGCCTCTGGGGTCGTCAGGATCAGCACCAACCCTGACTGGTTCCAGGGGGAGCCCTGTGTCGAAGACACTGGGTGATGTCGGTGCCGCGGTGCTGGGGTTGATCACGACTGCTCCTGGGAAGAGCGCGGGGCTGTGATAGCGTGACGGTACCGAGGTCGGTACCAAGCTTGTCCTGTGGTCCCTGTTGGCACGGTGCCGGGCAGGTTCCAGTGCTAAGCTGGCACGCGGTGCCACAGGAGGTCCTGAAGCCTCAGGGGAGGAGTGCTGAGCCTTCTCGGAGGCCAGGGCACGACACCTTTGCTCCCTGTCCTTGATTGTCCTCGGCTTGAAGGACAGACAGACGGAGCAAGTGGTGACCATGTGGCTTTCACCCAGGCACCGGAGGCACTTCTCATGGGGATCGTCCCATGGAAAGGCCTGGCTGCATTTGGCACAGGGTTTGAACCCTGGCATGGTGGATGACGAAGGAGAGCCATGTCCTGGCTTGGGAGGAGAGACCTTCTTCAGTGGAATTAGGTCCACAAACAGGTGCTGCCAGTCGGGCAAAAAGCTCATAAAGTGAAAGAAGGACAGGCAGCTTGCAAAGCTTGAGCTGGCAGTGCCATAACTGACATGAAGGTGGAAGAAATGAAACTAGGGAGGGGGTCGGGCGGCGGCCATATATACAGCCACGGGGTGGCGTGGGGGACGGTGGCAGCCTGCCCTCTCCTGACAGGCTAGGGCAAAAAGTTCCGACCAATCAGGCGCTCCGGCACGGAGACACCTATTTCTGAATGTATCCGAGCAGCACGCGAAGAAGAATGTTCAGATTCTGTGCTGTAACTTGATCGTCTTTCACCACTGACATAAATGAGCAGCTGCTGAACTACAGGGTTAAGATGAACATTTAAAAGGTGTCAAGGAGGAAAGTAGCAGAGAAGAAATGTGCATTAATTAACAAAGGTTGGAGGGGTGAAATGAATGGCAGAATAAATGGCCACAGTGGGGTACTACTGTCGCCAAAAAACAGTAAGGTTAATGCTCTTCTTGCATTGCAGCCTGAAATGTCCACAGCTGGGCTGGGCTGGTCTGTCTGTGGCAATAATTATCACCTAATTTAGACCTAACTTGGTCTGTGGGGTTGCTATTTTTCTGTATTTATTGGTCATGGAGAGATTGCTCCTGTCTTTTTAACATGTAGATGTGAATGTGAAGGGCACAGGATGATGAAATGTGACTGCAGCATCTAATGACAATTGGTCTTGTCATGGCTTACATGAGCTGAGTCTGTCTGAAAGGGCTCAGAGGCTCTCTCACCCACCTACTGGCTTTGCTGTGTAAAGGAAATTGCAAGATGGAGTAAGTTTGGTTTGGAAGTTCTGTGTGAGAGGCTCTGTGTTTGCTAAGACAACATTAATTACAGCATGTATATTAAGTCATAGATAGTCAGGGAAGCTAGCTTAGATCGATAAGAAGGTAGACTGTTTCTATAGATAAAAGGGTGATCCACAAATTTAGATTATAAGACAATCCCTCCTGTTTGGACCCTGCTGGGAAGCCATCAACCTAGTCTGGTAAACAGGTTGACGGGGGCCGGGTAGCCGAGGGGTCACAGGAGTCTGGCCACTCTCATTGGTCAAGGACGGTAACTGTTACCCAAATAAGCTGTAAACAACAACAGAGGTGGGCTAACTATATGCTGCCTATTAAGTATAATCTAATTGTGTAACCTCCATATTAAGAGTCGTAACACCATGTAGGGATTTTAGGCATGATGTAACTTGTATTATGCATGAGCTTGTTGCATTATGTATATCGTATTTTGCATGTTAGAAGGTATGTATGCCCTGTAATCCCTATACTGGGGGCTCTTGCTCAGAGACGCTAGCTTCTCTTTGCTTCCCTCTGCTGCAGCTGAATAATAAACTCTGAACCACACCTTGTTCTCTGCTTATTCGAGTCTCAGCTGGGAACGGGCCTTCATCTTTGGGGAGGATTCGTGGTTTCTCTTTCCAGATTAAGAACCCGGACCAGTTTTCCCCCACAGCTGCATGTTACAGGCTTCTGTGTGTGCCTTGCCTTCCCAGCAGGGATGGAAGTCAGGGAGGGCAGGAAAAGGCTTTGATCCTCTGAAGAAGAACTGACTTCTCCAGCTTATATTACTAGCCACCCATGGGCTGGGACCTCTACAGAGGATATGTGTTTAGGATGACAGAAGGTTTATTTGTGGTTCTCCAATATGGAGACCTTCCACAGGTGAGCTGAAAGAGGGGAAATCATTTTAGTTGTCTAGAGAGTGTGAGTTGACAAAGGCCCATGTGAAATGTTTGAAACCTTTCTGTCTTTCAAAACCCCTTCATACTGAACACATGTGAGAGGCAACGAAATCGCAAAATGAATAGGATATAATCTCAACAAAAAGGGAAGGCGTGTTCAGCAAAGTGCCAGACTCATTAAACTTCTTCCAGTCCCTGCCTTGCCCCCCCCCGAAAAGTTTTAATGAGATCAAATTGCAGGCACACAAATTAATCCACCCATCTAGCACATATTGTTCCAGGCAATTCAATACCAGAAACCCAGTCAAACAACACTCCCCATTCATCGTTTTCCTAATAACAAGACAGACGTGATCAGTACATTTCCACTTTGCTTTTATGTTTGTAAAATTCTCAGCTTGGCAAGTGGGAAACGGTGGGCTCGTTACAAGTAACCGTCCTTCTTCAAGATGGGCTGCTCACATACATTCATTCAACCATCGCGTCATAATCCCTGAGGTGTTCCTTGGGGACAAGGTCATGGAACCCCTGCATAGCTCTCCAGAGGTTAATGACGTATCTCACCAAAAGGGCCAGATGATTTGAGATACGCAGCTGTAAGGCCGCAGTGGCATAGACCTTTCTGCCCAGCAAATCAAATGTTTTAGCTTCTTTATTCTTAGGAGTAGAGCTCGGCTGGCCCTGTCTCTCCTTCTGGTTGACTGCATCCACCACCAGGGATCCTGGTGTAGGGTGTTGGAAAAGGAATGTGAATTTGTGAGAAGGAACGTGGTACCCACGATCCACTGCTTTCGACACCAGCGGAATTGAAGATGGGGTCTGCCAACACACCTGGTGATTCTGTACACCCCATTGTGAAGGGGAACAGACACCTTGGCTGGTGGGGCGGTGTCCCCTACGTCAAAGAGGGGGTCAGTTTCTTCCTGGACCACCCCTAGTTCTATGTTCAAGTTTGCCACCATATGATGGAGCAAATCTTGCTGGGCGCAGGAGTTGTCCTTAGAGGCAAGGGGCCTTTGAAAGGAATGCTCATCTGGGGAGGAAGACGAAGTGGCCCGAGATCTACTACGCTGTGTAGAGTCCAGGTCGGGCTCATCATCAGAAATATCCGAGGAGTTCAGGGTCCAGGGCAGAGACAGTGCCAAACGGTACCATGAAGTCGAACTATCATTGGCTGTCATGTCTAGCCATTCATGAGACCAGTCATTGAAAGAGTCGCTGACCGCGGTATGGCATGGGGAAGGTCGACCCTTGCCTGCCTGGGAAGTCTTGGCGGTATAGGAAAAGTCTGGCCACAGCCTCCGTACCAGGGTTACCGGGGTTGTCTTCCTCCTCGGTACAGGTGTCGGGGAATGTTTTCAACTACGTTTACCTTTGCGTTCTCCAGTACCAGGGATGGTATTTGGAGAATCATGGGAGCAGCCGATGGCCGGAGAAGACGATGAAGATGAGCTGGACCTCCATCTCTTCCGACCCTGTGAGCACGGTACTGAGGGCTCGCAGGATGAGTCTCGATCAGAGAGACCGTTGGAGTGATTTTCGGTACTGTTTAGCATTGCTGAACAAGGGCTGGATGGTACTGGACTTGGGGGTGGTACCGAATCCTGTGTTGACCGCTCCCCAAGTGCCAGAGCCCACTTGCTCGTCACCCTGGCTCTCTTCGCCGGTACTGGAGCCAGGTCTTGGGGGAGAGCCCGTGCCATCTCTAGGGCTCGCGGGTCGATGGCACTGAAGACAGTCCTGGTCCTGTCTCAAGCAAGGGGGAATGCAGGGCCAGAGGCTAGCAGTGCCATGACGGGACCGACGATGATGCCAACTGCGGCTTCGAGTTCTGTGCCAGGGGTTGGTGCCGGGTGGGCTCCAGTGCAGAAACAGCCCAGGGAACCAGTGGAGCACTAGTGGTTCAGATGGCATCAGAGGCGGGCACGCGGTCCTCTGTGAGGGTACGTAGGCGCCACTCTCTGTCATTGTGAGTCCTGTGTTTAAAGGACTGGCAGATGGAGCAGTTCACTGTGAGGTGTGATTCACCAAGGCACGTGAGGCATTTCTCATGAGGATCGTCAAGCAGAAATGCTTTAGAACATGCTGGACACGGTTTAAAGCCTGGTATTTTAATTTCACAGAAAAGGGTGACAGGCACTTGCTCACGCAAGTTTCTTGGCTGATCTGAAACTGTTGCTGAGGGCAGAAAAAGGAACTGGGAGGGTCAGGGTCACGTCACCTATATAGCCACTGTTGCGGCATGGAGGGGGTGTTGGCCATGTGCCCTGACCTGACAGGCTAAGGCTAAAGACTTTCCAAGCTACCGTGCACTGCGGCATGTAAGCCTGGAAATGAATGATGTGAGCTGTACTCAAAGAAGAATCAGAGTCATCCTGGAGCAGGAATGCACATAATGAGAGGATGCTGCAGTTTCCTTTACTAAAGCCACATCTACACTAGAGAGCTTACAGCCATGCAACTGTACCAATGCACTGGGCTGCTGGAAGATCTCTTGAGTAGCCTCTTTGCAGATGGGAGAAACCTCTTCCGTGGATATTTAAACCATGCCCAACAAAAGTCACTAGCTATGTAAGTGGAAGGAAATCTCCTGGTGACATAGCACTCTTCCAACTGACATATCCGCTGATGTAACTCATGTTGTCCAGGGGGGTTATTTTTTTCACATCTGGGGAGCAACGTGAATTATGCAGACATAAGTGGCAGTTCCAAACGGGCAGCTGTGTTAGCCTAGTTCAGTAAAACAAACCAGGAGTCTTGTGGCACTTTTAAAAATTAACTAATTTATTTATTGCATGAGCTTTACTGGGATAAAATCCCACTTTGTCAGACGCTTTGAAGATGGGGAACTTACAGAATGGTAGGAAACAAATGCAGAGGAGTGTAGGTCATGAGAACAGATCACACTGTAACAGCAAATGAAAGCAGTTAAATTTCAAACACTGGGGAACAGCGTATAGAGGAAGATGAGTTCAAACAGGAGCGTCATTGCCCTGGGAAAAGACCCAGGGCACGGGCTGTGGACCCTGCCTCCCGCAGCCCTGATTCTCTTCCCGGGCCTGATCTGGCCTCAGTCTCCTGCTGCCTCCATCCTGGGCCTGGATCCCTGGCCAGGGCTGGGGCCAGGGCCGGAGCCAAAAGAGGCAGGCACTGCTTCAGGCGGCTCGGATTGAATTCTCAGCCGGGGATCGGGCTGGGAGCAGTAGGTGCCGCAGCAGCTGGGAGAGGCAGGTGCTGCCACCAGCGGCCAGGCCCCAGATCTTTGGTCTGGGACAGGGATGGGAGAGGCAGAGGTTGCCTTGGACATTCAGGGCACTGGTGCTGGCACTCAGGGCACATGCCCTGTGTGCCAGGTGCCAGTGACGCCCTTGAGGTCAAATCACTTGTTGTAATGAGAACAAAATCCAAAGTCCTTATCTAGCCCCCAAGAGACCATGTCAAATTTGCATATGAGTTCTAATTCTCCAGTTTCTCTTTGAAGTCTGGAGTTGTTATTTATCTGTCTGAGCACAGCTATTAGCGAATCATCAATGGAGTGATCAGAAAGACTGAAATGCTGACCCACTGGTTTTAGAGTGGTGCGATTTCTGATGTCAGATTTGTGCCCATGTATTCTTTTGTGCAGAGACTGGCCTGTTGTGTAGCCATAGCTTAGATAATCTAGGGATGGGGACAGTTACTGGGTAATCATAATTAGCATGATTAATAACGTTATCAAAATACTACCATCCACTGAGTTGACAGAAAAATGGTTGCTAAGCCTTCACTGTAGATCATTCAGAAATGTCTTTCATCTGCATGATGGGAATTGTAGCTCACACAGCCTCAGCTCGAGTTGAGGGCCCTGGGTGGAGATACGTCAGTTTATGCTGCTGGAGGGTCTGGCAGCTGTTCTGAGAATAATTGAAGCCCTGTTACTTATACTATTGCAGTAACTAACATTGTCCTAACCCTGGTTTTTAAACGTTGTGGTTATTCTGATGGATGTTTTGTCATGGGTCTGTATAGTTTTAAACAATGATAGCAAATGAGAGGCAGTGAATCCTTGGGACTTAACTCTATCTCCGGGCTGTGGTGACAGCCTAAGAAATGAGTTAAATAACCTTTGAATGGATTGTTTCCTTCTGTTCAGCCATTATTTTCAGTGTATAAAGTACACGCCATGAATCAGAATGACTGGTGGTCAAAGGTTCTGGCTGTGGCATTATCCAGCAGAACTATAGAACAGGCTTCACTAGCCAATGATTGCAAACCTGTCGGAAGAACACATTAAAAACCTGCCTGTTCTCAACAAAGTTGTTGTCAGTGGTAAATAACGCTACAAGGAGCAATGATCTCAAGTTGCAGGGGTGAAGGTCTAGGTAGGCTATTTTCCCTAGGAGGATGGTCGAGCACTGGCATGGGTTATCTACGTAGAGGGTGAAACCTCCATCTTTAGAGGTTTTTAAGACGTAGCTTGACAGATCCCTGACTGGGATGATTTAGTTGGGGTTGGTCCTGCTTGCAGCAGGGGGTAGGACTAAAATCATTACATGACTCCTGTGGTCTCTTCCAACTCTCGTCTTTTAGGATTCTATGACACAAGATAATACGGAAAAGGCAGAAAGAACAGAGAAGAATAAGAAGAGAGGCAGTTTCTCCATATGGTATGTCCTATGTGAGGTTCAGAAGTCAAACTCACCCCTTTAAACTTGTTATTCTGTTCTCAGAGAACCAGGGCCTTGTATCCAGCCTCCGTGACTCACACCCCAACCCCACCCTCAGCCTCTGCTTGAACCAGAAACCAAAAACAATGAAAGGCCATGGGAGACACACTGAGAACCCCTTTGAACAAGGGTGATGGAATTAGGGCAACTACCCTAGCCACATCCGTATCAAAGATATAAGCCATTAACACACAGAATGGACAGCAGAAATCTTCATTTTCATCAAGGATGGAACCAAAATTAGCATGCTGAATGGAGAACTTTCCATGTTAGTCTGTGTACAGCAAAAGCAGCGAGAGTCCTGTGGTACCCTATAGACTAACACATTTCTTCGAGCATTCGTGGCCTCCAACCCACTTCGTTAGATGCAACTGGTGAAGTGAGTTGGAGCCCACAAAAGCTTATGCCTTAAGAAATCTGTTAATCTATAAGGTGCCGCAGGACTCTCGCTGCCTTTGAATGGAGAACCAAGCTCCAAGGCAGGAACCACACTGAACTCTGGGTTTGGTGAAGCAGAGAAGCACTGCATGATGGGAGATCTCTGCTCCTGAAGCTAAGGAATGCACACCTGTACACACCCACGTCAGCAGTTATCAGACCACTTCTAGTGAATTGTTATCCAAAATACTGAATCTGCCTGAGTGCATTGTGAACTATCTCAAAGGACTCCCATTCATAGCCAGGCCTATTGTTCAACCCTGGTGTACTCCCGTAAGTCATTATTTGCCCCAAACACCCCTAGTGTTCTGTCCTGAACCAACTGCTTCTTCCCTACAAAAACCCTGAGCCAAGTTCAGAGCTCGGTTCTGATGCCTGCATCTGTCCTGATCCCTGGATCCAAAAACTGCATCAGTTCCACTGTGACTTTGGCTTTTCCTTGCTGATTGTGGTAGGAGCTCTGCCTGTCTCCAGCACCCTGGACCCTAAGCTGAATTGCCTGTTTTCTGGGAACCTTTCTTGCTCTCTTTTTCTTTCTAGACAGAACTCTTTCTCAACCTAATCTTTGCAATCAGCTTGGGCTAGACTTCCCCAACACTACAATTGAAACTGGGTAATATTGTGACTGATTGTTTTTCTCTGTGTGGTTATTAACATGGTAACTGTTTGGGTATTTTTCTTTCCTTTTATAATTATTATCTTAAGTTTTCTGTACCTGGTAATGAAGTAATTTTTGTCCAAAGTGGTTTGCAGACTCTTTGCAAACTTCATTTACTCCTTTGTTTTCTTGGCTTCTCTATATTGCTCTGCAGTAAGGCTTCTTTTACTTAGCCAAAGATCCCTGCAATGCCCCAAGATCCTGGAAGTTTCGCTCATTAAGGGGTTACTACTAGAACAATTATAAAGTGACACTGGGGACACCAGTGTGCTGAACCTGGGGCATATAAAGGTAACAGCTGAAAAGTGCTGTTTTGACCTAGCCTGACTGAGTCCAGGGGCATATAAGGGTGACAGCTGAATGTGCTGTTTTGGCCCAGCCTGATCAGATGCATACTCAAGTCTAGTCTGGTGTGGTGCCAGATGCATAGAAGGGTAGCAGCAGAGAAGTGCTGTGTAACCCAGCCTGCTGTGTTCAGGAAAGTATAAGAGGTCAGCTGAGAGGCTGATAGACCTGGTCGGCTCAGAGGCACTTTGTTAAATTTGGGCCTGGAGGACCCCTGTCTTAGGAAATTTAGGTCCTGCAGGGGTAGCTGCATTGGGAGAGGACTTGCAGAAGAGAAAAGTGAGCTCCATATAGAAACACAAGTGACACAAGCAGTACATTAATGGATTACAACCCACCCTCCCAAGGAAAGTAACCCTAATAAATGAGCAAACTCCAAGCTTACGGACAAATTTGATGACAAGCTGCAGCTGGAAACCTAAAGGCAGCCAGTGCAGATCATGGGACACTGGCTGAATTTGCTCATGAGAAGTTAGATGCCCCCTTCACTTGTAGGCCTCCTTATGAGGAGAGCGTGAAGGAACTTGGCTTATTTCGTCTGCAGAAGAGAAGACTGAGGGAGGATTTGATAGCAACTTTCAACTACTTGAAAAGGTGCTCCAAAGAGGAGGGAGCTAGGCTATTCTCAGGGGTGAGAGAGGACAGAGCAAGGACCAATGGTTTCAAGTTGCCGCTGGGGAGGTCGAGGCTGGATATTAGGAAAAACTTTCTTACTAGGCAAATGGTAAAGCATTGGAATGGGCTCACTAGGGAGGTGGTGGAATCTCCATCTTTGGAGATGTTTATGGCCCAGCTGGATAAAACTGTAGCTGGGATAATTTAGTGGGAGTTGTCCTGCTTTTAGCAGTGGGTTGGAGTAGATGACCTCATGAGGTCCCTTCCAACCCTATGATTCTATACTGCACTAGCTTCCATGACCAGATGGCTTTATATGAGAAATTTTATTATTTGTACCAGATACCAGACACATCTCACCATCAGCCTTGTCTTTCTTATCAGACCCAATATAGGCCAAGATTTGGGGTCCCCATGCAGGGCAGTAACTAAGCCAGGATCAGCGGGGCAAAGCCCCAGGCTCTGAATTCTAGATGGCGCCATGCCGGTGGTGGCTGGGGCAGCAAGGAACAGGATCCGTCCCCAGCCGCTGTGGGGTGCTGGATCACTCCCAGCACGGTGCCCTCTAGGATACAGTGCTGGGGCTTTGCTGGGGCGAGCAGGAGGGGAGCGGGGAGCTCCGGGGGGGGGGGGGGGCCAAGGCCCCAGGGCTGGCAAGAGTGGCATGCAGTGTGTCGGGCCAGGGGCCAGTGGAGCCGTGCAGTGAGGGCGGCAAGGTTGGCAACTGTGCCTGGCTCAGCATCATGCTCCTGGCAGCCCCCAAAAGGAAGTTGCCGGCCAGCAGTTGCAAGTCACCCTGAGGCCTGGCAGGGTCCTGGGGCCAAAGCAGCTCCCCCCGCGATTCCCCACGCAGCAGCCTGACACCTGCCTGTTGCTGGCAGCCCTTGGGGCTAGCCCGGCTGGCCCCTGCTTGCTGCAGCTTGGAGGTGCAGCAGTATGAGCTGCGAGGATGTTGAGCCAGGTGCTGAGCCAGGTGCTGCAGCTGCAGCCAGCGATGTCCCCCTCGCTGCATGGCCCCACCAACCTCCAGCCCAGCACACCACAGCCTACAGGTAAGGGCTGCACCCCCATTCCCCCCAATAACTCCCCAGCGGCGTGTGAGATGCGTCGGGCCCAAGGCCAGATCAGGGGAGGGTGCTTTTCCAAGTGCTTGCCCCAGGTGCCCAGATGTGTAGTTACGGCCTTGTCTCCTTGTTTCTGTCCAAGGGTGCAGTGTCAAAGATGCTGCTTTCAAGTGTACTTCACAAAGAAACAAAAAACAAGCACACACACACACACACACACACACACACACACAAAAGGGAAAAAGCCCAAAATCGAAGGTCTCTTTTGGAAGCCTAAGAGTTGGAATTTAAGCAGCTTATATAATACCCCCCCATATGCTGATTCACCATCTGCCCAAGGGTAAAAAGTGTGTATGTGGGGGGGAGGGTAAGCCCTTGAGATTTAACCCTTTGCTGTCCACAGCCCCTACCAGTGCCACTTATAATCCCATTTTATCTGTCTTTATTGAAAGTGCTCAGGTGCCTCTACATTGTCAGAGAAAAGAAATGTCAACAAGACACAGGAGTGTGGAGATGCCTAGGACTGGATGACACTCACTTTGTGTTCAGAACCGGGTAGTGCATAGTGTGGCAAAGAACATGGACATTTAGCTTAGCTATTATCTGACATTCAAACCCATATTCTCTTTCCCAAGCAGTGTGAAAAATCTACAAAAAATGTATAGCAAAGCAGGAGGTAGGGCTCTGTAATTAAAGCATTTAATCTCCTTTGTGACTCAGAGAGACTTGCTTTTCCGGTACAGCTGGCTCTTGGGGGTTAAAAAAAGTGGTCAGAATCAGTAAAAGGAAATACCCGCCCAGAGGGTGCATTGATAAAGCTACCAGTGAGGAGCTCCTGTCCAGAATCCAGCCTGAGAGGAGCCACTCAAGATGAAGATGCTTCTGGCTATTCTGCTGGCTGCTGTCCTATATGTGGAGCTCGGTAAGATTCTGCTTCTTTAATCGAGTCCTGACTTTGTGGAGGGTTGGTGGGGTGAAGGACACTGCAGACAAAACTCCCACTTCCATTGATTTTACCTGGGGAAAGATCTGTCCTGGGGACATGTGGAAACCGAGCAGTGAAGTCATGGGGGGTAGGCTGACACAACCAAGGTCCTTTTTGCAGCCTGACAATGCATCATTTACAAAACGAGAAAGTTTCAGGCTGGGATCCCTAGCCCAGGATCTAATCTTCTAGCAGATACCAATGAATCTCTTTCGACTGGTAGCCATTACTGTCTTGGCTTTATGTGTGATTTCTTTAGTCCTTCCAGCTTCTCCTCTGCCTTGCAGTGTGATGCTTTACGGGTTTGTAGTTTTATTTTATTCCCACTTGCTGGTGTTCTTCTCTCCTGATACAAAGCTGGGAGTCTCTGGACTCCTTTATGCACTCAGCTTCAGCTGTCTTCTCCAGTGACTTGTTTCATGCACAGTGTGTGATTCAGAGATACCTTTGCAATCAGAGATAGAAAGGAAGGACCAGTTCCCACAGCTGCCATCAGGAGGCTGTTCTCCAGAAAAGTGGTTCTCAACCATTTGCAGATCATGACACACTTGGCAACACATTGAGACCCTACAGGACATACCAGCCCACCCACCATAGGCCAAATCCAGCCATTTCCCTGGCTCTCCATGACAAAACACTAATGTGTCCTGACACAGGGGTTGAGAACCACTGCTCCAGATGAAGAGACCTCAGCATAGATGAAGTTTGACATCTATACTGCGGACAGTCAGCCCAGTGGGTCTATGCATGGTGGGACAAGTTCCACCCTTGCCCGAGGCTTGCATTTTCGGGGTGGTACCCCCTGCATCCTCAAACTATGGACAGGCCTGAGGGTGGTTTTCAGTACAGCCTCCTGGAAATTCCCTTTGCTTCCCATCACTCCATTGCATGTCACTGGGCATCAATGATGCCTTGGCTGCCACGGGTATGGAAGAGGGATCTCCTAGTTCTCCCTTGCATAGGAAACAATCTTAAGGAGAACAACCTTACAAAAGCTACTGGGCAACTCTCCCTGTGCAGCACTGTTCTCTGCTAGCTGCCCATGGACTACAGGTGCTGTGCTCCTGTGAAGGTCTCAGCGGGTGACCTCTTTACTGCTACAAAGACAAACAGCCATGTTTTGGGGCTATGGGTGGACAAGCCCTGACCTGCATGATATTTGGGAGCAATCCAGCCTGGATGCTGACCTCGGAGACATCAGTGAATGAGAAGAACGCCTTCCTGCCAGGGATGTTCATGTAGCATCTTTTCAGAGGCTGGGGCCACCCTACCGATTACTGGATAATGTCATCTGTCCTTACCCGGGCTAACAGGGGCCCTATGCTGCATCCCAGGTACCTTCAACTCAGCTCCCTTTCTCCTGTCCCAATGGTCTCTCCCTATAGAGAATTATAGGGTTGGAAGGGAGTTCAGGAGGTATCTAGTCCAACCCCCTGCTCAAAGCAGGGCCAACCCCAGTTAAACCATCCCAGCCAGGGCTTTGTCCAGCCAGGCCCTAAAAAACCTCTAAGGATGCTGATCCTGCTACCTCCCTAGGTGACCTAGTCCAGTACTTGACCACCCTCCTTGTGGGAAGAGGTGGTACTCTTCCGGTGGGCTTAGGGGGAGGAAAGGGGTCCAGTTCCCTCCCCTGACTTCTTAAGAGAAGGATGACAGATCTGTTCCCTCTCATCCTGAATCTGCCCAGAGAAGTCACTGACTGTCCCTCATGTCTATTCCTGCTCAGGGGACATGGGCCCCCTTAGTTTTTTCTCATAGTGGGACTCAGTCGTCACCTTTTTCTCTGTCACCCCCCTTGCAAGATCTCCTGTTTCCTTGTGATTGATACCCTGTTTCCCCTTCTCCTTTCTGTGTGTCCCCCTTCATTTGGCACCTCCCACCTCTGTACCACTAAAGTGTCTCACGTTTGTGTCTCCTGTTTTCTGCCCACACCACCAGTGATGGCCCCATTCCTGTACCCCCACTTTGTGTGTGGCCCCTCCCATTTATGTTCCTCCTTCCCCATCACGTGTCTCCTCTCATTTATCTCTCCCCATTCCTTCTCCCTCTTCCCTGAATATCGCTTCACTTTTGCTCTCTTTGTGTGTGGTCCCCCTCCATATGTGGCCATCCCAGGTCCCCATCGTGCAGGGGTCTCAAACACACGGCCCATGGGCCACAAGTGACCCCTAAAGCTATTTCCTGTGGCCCTCGACAACATGATCGTTACTGATATTTGCAATATTGTTGTATGAAAAGGTTTCAGTGGTGTGGCCCTCGGGCTAACGTACTAGTCCTCATGCGGACCTCATGGTGATTTGAGTATGAGACCCCTGCCATCGTGTCTCTTCTCCCCCACCCACTGGTGGGATGGCAGGGAGCCACTGCTCCTGTCACTCAGTTGAGGATGCAAATCCCCTCTTGATTCCTGCCTCCATGTCCCTTGCTAAGGTAGGATGCACCTGAGGGAGGCAGCACTCAGACACAAGCTGCCTGCCAGCCCGCTCTGCCTGGGTCCATCTCCATGGCAAGAGGGCCACATATTTTTTTCTCCTGTGGCTCCAACAGGTACACCAAACTTTGGCTGGGACTGAGAACCTCTGGTTCTAGGGTTAAATAGTCAAGTGGTTGGGAGAGACAAGGTGGATGAAGCAGTGTCTTTTATTGGACCAACTTCTATAGGTGGAAGAGAGAAGAAGCTCTGCATTGCTCGAAAACTCCTCTCTCTAGGCCAATACAAGGCATCACCTCACCCACCTTGTCTGTCTTCTCGTCTGGACCTGCATGGCTACAACACTAAAAACAACCCGCTGGGGAGTAGTTTTCTGCTCCATGCTCGTGTAGGGTAGGAGGCAGTGGCAATGAGATTTGTGGTGCTCTGAAGATACTGAAGACATTTTTGCCGGACCCAGATGGGGCAGGGTCTCCCCGTGTTCGTCTGAGGCCGGGAGGTGAGTGAGGACCAGTCGACTGAGGAGTCCGACTGCTAAATCAGAGGTGGAAGGGATGGGAGAGGGGACAGGAGCTGAGCTTATAGCAGTAGGAGACTGTAGCCCTTTCACTGGGGTGGCCTGGGCACCACCTCTCCCAAAGATTTGCAGTAATTCCCAAGGTGTTTTGTGATCTTTGGATGCTCCACAATTTTTTTTTCACCCGTGTCTGGTCTGTGACCTCTCCTCTCCATCTTGCCCCTGCCTCTGTGACTCAGGCCTTCAGACAACTGGATTTGATTCTGCTGGGGAAAACGCTTCCAGGGAAAAAGCTCTGAGGCAGCACTCCATTAAAATAGCAAGGCAGAACTGTGAAGTAGGAGGGACTGAGAATGACAAAGGGGGAAATCCCTTGGAAGCAAGGGGAGACTGTTTGGGAAATACAAGCAATGCCTGGGAAGAGATTCTGGGTTTGGTAGGGGTTCTTTATGGACTGCAGTCAAGGCAGCATCTTCGGCTATGTCTACACTGCCAAATTAGCTCGGACTAAGAAGGCTACATCTGGACTAATTTGGTCCACGCCTACACAAGCCTGTGGCTAGTTCAAACTAAAAAAATTTTTAGTTGGAACTAAGCAAAGCTTAGTTCAAACTAGTTAGTGCGAACGGTTAGTTTGAACTGAGCGCTTAGTTCGAACTTTAGTTCAAAGTAGGGTGATGTAGTTGCCTTAGTTAAAACTTAAAAAGTTCAAACTAAATGGATAGTTCGAACTAACTACATGTTTTAGTTCAAACTAAGTTTTAGTTCAAACTAACCGTGCTTTTTAAGTTCAAACTAACTTTTTAGTTTTGAACTAAAAAATGTGGCTAGATCACACTAAAAAGCCCTGGTTAGTTCAAACTAAACTGGAACTGCTTAGTTCGGACTAAGCAAGTCCAAACTAAGCTTTCTAATGTAGACATAGCCTTACAGTCCCATTTGAGATAGCAGCCATGCTGTCTTAGAAGTGGAGTAGAAGTGGAAGGGGGCATTTGACACAGGGCTGGTTTATACTACTTACTTCTATTGCACAACGGCAGCTTTTTGCACCAAAACAGTGGTGGTGTGCAATGGCACCCCCACCTCCCAAAGCAGCTCCCCTGATTTTGTGACAAAATAAAACAACCTCAACAAGAGATGTAGTGCGTTATGCACCAAACTTCTAGTGATAAATTTTCAGTGTAGGCGCTGTGTTTGATTATTTTGTAGTAAATGACTTTCAGGCAGGGGCGTCACTGCGCTAGGGCCAGCGGGGCACGGGCCCTGGATCTTTGGCCAGCGGCACAGCCAGAAGGGACCCGATCCGGCTCTGGGCCACTTCCGGCAAGCGGCAGCTGCTCTGAGACAGCTCCTGCCACTTGTGCGGAGCCGCAGGGACTGTCTCCCTCTTTTACATTTGCCACTTCCAATCTCTTCCAGTCAAATTTTCAGTAGTAGTGAACTTGTTTATGAGTGCAGCTCTTAGTGATGTATTTAGACAAGCTTTTCCGTAAGAAAAGCAGTTTCATGTCCGTCCCACTGTGAGGGGAGAGTGGACTGGATAATAATCTCTGCTGGGCAGACTTTTTGACCAGGGTAGATAGCTCTGTCCTGGGGTCTTGGGCTATGGAGCCAGCTGGAGTTCTTCTATTTTTGGGTCATGAGTGAATGGAAAGTGTTCACTGAACTAAGATGGGTGTAGTCTCTGCCCGTGGGGGGCTGTGTAAGTGTAAACCCCAGGGATTAGTTGCTTGTTACAACACCAGAGTGTGAGAGGGAGCCAAGGCTGGTAGACGGAGGGCTCACTGCGGTAGCCCGGGTATTCTGCATGCCACCCAATCTCCCATTTAAAGGCTTGTCTACACTACCACTTTGGTACAAGTTACATCACTCTGGGGTAGCATTTCTAATGTAGACTAGACCAAAGGCAAAAAGATGTTTGGTCTGATTGGATGAGTCTTGGGTGGCCATTTTCATTTTGGAGGGAATGTAATCGAAGTGTGTGGGGTGAGGGGGGAGAATAGATATGTGAATTCTTCTAGGGCATGAGGGACTTTTAGGGGCTGGAGGAATGGGGGATTGGGGGGAAGAGGGGTTTGAGGCTTCAGTGATGGGGGTTAGTGAGGAGAGGGCTAAATGGGATGGGTAGAAGGGGAGGCAAGAGAAATTGAGGTCTCAGACGAAGGTAGCATGGGGTAGGAAGCCTGGAAGGGTGAGGCATTGGGAAGGAGGGTTTGACACTGAGTGGCAGGGAATTGGGGGAGAACAGGAGTGGGGGCAACTGCCAGCTCCAAATCTTCCTCTTCCATGTGTGTGCCCAGATCTCAGGGGCACCTGAACCCCTTGCCCTCCCCTGCTCATTTCAGCTGGCATATGGGGCTTTGGCCTTCTGGGGGGCGAGCCACCGCAGAGTCCCCTGCGTATGTGTTGGGAGGTGGAAGGTTTGTGCCCATTTGTGGGAGTCAGACGCTTGTCTCTGTCTCCCCCGCAAGCGACCTATGAACTGGTGTTTGCAATGTTCCCTCTAAGTTTTCATAGGCTATGTCCACAAAAGAAGTCTTTTGTGCAAATTTTTGGAGCCAGTGTCCAAATTTGTGTGCACTCCTGTGAGTGTGGTCAAACTTGCGAGTGCAATGAAGAGAGGATGATGCAAATACTATCTAAATTTTATTTTGATCCGGTGGTGGGAATGATTTTATAAATTACAAAACCTTATTTGAAACCTGTTACTTGAAATCACCTTCTTAAAGTAGCATAAAAATATTAGCACTGTTGAATTTTTTTGTGCACACTTCATTTTGTTGTGTGCGTGAGTTTCACAACCTCTGTGTGTGCGCACACGCACACAGCTTAGAGGGAATATAGGTGGGGGGTCCCTTCTGTGAGCCAGGATCTGGGGAAGTCCTATCCCTTTGGGTGTGGAGCTGAAAACAGGAATACTTCCCGCCTATCAGCAGGTGTAGAGCACTCAGGAGATGGGATGGGAACACGCCCTGAGACCCCCAGAGCAGTCCACGTGCCTCAGAGCTATTGTTGCAGTTGTTTCATCTCCTTAGGGAGTTCTCGGTTCAGCTGAGACCACCCTTTGAGATGAAAGGGCCACTTCACACCTCCCAGAGCCTCCTGGCCAGCAGAGGAGCCCTTCCTGTTCCTATCCATCCTCCCTTCATCCAATGCTTCTCTAAGTGATCTGAATTCACATGCTTGCATGGACTTTCTTGAAATTTGCTGTGCCTCCTGGCTAGTGTCCCAAATCTGAGGTCAATCGAGTGAGAGGTTCAGGAGACATAAGTTCACCCCATGAACTTTTATTAAAAAGTTCCAAAGTGTGTGGGGGGTTTTCTGTTTATTTACTGATTTAGGGAAGGCAGGGACAGGTTTTGCACTGAACTAGCGATCAAATTATTGCTGTGATGCAGGCTGAACGGATCTATATGTTAAATTTACACACATGGTAGTGCACAGCATCAGCCACTAAGTCTTTGGGGCATCCAAACTGTGAATGGTGTTTAAGAACCCACTCATGTCTTTGCATGCGTCAGTGGGCAGCCTGGAAGGATTATAAGGAGCTGGTGCCAATAAACCAAATAAACACAAGAGGTTTTTATGCAGCCGCTTTACACTTGCTTGGGTAGGTTGAGGGAATGTGACAGAGCCATTGGTCCAGTGAACACCTCCCCCAAACATTTCAAGTCTGAATCTTTGTACAACTGTGCAATAAAGAGATCAGAGAATCTCAGAATGATGGAGGATTAGGGTGTGAAAAGAGGTCAGGAGGTCACCTAGTCCAACCCCTGGCTCACAGCAGGACCAACTTCAACTAAACCATCCCAGCCAGGGTTTTGTCAAGCTGGGCCTTAAAAATCTCTACAGATGGAGACCCCATTTATTTTTCAGCTGATTTCTTCACTCCTGATGCTTGCTACAATTTGCCACCAATACCCTGTAATGCATTTTTATTATATGGTGAGGTTTACTGAGGGTCCACCAGAATGGTCAGCAGCCACTCAAACCAAAATTTTGGTTGTGTCAGGTAGGGAGGAGCTGGCGATGGAAGACTTTGTATGTGTCTGTATGGAAGAAACAAAGAGGGGTTGGGGCTGTGCGGCGAAGGGCACGAAGTGAAGCTGAGTGAAAGGCAAGCCTTGGTTGATGGAGAAAATCTGTATTTTACAAGCAGAGAGAAAATAAATACATGTTTTGCCAGGGCTGACAATGTCCGGATCCTGGGTGATTCCTGGATCATGAGATTACAGAAGTTTGCACCCACTGGTGCTGATATGGGAAGAGTTAGGTGGCCTGCATTGGCTTCATATTTTTCCCTCCCTGCAGCATCAGACAGGTACTTAAGAGGCTGTGACCTACGGGAGATTCACACAGGCAGAAATGGGCCTTATTTCCAGCGTATTCCTCATTCACACAATGTCTGAAGGGATTTGTGCCACAGACTGGTGTCCAGGAGCTGCGATGGTTTTCTGATGGGTCTGAATATTCGTTACAGTGACAGTGTGAAAGTTATTAATGAGAGCTAGAAGAACATGAGTCTGGAAATCAGTTTGCAGGTGGCTGACTGGAAGAAAGGGCACAATGTGGCACATCTATCAGAGAGGACTTTCAGTGAGAAGGTTTCTCTCAAACATAAACCTGTCAGTATTTTGGAACAGGGACCCTGGCTAGACTTTGTCCTTCCAGCCCTGGCTCAAAGTCAACCATCCAACCGCTGTTAAACATGACGGGGAACACCATTCCACTGTACGGCAAAAAAATCAAGGAGTCTTGTGGCACTTACAGACCAACAGATTTATTTATTGCACGAGCTTTCGTCAGATGCCCGGTAGCTGTGCCTTGCTGCAGGGGAGTCAGATTACAGGATGGGGGAAGTGACAGAAATAGAAATGTTTGTATAACAGGGAGTGACGGCTTCAGAGAGACCGTTCCCTGTTTCCAGTGGGGTGCACACAGCTGTGGGAAGGGGTAGATTGGGGAGCTCAGTGCTTAGGTCAGGGGCATGGCTGGGGAGTTGTGCTAAAAGACGGCTGGTGGGACCCTGTAGAGGAGAAGCAGGGCTGGCTGCCCAAATTACTGTTAAGTCCTACCAACAACATATTTTTTTCCTGATCAGGAAAATAGGAAAAAGTGTTGCAAAAAAACCACATTAATATTGGCTGCTGGGATGTCGCCCCCTTGCAAAACGCTAAGCTGAGCAACACTTGGACGTCTGACAATCAGGAAATGTCCTTCTTTCTTCCCTCTATTTTGAACTTTCGGGGCCTGAGGTGGAATCCAGTGGGTGAGAGTGAATGGGCCGTCAAAGGAGGTGAAGAGAGTCGACACTTCAGCAGCGTGGGGTTGGCAAAGACATGTGTTAATGGGGCATATTGTGGCATGGCTGAAAGACGGCAGAGTCAATGTGCCCTGGGCTACATCAGCTGGGGATTTTTTTGGCTTTCAGACATTTGGATTTGACTTCCTCAGCATCCTGCAAGGAGCAGACATACCCCGACAGCCTGAACTTTGTGTTAAAGCTGTCTCCCCCCACCAGCCCCACAAATAAATAATAAAAAGTCACAGGGCGAAGGAGATGATAGTTGCTTTCCCTGTCTCATTCCAGTCACAGGGTGTATCACTCTGGGTACCCCAAACCCACATGTCAACAAAGTGATGGTTAGTCAGAGAAAAGCCCCTCCTATTGTTGTGAGGCTGGAGGAACTGGCTTGCCAGGAAAGATACCCTATTAGGTTTTTACGCCGTAGCATACTGCCTTGCTGGGCCCTCTTGCTTTTCTTCAGGTTCTGCTCCCCTGGTGTTAAGGGCTCCCCAAAAGACCACCATGCTATTGCTCATTTGCTAGTTTATTTATAGCACTTGCAGTTCAGTCCGCCTCTTGCCCCAGGGGCTCAGGGCTCTGGGTCCCTCTTGGCCAGCCGGCTCTTCCTACCCTGTTTGGCCATGGCTCCCTCTCTGATTTCCTGCCCCAGCCTATATCTTCTCTGGCCAGGTCCCCAGCCGTTCCACTTTTCCTTGTTAATCTTTGCTCTGACACAGTCTAATCCAGGGGTCTAAAACATGCGGCCCCTAAAGCTATTTCCTGCGGGCCGGAAAGACACGATCATTACTGATATTTGCAATATCATTGTATGGAAAAGCTTTAGTGGTGCAGCCCTTGGGCTACCATACTAATCTTCATGCAGCCCTCATGGTGATTTGAGTTTGAGACCCTGGTTAATCAGTACCACACCTGCTCCAGCCCCTTGGGCCAGGGCCGACAGAGCCAGATAAGGGTTTTATCCCTCTGCTCTGTCACAGACCCAGATCCTCAAAGGCAGTTGGGTCCTGGATGCCAACAGAAATCAGTGACATCTCTTTGTTCTGTGCTTTATAAGACAAGCCCCAGGCATTTGCTTTGGAGAATTTACAATCTAGAAGATGGACAGTAGGCAACAACCTCAGTGTAATACCAGTATAGGATGCAAATGGCTATATTCTTCTCTCCTGTTGTCTTAAAAATGCCTCACACTATGCCCACAGCCTAGACTTGCCATGATGCCTACAAGGAATTTGACAACAGTCGGACTGCTGGTGGTGTGCGGAGAGCACTGCTTTGTCACGATGACTAACACTGTGCTCCCACTGTCTGTTGCCTCTTGGTTTATATTTAGATTGGAAGGGCAGGGACCGTCTCTGTCTTTATACATCTAGCACAGCAGGGTGTTGGTCTGTAAATGAACCCCTACGTCAGGATGGACAAACATTTGGTCTGGAGGCCAGATGTGGGTTAGAGATTGAATGGAGGGCTGGGCCATACCGTGGGGAAGAGGCCAGGCTGTACAGGAGGGAGTGGCTGGCACGCGGCGCTGCTTGGGGCTGGGAGAGGCTCCAGTCAGGCTTTGCCGGGTCCAAGTGGTGGGACAGGGGTGTGGGGAAGTGGTGGGTCTAAGAGGAGTGTGTGGCTGCTGTGGTTTGATCAGGCACATCTGGAAGGCCTGGTGAAAGGCTCAGGTGGGCCATGTGTGGACTCCAGGCCATAGTTTGCCCAGCCCTCCACTACTTTCTACCAACCACGGGAAATAATAATGGCTGGCTCAACATCTGCCTTCTTTATTACAGAGGCACTGGAACCTTGATCATGTTCCAGGCATTTTTACATCCTAGCCATTTCCAAATGACATTAATACATCAGGGAACTGCAGCAAAACCAGCATAATTCACAAAAAGCTACTTTGGCCACTGGCCATTAAGTTTTTTAGGTCAGTTGTTGATAGCACTGAGTCATTCAATCAAAGTGAATACTTTATTGGTATAATGCCAGGCTTTGAGGTAAGATTTTTAATCAAAATTAATATTATTTGCAGTACAGAGGCATCCAGTCAGAATCAAGGTCCCATTGGGCTAGGCTCAGTATAAAGATAAAGGCTGTGACCTATAGAACTTCAATATGCATTTTGCTTTCCAGAAATAAAATAAACGTGAGCTGTAAAAGGGTTGCAAATTGTGGATTCATGGCTTTTAGTCAAATGAGTATTTTTTTTGCAATATTTGCCTAGTTCTAATTAATTATATTATATTATATTATATTATATTATATTATATTATATTATAT
>ML682003.1:2538359-2724216 GCA_007922195.1 Podocnemis expansa | reverse complement strand
ATTATATTATATTATATTATATTATATTATATTATATTATATTATATTATATTATGGGGCAAAATTTGCCCTGATTATCATTAATCAAGCCACACTTCTTTTAAAAAAACAACAGTGTCAATTTCTGCCTGTGGATCTGAGCAAATGTCTCCCATTGAAGTCAGCGTGAGCTCTGTGCTTGCATCTGATGGCAAAATTTTGGCCAACCATTGACAGAAATGACATGACAACAGTACATAACTGTGAGGAACAGTTGCTTTTGTTGCCTACGGGCATTGGGTGTGGTTGGGGAGTTCAAATGGCCGCCCTTCATAGACCAACACAGCGGTCTGAGCACTGATGGTCATCGCAGAATTGTCTGAGATCTGAACACTGATCTAAACGCCTGCATGTAATAGCTAGGAGCAGACTTTGTTTTGTCAGGTGGATATTCTGATAAGAAGAAAGGCATTTATTTGTTTAACACACGCTTGGCTGGTGTTAGAGTGGAGAACTCCACAATAACTGCTTGTGTATGTCCTTACCTGGCTGGCGGGAGTTGAATCTACAACACGATGACCCAGGCATTTTCTAAGATACCAGCCATCTTGCTGTCTAAGCACCCATTAAAGAGACAAGGGATAGATGATCCATCAATATTTAAGCACTGGAGGGTGAAGCCTGTCATGGCTCATGCCAGTTAGATGCTGCGTGTTCAATAATGAAGTTTCTATGGCTATGTTTACATCTCCTTTTCTAGTTTGGACTTGCTAGTCTGAAATAAAAAAGTTAGGTTAGTCTGAACTAGGCTTGGCCTAGTTTGGACTAACTGCAGCTTTTTAGTTTGAACTAGCCATGCGTTCTAGTTTGAACTAAGTGTTTAGTTCTAACTAGAACGTGAGGCCAGTTTGAACTAATGGCTTTCTTAGAACTTTTTTAGTTTCAACTAGCCATTATTTCGTGGCTTGCATGTGCTTAGTTCAAACTAAAGTTCAAACTCAGCTGGTTAGTCTAGACTAAGCGAGGGGTCTTACTAGTTCAGACTAAACTTTGGCTAGTTCGAACTAAGAAATTTCTTAGTTTGGAGTATCAAAGGCTAATTTGGCAGTAAAAAAACAACAAGGAGTTGTGTGGCACTTTAAGACTAACAGATTTATTTTTTGCATGAGCTTTCGTGGGAGAAGATCCCACTTCCTCAGATGCTTCGAAGATGGGTGAACTTACAGAAAGGAATGAAACTAAATGCAAGGGGGTGTAAAACATAGGATCAGGTCATAAAGTAACAGCAAATCAGAGCAGTTTACAGGCTCAAACCATGGGAAGCCTGAAGTCAAATTATCCTTTGTAATGGGAAAAGAATCCATAGTCTCAATTCAGTCCTGCTTTCACAGAATTTAGCTTGCATATTAATTCGAGTTCAGCTGTTTCTCTTTGAAGTCTTGATGTCCCAGGTACAGCTCTAATGACAGTTGTTAACAAATCCGTCATCGAGTGATTAGGAAGATGGAAGTGCTCAGCAACTGGTTTCTTTGATTTCTGATATCAGCTCTGTGCTCATTCAGTCTCTTATGCAGTGATCGTCCTGTTTGTCCAATATATAAGGTGTTGGGGAATTTCTGGCACATGATGGCATAGACCACATTAGTAGATGAGCAGGTAAATGAGCCTTTGATGGAGTAGCAGGCTTGATTAGGGCCTATGATGGTGTCTGTTGTGCAGATATGTGGGCAGACTTGGCAGCATGGTTTTTTGCAGGGATGTGCGCCTGCTTCAGTGTTTGTTGCTAGATCTGTAGTTGCTGGTGAGTATCTGTTTAAGATTGGGCGGCTGTCTGTAGGCAAGGAGAGGTCTGTCTCCTAACGCTTGAGAGAGAGAGGGATCATCTTTTAGAATAGGCTGTAGGTCCTTAATGATCTGTTGCAGAGGCAGTGTAGACATAGCCTTTGTCGCTACCCCTGACAGTTCTATGTTTTTTAATAAACTGTGAACAGTTAGGATTAAGTATCTGCCCTCTCATGGAGAGAAATGACTTCGAGTTCCCCAGTGATGTCTGTCTCAGCTGTTTCCAGAGGTTTTAAGCTGTGGCTCTCTGTACAGGACCTTTCGTTTTTCAGTAAAGTCCTGTTATCTGGCTGTATCAGTTTTCATAGAATCATTTCATTACATTTCCAACCATGCTGTAAACTGTACAGCACCTTGAGTTTCTGGCCAGGCAGGACTGACCCCTTTACAAATAAAGCCATACCAATAAATTGTCAGTTAGCTTTTCCACCCATTTTTGATGTCATCTTGCTAACCCATGGCATATAATTAACAACATAAATTAAATCACACTCTTGGGGTCTAGACCTTATTGCCATTCAAGTCCCTTTATACATCCCCATTGTTGACTCAGAGAAAACCTTCTCGCTATTACTTTCCTGGGAACTAAAGGACAACAGCCGGGGGAATTGCTAAAGCTGTTACTCCAATGCTGAGTTTAATGGCTTGTTAAAACACTAGGGTCATATAATTTAATTTTCAAATGGAGCAGCCAGACCATAATAAGCCTGGCAGAGTCAGCAACTGCACAATAGAAAGCCTGAGGAGGGAGCAGCTTGGTCCACTTTTCTAAGGGATTTTCTAACTGGGGTAGGATTAGCTCATGGACAGCAGGTTTTTGGGGTCTGCTTGCATTTAGAAAATTCTCGTGTTGGAAGCTGAGGGCTTCGTTGGTTTTCTGAGGGCATTTCTCCTTAGAGGAAGTTTATCTAGAGCAGTGGGTCCCAAACATTTTCTCTGCTGTGGCCCACCTTGCTACCTTTAATTCATTTGAGGCACACCACCCTATAGTTTCTAAATGAACTCATGAATATTTATGAGTTAATGAGCCAATCCAGAGCTCTTTAGCAGTTTTTCAAACAATTTTGTGGCACATCTGCTCAGGCCTGACAGCACACCTGTGTGCTATGGCACACTGTTTGGGAAACACTGATCTAGAGGATGGTTTCCAGAGACTTTTCCTCCTGATAGAAGGATTTTTTAAATGGTGTAGTCTTTGTGCTGGATTTAACTATTTAATCTTTTTTTTAAATCATTTGCTACCCTTTTTCTGACATGACCTATACATCTCAACACAGAATGCCCCTCACCGGGGGTCTGCTGGCCTCCTGCTCTGCCCACGTAAATTCTTCGGGCCTCTTTTTATCACTCTGTGATGAGATCTTGCCCAGCAAGTGCTGGCAATGTGCTAAGCACCAGGTAAACTAAAAAGTACAAAATAAAAAACAGCCCCTGATGCCAGTGTGAGACTGCTTTTATTAGCTTTATTATCATTACAAAGTTGAAAGACACACTTCTTTGAAATAACCCTCTCTGAGGAATGGATTTATGTCTGATTCTCTTAACTGAATGGAGGCAACCGAACACTTGTCTGGCGTTACAACCTGGAGTATGGGTTTGGCAGCAGATCATGCCATGTGTCAGCCAAGACATATGGAGACCAGCACCGCATGCTGAATTTGGTGGCCTTCAGGAAGTGGACATGTCTCTAAAAAGGATGATGTGGAGGGAGGTGGCACCTGTTGAGCCCCGTGAAAGCAACCCCATTTCTGTTCCTCTTTGCAGCCCAAGCCTTGCAGTGTTACACCTGCCTAGAGCCGATTAGTGCCTCCTTGTGTTCGACCATCAGCAACTGCTCCCAGGACCAGACCATGTGCAAGACAGTGATATACTCCCGAGAGGAAGGTAGGAACAAGGTTCCCAGGGGGGAGAAGCCTGTGCTGGAATTTAGGGAAAGGGGGAACATCCATCTGGCCCCTACCCCACCGACAGAACTTCAGGGGAACAAAAGGCCACTGTGATTGCTAGGGATGGCCCCAGCTGCTGCATTGGGAGCTGGGGAGAGTGGATCCTAGTCTTGGCTCAGCCATCAACTCCCCTTGAGCTAGTCACTTAGGTCAAGATCCACAAAAGGGCTTCAGGTGGGGCCTGGACAAATCACAGCAACTGCGCTGGGATCCACAAAGCCTGAGTTAGGCCCATGGGCTCCTATGTAATACAGGTGGAGAAACAGGCACCTTAGACTGAAGTTCACAAAAGCCAGTATGCTCGGTGGGGAGATGCCCATCTTAGCCAGTGGGCGATGCAGCTGAGAAGGGAACTCAGGAGGCCACCATGCTGGGAGACGGGCAATACGCAATGGACCCAGGCTTAGGTGAAAGCAGGTATCACTCAGTGGATGCAACTCCCCATTTCGTTGGGGGCTGCCCAAGAAGAATTGCCTGTATATTCACCAAAGCAGAGGGAGACATGTGAGAAGGACACAGAGGTGGGTCAGTTCCCAAGAAGCCGGATGCAGACCCCAAACACTATAGGTAGGGCTTGCTCTACATAGGAGACCAGCAAATGGTTCAGTGGCCAACCCTTGAAGACTTTTGAAATTGGAGCTGAAATCTAGTGAGATAAGGATGCCCAGTGTTCCCTGCAGGGCTCGAGGACCTCACTCCTCCCTCAACAATCCCCTGTCTAATAACCCTTTCCCTCTCTCTTGCTTTGACATGTTGCAGTTTACCCCTTCGTGGGCGACTCAACTGTTGCCAAGTCGTGCGCTCAGAAATGCATCCCGTCCAATGCGGATGAGATCGGCAGCTCCCACCCAACCTTGTGCTGTAACACTGACTTGTGCAATAATGACGGGGCAGCCAGCCTAAGAATCAGTTATGGGGTGTTGGGGGTTTCGGCCAGTTTCCTCTGCATCCTCCTTAGGAATGGGATATGAGGAGCTAGGTGGGTGAAGCCGTTACTCCAAAGAACCAAAAAGAAGCCCTCTTGGCTTATCTTGCCATCTGCATCCAAGTGGGTGGCCTTGGACCCTTGCAGAAAGATGCTCCTTCACTTTCTCAGAAACAGTGGCCTCTTGGAAAGAAGTTATCTCTGCATTCCTGTCAGCACTGATCAAGGGACCTGGCTCAGGAATGTGCAGTCTGACAATCTCTTCACCACTGCCCGGATACATAAATGTAAATGCTAATCTGTGCTGGAATGTCTTTGTTGTGTCAATTAGTTTGGATTCTGGAGGAAAATTCCACGGCACACCCAGTTACTCAAGACCTAACTATCTGAATTAAACCATTGTGACCAACACTCCTAGCCGATTGCTGTTTCACACGACCCTATGCTGCATATATCATTGCAAAGGGGAAATTCACCTGCATGCAGAGATTGAGTGCAACCCTTGACACCATTGCTCTTGTGCTGGCTTTTTACACAGAGTAAATTTCATTTCCAGTGCATGATGGGTAAGGGGTGACCCTGCCAGCAGGTTCGAAGATTTGAGGATCTTGGGGGGGGCAACCACTGCACCCGTGGGGTACGGGGTGAATTCGGGGTGCACTTTATTAAAATGAATATAGGGAGCGGTGGTCGGTGTATGTCGTGTTTGTCACAGTGGTTTCTGTAAAGTGTCGGGGGGTACCTAACTTTCGGGAGCGGGGACAGGTTGGGGAACAATGGGGTTCTTCAACTAACCTACTAACACTATAGCCCCCCTCACTATAACCTAAAGGCTACGTTAACACACTATAGGAAAAGGGGGGGTACAATGCAAATTAGTGTGCCGCAGTGGCAGAGAAGATAAGTAACAGGGAAGCTGGGGCCTGAAGAGGAGTAAAAGCAAGTGGGGGGGTGTGTGGAAAGGCAGCGGGGTGAGGAGGTGCTTGGGGGTTGGGGTAAGGGGCAGAGGCAGGAGAGGGGCTGTAGGTGTGTGGGAGTGCCAGCAATGGGGAGAAGCAGGAGGGGCTGAAAGGGGATTCAGGGGTTTGCGAGGGAGGCAGAGGAGGGCAAAATGGAAGGGAAAGCAGAAGGGGTTCGGGGAAGCGGCTGGCAGGGAAGGCAGAAGTTCGGGGGAAGCAGCGGTGGCTGCGGGAGCGGCTCAGGAGCCGGGGGCAGGAGGTGGGGAAGAACGGCTGGCAGCCGGGGCAGGAAGGGCGGCCGTAGGAGCGGCTCGGGAGCCGCAGGAAGCGGCGGAGGACGGGGAGGGCTGGCGGGCTGCCGCGGGAGCCGGGGAAAAAGTGGTGGGGTCGCTGGAGAGTCCGGCGGGGATCAGGGGAACCGGTGGCGGCCGTGGGAGCGGCTCGGGAGCCGGGAGCCGCAGAGAGCTGCAAGGGTAGCGGGGCGGGGAGAGCGGCTGGGGAGTGGGGAGCCACAGGGACAGGGACAGAAGGAAAGTTGAGGAGCACCGGGGATCCCAGAAATGAAGAGGGAACAAGTAAAGTTAAAGAGAAAAAGGTTTATTTAAGTTGGGGAGGTTACAGAGGGGAGGGCAAAGGCGACTTAACCAAACAATTCTAAAGGCTAGGAACTAAAGGAAACAATCTTAACAGCTAACTTAAGACTTCTAAGGCTACCAATTAACTTTATACAATGTTGCAAAACACAATGATACTCTTAAAGCAAGTTCAAACAACCCAGGAGGAACAGAGATACACTGGGTGATAGAAAGTAGCGAGAGGCAATTACAGACACGGGGAGCTTCTAACACAAACTGGAGCTGCAAGCAAACAGAAAGGTACACACGTAGGCCTGTAAAGCTGGGGAAAGCAGTTTTAAAGCAGCCCTAAAGAAATAGAATAACTTTTTTCTTAGAGAGAGGTTGCAGGGCAGACTCTTACCACTCCTAGCAGCAAGGGTAACAGCATTACAGGCCGGAGGAGACTCGTAATCGGCGGGCAGTAACTCGTGGGGGTAACTCGTGGATACGCTCTAGGGGGAACTGGTGAGCAGAGGAGGCAGCTTCTGGTTGATCAGGCCAGGAGAGATGTTGAAAACCGTCCTGCCTGAGCACCCCAGAACCTCAGCTTTTAAAGACTATTTCCCGCCTTTCCCTGATTACAGGGAATATGGGGAACAATGGGGGCATGAGTCATGCCCTGCAGGACCTTGCAGTTAGGCAGAGCCCACCTACACCAAGCCCTGCAAAACAATGGGCCCCCAGGGTGGTAACGGCCATCCAGTTGAGTTCAAGGGGGCCATCTAGTTAAGGTGAAGGAGCCATTGTTCACTTCACACGTTCTATGTACTTTAATGATGGCCTGGGAGGGGCGGCCATCAAAGTAACTGCTATGAGTCACAGACAAGGGGGACTTTGAGCTCTGAAGCAGAAGCTAGGAGTCTGCATCAGATGTGCCAACGCTCTGATCTAAGGCTGTGTCTACACTAGGCTTCTTACAGTGCTATAGCTGTACCGTGGCCGTTGCTCCACGATGACATTTTCCTGTATGGTCACACTGGGTATGCTACGCTGGAGCCTTGGGTCGACTTAAGGAAGCTTAAGTTGACCTACAAACCTCCATGCCCACATTGGACTTTTATTAAGTTGACTTCAGCGCTTCCTTATATCTACTTAATAACACTACCTCTTAAGGTCAAATTAACACTAAAGTTGACCTTATTAAGTCTACTTAAGCCACTGTAGACAGGGATTAGCTCTGAAGTCGACTTAAGTGGCCGGCAGGCCCCCTCCCAGTGTTCCTGGCCACCAGGAAGGGTCGACCTAGCACCTGCCAGTGTGAACGCTGGCAATTGACAGGAATTTCCAGGGTGGACACTCTAAGTTGACTTAACATGTTTGACTTTAAGTTGACTTAAAGTCAGCATTGTTACGTCAACTTAACAGAGCCTCAAGTACTATGCTGGTGGGAGAGAGCTGTCCCACTGGCATAATTTAAACCACCCCCAATGAGCAACAGTAGCTATGTTGGCCACTCTCCCACTGACACAGTCCCATCCAGACAGGCATTTCCGTAGGTAGCGCTTATGTAGGTCAGGTATATGTTTTTCACACTGACAGGCTAATGTTTCACTGACAAAAGTGCTAGTGTAGGTGTAGTCTTAGTATGTTAAATTCTGAAAGGTCATACAATAAATAAAGCTGTTATGCTTTGAAAGTGCCACAGGTGTCCTTGTTTGTTTTGCTGAACCAAACTAACACGGCTACCCCTTTTGAACGTTTGTTCTTTTGTGTCCCACTTTCAGAGGAATAATACAGTTGCTTAGTAAAGTGATTTATAATTCAGCTGTTCTCTGCTGAAATCTATTGGAGGATTTTTTTTTTTAACTTCCTTTCTGATTTGAGAATTTCCATGCATAGGCCATGCTACCTGTAAGACGCTGGTGGGGGACGGACACCAGAGAAATGAGTCTGGGTTTTGGTTTTTTTTTTCAGCCTGGAAAAGTGATAACTAAGGGGGGAAATGAGAGGAGTCTATAAAACCTTGACTGGGGTGGAGAAAGTGTCTAGGAAAGTGTTTTTTATTTTTCCACATAACACAAGAACCAGCAACCAGCCAATGAAATTAACTGGTAGCAGGTTTAAAACAGACAAAAGGAAGTATTTCATCACACACTGTATAGTCAATCTGTGGAACCTGTTGTAGAGGATTTTGGGAAGGCCAAAACTATAACACTTTTAGAATAGGACAGGGTCTAAGAGGGTCAAGGATGCAGTTCTATGCATGTGCGGCCCTACCCATTTTTTGCCAGAAGTGGGGGGTGGATGATCACTCAGTGATTGCCAGTTTTATTCTATCCCTCTGCAGCATATGGCATTGGCTCGTCTCTGAAGACAGAAACTGAGCTAGCTGGACCATTGGTCTGACTCGTTATGGCCATTCTTATGCTCACAAGAGGCTGTAAGACAGCAGTAGGAGTTATGACCTTCATATTAGGGGTTGTTGTTCAGAAAATCATGCGCGAGAAGAGTCGTTGGGAATTTTTTGATAGCTTTTTTACTCCAGAAATGACGACTTGTTGAAATTGAAACTGATCACAAAATAGGATTGGTTTTCTCAAACCTCCTGCCTTGATCAATATTGGAAAACAATATTTGAAATTGTCAAAACATCCTGTTTTGACATTATCGAACCAGAAAGTCTGGGTTCATGAGTTGAAAGAGATTTTTGTTTAGAAAGTTTAATAATTTAAACTTAAAAACAAGTGTTGAATTAAAAATGAATTGGTTTGAAGTTCCTGATGTAAAACATTTTGACTGACCCACAGCATAAACATTTTGAGATTTTTGGTATGTGACATTTTTTGATATTTTTACAGGCTGTCTTAATTCAGGACAGGACATTTTTCTGATACCTTGAAACATTTCACAGGATAGGAAAATAAAGCCAAACATGCTCCTCATCAAAAAAAGTCAACATTTCTTAATTTGTGTACATCTTCTGTGCTACTTTACACTCCCCATTAAAGAAATACTGGTATAAACCTGCATAATCTGATCTCCTTCCTAGCCTTTCTTAAGTGCTTTGATGAGCAACAGAACAATTAACAAAACTGAGAATTAAAATAGCATCACTAGCCTCTGAATGGTAGCATCCATTGAAAGCAAAGGGGTAGTTGAATCTCAGAGCCATTGTTTCAGGTGCTCTGCAAACTCAGGCAGATGTAGCTGCATCAGGTACACTTGGGTCACCTTTTGAAGATCCTAAGAGCTAGAGACTAATGTTTTTTTATTGAAAGGGAAACTGTGGAAAACAGTAGAGGGGTCTCTCTGCATCCAGCCTTCGGCAAGAGCTTCATATTGTTCCCCACACTTTGGGAAATAGTGATTTAAAAGGAAACAGACCAGACAGACCTCATTTTCTGGGGCATGCAGGTGAAATACTCAGTTAAGGGGTTAAGTTTGCAAAATTGCACAGAACAAAAGAATTAAGCTTGGAAATCCATGTGTAGCACTTGGTGGTTCTTTGCACATGCACTTCTGCATGCAGAACATCCCATTTGCATGCAAACAGCTTGTGCAATATTTGCATCTAAGCTAGGAAGTCTTTGCTTGCAAATCTCCTAATATTACTTTGCAGCATTAATATACACCTACTATCTTTCTTTTTATGATCTCACTGATATTAATAATTGGGGGAGGCATTATCCTACATTATACAGCTGGACAAACTGATGCATGCAGCAAACCACCACCCCCCAGCAAACTAATAATCAGGGATGGAGCCCAGGCTTCTTGAATCTGAACCCTGGCCTGGCACTAACCATTATATCATTTTGCTTCTCATTAATAGATATGGGTGCATAACAGAACAATTTTAAACAGAAGTGGCTGAGCACCAGCCAACCCATGACCAGTTTCCACATGTCTCTCTAGTGCTCACTGTTTATGTGCTTAGGTTGACTGAGGTTGTTTGACAGCTGCCTTTCACTGGAGTATATAAGTGCCTTCTGGGTAAAACCAATATCAACTGGAAAGGCCATGCTGGATTTCATGGAGCATGTGGGTCTGGGTGTTTCGTTTTAGTAATTTCTCCCATTGTTATAAAACCTCTGACCTACTACATGCACATGGAGTTACCTGCAGGCCCTGTCATCACGGCAGAGGATTTCGGCAAGGATGTGTCCCTATTGCTCTCTTCGCCTCGTGCGTTCTACACACCAGCATTCCCTCCTCTTGCAAACCTAGCCCTTTAAATGTCAGACATGACCCAGTTACTGCTTCATGTGCTTTATTTGCCTCACCCTTCCAGCTGGAATTCCCTGGGCAACCCCAGTCGCCAGACTCCGGGCAGATTATAGCCCTGGAGAGAGCGGAGCATGGGGCAGCAGAGATTGTATCAGGCTGGAACATCATAGCGAAGGGGAAATGTCCTTGTGCTTGCGCAACCAGACGCCACATGTTCAAAGCTGAAACTGGGGTCACTAGCTGCAGGCAGGGTCGGAGTTGAAGCCCAACAGTGCTCCCTGGCTGGTCTGTACCAGGTCTGAGCACCAGCCCACTCCACCTCCATATCTGGCCTGTCTTGGGATCCTAGGACTCTCCAGGGCCAGCCACACCTACGCCCTACCCAGTGCTGAGCACCAACCGACCCATGGCCAGTTTGCAGGAGCGGAACGGATGCAGACCCCCTCTTGCCGGCAATGCCCCCCAGCACTGAGTGCCAGTGCACCCCATCCCCAAGGCTGGCCATTCTGTGAACCCCAATGTCCACCCCACCTCAAGCACTACCCCACTGCCAGGGGGCACCAGTGTAGTGAGGAGTCCCACAAAAGTGGACAGGCCCAGGGCTCTTAATCCAGCCTTGGGCAGGGTCATAATGCAAACGTAAGGGATCCAGAGGCTGATGGGGAATTCTGGCAAAGAGGGGAGAAATGATGGGAAAAGGTGATGGACAGAGCATGGATTTTTCAGCCTGCAATGCCTGCAGATTCAGGGCAGACTGCTTTGGGGGCTGAGCTGTGTCAGGCCTAAAGTGGGCTTTCACTAAACTGAAGTTCTTAGCCTTTTTCTTTGCAAAATAGTACTAATGGCTATGTGCTCTGATGCCAAAGGGATAGCACCCTATTTCCTGCAAAGCCATGCTGGGGCAGAGTGAAGGGAGAACAAGCCCCTCAGGGCCTCTGCCAGCTGCCCCCGTCCTGGGCCGGGGTAAAAGGCACTAGCAGGGCTGAGGAAGAAGCCCCAGCTGAAAGTGCTAATTAGACCATACTAGACCCAGGCTTGAGGAGGCAAATGGGACCAGCTGGTTCCTTGGCTGGGGCAGATAAATAAGATTGGCAGGGTAGGGGGAAAGGAGATGGAAAATGCTAGGAAGGGGGGGGGGAGAGGAGGAGGAGGAGGAGTTAGATGGGTTACAGTATTGTCTTAGTATGGTAGGGGTAGAGTCCTACATCTTAAGGTCTGCAGAGATCTGGCAGGGAGGGGATATGTGTGTTTGCAACTAAGCCAGAATAGCTGTTTGGAGTGGATAATGGCTGGAAGTCCTGGTGTTTGGAGCGGGAGATCCTGGAGAAGGTGTAGAAGGCCAGTGGCTGGGTGTAACTGTCTAGGTGTGCTTTGAAGAAGTGTCCTTAGCCTATGTTGCCAGAACTTGGTGATGGAATTGCTCACTTGATGTTTGCCTTGGTTAATAGCAGAGGCAGGTCTAGAAACCAGGGATCCTCAAGCCTTCAGCTGAGGGTCTGTGTTATCTTTCCTAGATGCCTGGAAACAGGCTAAATCCCAGGGCTGTAACTACAGCAGGGCTAATGAGGCTTTGCCCCGAGCATGCTGGAGTGGCTCAATAGAGCTACTCTACTAAAAGGTGTGTGTCCCAGTGCCAATAATGGCAAAGGGCATGTTGTGATCAGAACATGCCATGGCTGCTGGGCCACAGTATCATGGCTCTGACAAATCCTGCACTGAAACAAACATTTTCTAGGTCAGTGGTTCCCAACATTTCTCTACTGGGGCACACCTTGCTACCTTTAATGAATCTGAAGCACACCCCCATACAGATTCCAAATGGACTCATGAATATTCATGAGCCAATCCAGACCTCTTTGAATAGTTTTTCAAAAAATTTTGTGGCACACCGGTTGGGAAACACTGGTCTAGGCTCAGAAGAACATGGGGTGCATGTGCAGGGGATCTTGGCTACTGGCTGATTTGAGTTCTGGCATGTATGTAGGAATTATGCTCTTTACAGACTAACGTGGCTATCCCTCTGGACCTTATGTAGGCATTAGTTACTCTTAGACTGACTCAATGCAACCTGTTTCATTTGCTAAAGTTACCTGACCTGATTTTGTGATTGCTCTTACTTTTCTGCTTTTATCCCTCCTTCCTAAACTTTTTTCCATTTTCAAGTGTCTGAGGTAGTAGTTTCTCCCACAAAAACTCATGTGAAAAATAAATGTTAGTCTTTCAAAGTGCCCCAGGACCAGGGTTGCCAGATGTCCAGCAAAAAGAGGACGTGTCCTCCTTCTTACCTTCATGTCCTCTGTCCTCCAGGCATTCTAAAAATAGGTGATTTTTGTCTGGCTTTTTACTAATGAGTAGAAATTTAAAGCCCTATAACAGCCAAGCTCCTGAGCCCAGCAGAGGGACCTTCCCCCAGCGGCTGGGTATTGGAGTAGGATGCAGCTGAGCACAAACAAAGTCCTCAGTAAGAAGCTGGGAATCCCCCTGAGTGTGTATTTAGCAAACCCTTGCTTCCTAACAGTGGCTCGATTTGTTTGGTAGGTGGAAGCCATGCTTCTTAACTGCAACATCATGAATTTGAGGCCCATGTTAGGCTTTTAAATTTTTGCCTTGTTGCTCCCTATGAAAGGGCTAAATTGGGGGATAAAATAGGGACACTAATAAAATGAAGGAAAATAAAGCATGTAAATTAAAATTACTAACAGTTCAATTAAGTAAAGCAAATAAAGGGGCACATTTGAACTGGATAGAAACAAATTGGGACAATTTTTTTTAAATTGTAAAATGGGATGCTGTGGAAAATGAAAAATGAGAGGTGAATTAACTTTTTTTTTCACTTTTTTGAGGTGCTTCTCAAGTTTTAACTTGTAAATTTAGTTTAACTTTTTTAGTCTTATGAGCATTAATGAAAGGGTTGTGAAACACTTTTGTTTAATGAAAAGTCCAGTTTTTGGCAAAAGAAAACATTTTGGGTTTTTTTATTTTAAAATAATTTAAAAAACATATGACATTGCACAGTTTTAACACTGCATTCATTAATCATTACCCATTTTCCATGACATAACATGGTAATGACTGTTATATTAAGCAAATGTTTGAAACAGGTACAAGCGATCAGTGATGTATAAAACGAGTGCTCAGGTATCCAGGTTTAGAGTACAGAGCATTTGCTAGGGAAGAGGTATTTGAATGAACAGACATCACAACAAGAACATGATCTACAATACCCTGGAAGAACAGAATAGATTGTACAGTTGGTTTTTAAGAGTCTGGCAATTTCAGGAGAACATCTTAACATAGGGGGAATACAAGTAACAGTGGTAAACAAGGCACATATGATGTTAAGAGTGTTATTCCGAAATACATAGGAGGTAGTATGAGTTATATGTGCTGTAGAGATTATTCAGTGTCATAAGAGAGGAGTCCATGGAGCTCTCTGTTGGTAGAAGTGGAGGAGGATTTAGTTTACGCTTCTTGGTACTGTCTGTGGCCGGTGAGGTGTCCTATGTAAATGTCCCGGGACCATCTAATGGTGTCGGACACCATGAGGCGACGCATCAGCCGGGAATAGCGCCGTCCAACCCCGCAGGCCTGCAGCACGTCCTCGTTGGCAGGAGCCTAGGGCGCCAACGATCAGGGCGTAGGTCTGGACCTACTACATTTTCTCCATGTCCTCCACAGTCCTTTTTGTACTTCCCTGTCCTCCTTTCCATGCTTTCATGCCTGGGACTCCTCAACGGCTTCACCACAGGGGCTGTTTCAGTGCGTTTGCTTATGACACCTTACCTAAATTCCTGTTCCTTAAAAACAGCCTCTCCATGTCTACTGACATTTTTCAAAGCACAATGGTATGTTCTTTCTGGGATGAATGATTAGCACCTTGTTAATTTGTCTTCACCCTGCGGGAGATGTTACACAAGACTCAGAGACACACCCTGGCACATTGTAAATTGACTGTCACATAGAATTTAAGAACAAACACTTTTGGAGCCAGATTATTGTTTTATAAGGTCTGTTTACTGAGTTCATTTAGTTCACCACAAACAGGCATTGACATTGTATGTTCCTGGGGCTATGCTGATGCTGGATTTTATAAGGCACAGTAAGAACTCAAAGCTTTAAATTTAGGAGGTATAGTTACAATGAGGCCATCAAAGATGTCCACAGAGAAAGCCCTGGTCTCAGAATCATAGGAGCTAGAGATGTATCTGGTTTCTTATACCCAGGGCCAGCTCAAGGGGTTGTGGCACCCCAAGCCAAATTTTGATTTGGTGCCCCCCCATCTCATTCATGGAGGTTGAAAATGGTTTTCCAAAGTGCATAAATCTTCAGCATCTGCTTGCAGAAGGATTTGAAGTGCAGTCTGCCTGCATGACTTAAGATGCAGGTTGACTAACACTGCCTGAGCTGCTAGGAGAGAGTTGAGGCAGGAGCCAGCCTGATCATCAGGAGGGCTAGGTGACCCTAAGAACCATCACCTGAAGCCATGTCTGTCTCTTGCCTCACAGTAGAGCTGGCCCTGCTTATACCACAAATCTCACTACCAGCTGACAATGTAATGGGGTGTCTCCATCCAGGGGAACAGGGATTCTGAAGAAGACTCGGTGCCTTCTGGTAGATAATCAATTGAGCATGATCTCTGAGTGTGCTGTGGGAGTCAAAAGAGCTAATGTGATCCTTGGGTGTTTAAATAGAATAAAAATAAGTGGGATTAAGAGATTATTTTACTTTAGTCTGTGTTTGGCACTGGTGCGACTGTTGCTGGCATACTCTGTGCAGTTCTGGTGTCCACAATTCAAGAAGGCTGTTGATAAACAGGAAAATGTTCAGAGAGGAGAGGAAAGAATGATGAAAGGATTTGAAAACTTGACTTTAATGGTAACTATACGTAGCTCAATCCAGGGTGTAGACACGGGTGGGCTAAGGTGGGTCTGGGCTCACCCACTTGAAGATTAGGCCCACCTGCCACAGTGCCTGGCCAAGCCCTGTAGCTGTGGCACCAAAATTCATGCTGGTGCTTCTGGGCACTGCCAGGTGCTGGGATGGTTGGGCTTGATCTCAGCTGCTGGTCATGTGACTGAAAACTGACTGGCCCACCCTACAATGTCAGTGGGCTGGCCAGAAATCCCTGCCTGGCTATACTCCTGACTCACTCTAGTTAGTTTAACAAAGACACTTAATTCAGAGATGTCTTATGTCCTGTGTTATGTGTAGGATTCATTCTTGGCCATTATAATCTGCGGTTTCTGGGTTTACCCAATCTGTTTTGCCTCAACTATTTGATAAACAGAGAGATTAGATTAGATCTGTCTAAAGTCCCCTACTGCACATGCAATGGGGTATCTGAAAGCCTTCCTAGCGACTAGTCTGTCTACTTTTCATCACTGGAGTAGCTCTGTCTCTCACACTCCTTGTGCCTGTGAAGTGCTCTTCATTACAATCCGTTTTCAGTGACTGACTCCTCTAGAGTGAAGGTGAAAGACCTCTAAAACCTGGGAGGGAGAGGGGTGCAGTCCCCACCCAAGAAGGGAAACAGCTGGAAAGCAGATGGGTTAGGGTGGGTAGTCTTGCTGAAGTTGTGCGGGGAAATACAGACGCAGTAATCCTGAAACAAACAAACAAACAAAAATAAAAAAAAAGCAAGGAGTCTTGTGGCACTTAAAGACTAACAGATTTATTTATAGCATGAGCTTTCGTGGGAGAAAATCCCACTTCGTCAGACACTTTGAAGAGGGAGAATTTACAGAATTGAATGAAAATAAATGCTGGGGAGTGTAAGACATGGCATCATCATACTGCAACAGCAAATCAGAGCATTTGTAAGAATTCAAACTATAGGGAACAGCACACAAAGAGAGGTTGAAGTCAAAAACTATAGATTCCAACTGAAGTCAGGGCCCCATTGTGCCAGGCATGGTACAGACATGCCATAAAAATTAGTCCCCAAAGGCTTTCCATTAAATCAATGAGACACACTAAGGGTCACACCCTTAAAGGGTGTGAGAGGAAATGACTAGATCACACAGCAGGACAGCTGAGATGGGGACACACCTTTTGCTCCTGAGTCCCAGGTGAATCTCTTTCCACTAGGCAAGACTACTTCTCATTAGGGTCAGAGAGGGTGGTAACCAATGTGATCTGTCCATGCCTGGGATATCCACCTGAAAATGGGAAGGTCAGGGCAGGCTGCAGCAAGGAAAGCAGATTGTCCCAGCACCAGTGGATGACCTGAAATCAGGATTCCCAACCAGCTACAAACAACGCTTCTGATCCCCCACGCTTGTTATCAAGAAGCCACAACAAAATATACTCAGCCCCCGTGCGTCCCAACTCTTTCCCCAAAGGGCTCTCCTGGCCCCAAAGGATCAGCCATCTTACCAGACCCCATATACCATGCTGCCAACCAATCCTTTAGTAACAAAAAGTAAAGGTTTATTATACAAGGAAAGAAACAAACTGTAAGAGAACAGTTAGATTAAAGCAATTAGATATGTACAAATTACTCAAAAGTCCATATAACATCAAGTCCTTGGTAGATTTTGGAGTTTGCAGGCTTGTATACTTCCTCTGGTTACATCCAGTACCTGGATGGGTCTCCTTTGTTTCACAGCATCAGTAGCAGAGGAATAGCTCCAGAGGTAGGTGATGGCTGAAGGCCGTAGACTAGAAAACCAAATGGACATCATGGAGCTGCCTTTTATGTCCCTTGACCTTTTCCATGCTGTGTGTGGAAATTTGCAGGAATAAGATGGAGTCCAGAGTCACATGAGCAAGTTCTGGTATCTCATCAGGCCTCTCCCTGGGCCCATTGTATTTACCTGAGCGTTTTCTTGAGGCGTCATTAAGCTGGCTCTGGTGGCAGCCAGTCTGTCTGGGGTGAAGCACAGAAACACAGCACAAGTTAAACTACAGATCCATCAAACCTATCCACAACCTCCAATACAGATATGAGACGCAGACGTAAATGATACCATCATACTTAGAAAGGTTACAGTTTGCTGACCTATTTCAGATGAATTATTACAATTATTGACATTGATTTCAGATAATATCATTAATGGCCTCCTTAATCCAGCAACCATCACACCCAGCATTAAACGTGATATTCCAGGTTGGATAGTCACCCGGAGCTATACAGAGTGAACACCAGTGCCCTGCTCCAAGACTGGTTATCTTGGCGCTCATGCCACCCTAAGACACGCAGACCCAACTCTTCAATAGTATTTAGGGTCCTAACTTTCACTGATGCCAGCGTATGGGCCACTGGGCATTTTCTGCTGCCTTCCTCCACTGAATATTCCTGTTCAAGACTCTCTTGCTGCCTCCTCCCAGATCTCTTTCAGCATCTCTGCTTCCCATTCTTCTCCCTTCCAGGGAACGCACAGGGTTATGTTCCACCAGACATATTAGCTGGGTTCATCCAAGTTGAGGGTTTTTAAATATTTTCTGCCTATGTTTCTAAGCTTTCTAGGTATCACAGAGCATTCCTGGTGATTAAGGTGCCTTGGAATCAGAGGACTATAGGGTAGACAGACTCACAAGGTTCATCTAGGCTGGTGGCCTCCCACCTTTTTAACACAAGATCGCTTTTAGAACCTAAATGGAACTGAAGCTCTATCCTTTAGAAACTCTTCTCCCCGCCTCAGTTGGGCTGGGTCCCTGACCCCTTCCCTGCACTGGCTCTCCACCTCCCCTACTCTTTCACCGACTCTTTCCCCTTCCTCAGCCACGTGCTGCCTCCTCCATGCCGGCTCTGGTTCCCGCCTTGCGCTGCCTCTCCAATCCCAAATCCAGCCCTGTTCTGCCTCCCCAGCCCCTGCCCTGGCTCTGGCCCCACATGCTTCCTAGATCCCTTTCCCAACTCATTTTCTAGCCCCATGCCGCCTCCCAGACCCCTTCCCTGCTCCAGCCGCACCAGCTCCGTGGATCCCTTCTGTGGCCGCAGCCCCTGCACTGCCTCACCACTCCAGCCGCACTCAGCCTCCTGGACCTCAGGCCCCCGCTGGCTCCCGATCCCCCCTACTACTTGCCCTCCCCACAACCCACATACCTATCTACCTCACCTGGCCAAATCCAGCCCTTGGAGTCTGCTCCCTGGTCTGGCCTTTCTCTCCCTGTGCCACGTGTCTGCAGGGTGGGACATTTAAAACAGCCTGAGCTGGCCACAGCTCCCAGATGCAGGCATCAGTCTGAAATCGAGTGTCCCATCATTATCGACTGGGTGGGGACTACTGACCTAGTCTAACCCCCTGCCAAGGTGCAAGATTTGTTGTGTGAGTCACCCTAGACAGAAGGCTATCCAGCCTCCTCTGGAAAATCTGCAGTGAGGAAGCTTCCACAAACTCCCTAATGTTAGGAGGAAGAGCCAATAATGTACTTGACCATTGACTTAGGAAACCTCAGTTCATACATTCTAGCTGTATGAAAATGTCTGGTGGTTTCAGACTTGCTCTCAAATCCATTGCATGCGATCAAGCCTCTGCCCTTGAGATGCTCCGTGTTCAAGTCCTGGTTCCTTCCAAGGCTTTGGGTGAGATACTTGGAAAGCCATTTAATCTCTTTGTACCCTGGCTTCCTGCTGCAATGCTTCCTTATCTGCTAATGCTGCTGTGAAGACACCTTTGCCAGGGACTTTGAAGTGCTTCTATAACATGGAGACAGGGACCCCTACAAGTAGCCCCAGCCGGAGTGTGCTCAGGAGCTGATGGTGTGCATAGCACCACACAAGACATGAAGACAGTCCCCGCCTGGATCGCACACACAGAAAAGACAGAGGCCAGGGTGGCTCAGGGTGGAAATGGCTAAGGGTGGTGGTAAGACTGGAATCAGGAACATCAGCAGAGCTGGCTGGGAAGGTGTAGGACTGGAATAGCTGCCAGACTGACAGACAATGGCCTGAGAGGTGCGTGAGGGGGTTGGAGGTGCATAAAGGGACGCAACTCCAAATTAGTGGCTACAGTAAGAACAAAAGGATGGCCAGGCTGGGTCAGACCAATGGTGCTTCTAGCCCAGTATCCGGTCTTCTGGTAATAGCCGATGCCCGGGCTTCAGAACAGGCAGTCACTGAATGATCCTTCCCCTGTCATCCAGTCCCAATTTAGGCACACCAGATGCATGTGGTTGCATCCTTGACCGTTCTGACTAATAGCAATGGATGGACTAATATTCCCATAAATTATCTAGTTCATTTTTGATCCCATAGCATCCCCTGGCAATGAATTCCACAGTCTGTTACAGAGCCAACCGCCTTCAGGAGCTGGGATTCAAACTTTCACAAAACACCTCTGCACTCAACACAACATCTCCTCAGTGAATGGATCCAGAGTGTATCTCCCCTCTCTGTGTCCTGCTGAAACAATCTCTTGTCTTTATTCACAGCCAGGTGATTCCCTGTCTGTTTGTTTGGTTTTCTATCGACGGTTTGGAGAGGTTGCCAGGGTGAACAACTGAGCTGTGTTTCACTTCACCAGCTGACCAGAGAGGAGTGGTGGCTCCCACCTGCATGAATCAGCTGCCACCCGCCTGATTCCTCTTCATTTTAAGACCATAAGGGCATAAACTTCAATATAGTGACATTCTTCCTTAAATATTACTCATATAGACCTCACAGTCTCATACCATGATGATGAACATCGGTAATTGGCAAGCTTTCAGCAGACATCTGATATGTTCCCCTTTACGGATGAATGCCCTATAACCAATGTGTTTGATGAAGTGAGTTTGCCAGACCTGACATGAGAGTTGTTTGCAAAGAACAGAAGGATCATTTGCAAAGGAGCCTTAGCAGGTCCGGCGGAGGGGCATACATAATTATTACACGGCGTAACTAATAAAGGGATTCACAGAACTACTGGAAGGGGCTTGGATGCCACGCTGATGAGGATGGTATAAGAACCTCAGAGGATGGAGCCTGGAATAGATGCCAGGGTCCTCACACCCAGGCCTGTGCTCTAAACTCTAGACCAGGGGTCTCAAACTCATGGCCCAAGGGCCACATGTGGTTCCCTGAAGTGATTGCTTATGGCCTGCAACGACATTATCACTATCAATACTTGCAATAACATGGTATGAAAAGGTTTCAGTGGTGTGGCCGTTGGGCTAACATACGAGTACTCATGTGACCCTCCTGGTGATTTGAGTTTGAGACCCCTGCTCTAGATTGAGCACTGTGAAGCTGGATGGCCAAGGTTATTATAGAGCCTTCCTATCTCACCCATTACCGCGTCTCAAATGCAGCTGACGTCCAGAGGCCTGGGTGCTTTCTGGGTTCCTGCATGTAAAGTTGAAGCAGCTGAATGATGCCTTGCATGGATCAGGTCCAAGGAAGAAGTGGCATGTTGCCAGCTGCGAAGGCTTCCCTCCAGTGAAGCGGTTATGACATAAGCCCCGTTGTACCTGCTGCACCCAGGGACGTTCCTTTGCTCTGATTTTCTGGATGCTCAGGTTTCTATTGGTACAGCCAAAAGGTAAATGTCACTTTTCACAAACAATGCTAGCTTCCTTCTCTGTTCCCCAAGCCTTGACCTGAAGCTGACAGATGACAGCAGCATGTCTGTTTGTCTCTCTCTCCCCCATCACTACCCCACCTCCTGCTCCACCTGGCCCCAAAAACATTGATTAGTGACATCTCTAGGGTGAGTAGGAGTTCATGCCATGGCAAAACCTGCCACGTAAACAACGTGATGGCAAAAAAAGCCATTTCATTCGCCAAAACCCTGCTGTGCATGAGCAGGTAAAGAAACACTCACAACACTGAGGGGAAAGCGGTTGTACAGTGGAAGCTGACAGAAAAGTGACACCCCAAATGGGAAAAATAACGGATCTATTTATATTATCCGTCATCATAGTTTTTGGCCACTCACCATCACTAATAGACTTCAGCATCCAGCACTCCCAGGTGCAGGGAAAGGCTACCAACTTTATTTTACCAAGGCACCAAATGACCACGTGATTTACCAAGGGTCACAAAACAAATGAGGAAATTAACTCCCATGTTTCAAGTCTGAAGCTAGTGCTTTCGTTATAAGCCCAGCCTCCTTCACCGACGGACTCAACCTCCTGCGGACCACAGATGGTTAAGCCTGGCTTCCCCAGACAGAAAGGAGCACATAAAAGGCCTGCACAGAAAGTGTCACATCCCCCTCTCAATGCTTATTTACATAGAGGATAACAACCTGCTTCCTCTAAATGTTAGTGGAGCTGCCCCTTTGGCTCAATAGTGAGTCTTCTGTGGTGATGAAGGCCCTGGGTTTTTTGCCACGTTCTGACTAAGCTCCAAATTCCACCCCCTGCTGGAGTAAATGTGGTTCCTGTCCACTGTGGTTGGGACATAAAACTGACCCCCAAATATCAAAGATGGGGGCGGGGATTCCCACATCATGGGCATTAAGCAGCAAAGGCCCCTAGTCACAAGCAGCAGTGCCCTGTGATTTTGTAGGAGGTAGCAGGTGAGAAAAAGCCAGCGAGGAAAGTCCCACCACTGCATGCCCGTGTGCGCCAGGGTAGCAGAATGAACATGGTCGACGATCCGTAGGAAGCTCCCTTTCAGCTGGTTCTAGCAAATGCAATAAAAGCAGGAGGCCTTCCCAGCTGGAAACTCAGTCCGGCAACCAGGCAAGAGCGGAAAAAGGGATGAGATACACTCCTCGGGCCACTGCCATGTGATTGGGGCGTGCTTCTGAAAGGAATCGTGCCACGGCTGAATTCTCTGCTTGCACAACTTACCTGGCGTCAGCAGACTAACCCCGGGAGAGAATTCGGCCTCCTTTCTTTACAGCCTCCTTATTTCTGGTTGTTTATCCTTTGCTGCTGCAGCTCCCTCTGGGTATGTCTACTCTGCAGTAAAACGGCCCCAGATGGCCCATGTCAACTGGCACAGGCTTATGGAGCTCAGACTGGGGGCTATAAAATTGCAATGCAGATGTACAAGCTTCGGCTGGGGCCTGGGCTCTGGGACCTTCCTTTTCTTCAGGATGCCAAAGCTGCGATTTTATAGCTCCACAGCCTGACTTGTGAGTCTGCATCAGCCAACATGGCCCAGTCACGGGTGTTTTATTACAGTGTACACATGTTCAAATAAAAAGCAGTCAGACCCTCCAGAAAGCTCCACCAATTTGCCTCAACAGAAGATACATAGAGCATACAACATGGATATCCGCGGACCATTTCTTGTGGATGCAGATCAGATACGGATCCACATATTTTTATCTGCACAGAGCTAGAGCGCTGCAAATATGCGGATATCCATGGATATTCGCATTATATCCGCATCCGCAGATACAACATGGATATCTGTGGACCATTTCTTGTGGATGCAGGTTGGATACGGATCCACTTATTTGTATCCGTGCAGGGCTCTAAAGATGCAGCCCTCTCTGTCTAGGAATGGTCTGTGTATGTATACATCCAGAGCAAATTTTTTATTAAAAAAAACCAAACAAATCAAGGTGTTAATGTCAATCAGTGCTGATCCCCTGTGATGCTGTGTAACAGGGAGTTCACAGTCAGTGAGCTGATTCATGCCTTCAGGGATCAAATTATATAACCACAAGTGTAGCTCCCTCTGACACATCTCAGGTGCACTGAAAAGAATTTGTTTAAAACACAAACACCAGTTTGTGATCCTCCAGAAAGGGAAAAGGGTAATGAATTGCATCATGTGTACGCAATCGGTTTAACTCAACTCGGTCTAGTTTCACAAACTCCAACCCTGGCCCGAGATCAGGAGCTCCTTTTCCTTTAAAAAGTAACGTGGATACACTAGGCTCACGAATGAAAGACACAGTGGGGTTGGGAGCTGAGGGCAAAGGCTGGGAGTTAGTTCACTGGTAGGATCTAGATATTTAGTGGCTTTATTTACTGTAGCACTTGAGTGCATCACAATACAGAATCGTAGATAAAGGTTGGAAGGGGCCTCAGGAGTCCAACCCCTTGCTGAAAGCAGGACCAGCTTCAACTAAACCATGCCACCAGGGGCTTTGTCAAGCTGTGCCTAAAACTGCTAAAGATGGAGATTCAATTACCTCCTTAGGTAACCCATTCCAGTGCTGCTCCACCATCCTAGCGGAAATGTTTTTCCCTGTGTGCCATTGAACCCCCTCCACGGGGTAATGATAGAGCTGCATGAGTAGAGCTAAGGATTTGGGTTCAGCACCCACCCAAAACCACTAAAGTTGTAATCATCGTTTCTGGGTTAGGAGGCTGGAGCCAGCCTTGTGACTATAGACTGCAGGGAGAAAGACAAAGGCGCAGAGATGACTAGAAGCAGCGCAGCTCGACAGGGCAGTGTGGTGCAGGATGCTCCAGAGGCGTTTTGCCTCCCTCCATTCCCTTGAGTTTGGAGATGGACCCGCAAAGTACACTTCTTGGCTCTGGGACAACAAACTGAGGGTGGGAAGCACCAAAGGAGAGGGAGGGAGAGGGACATTTGGCTGACAGATGTTCACATTGGCAAGTGGGGAAACTGAGGCAGAGGACCACTGCCCAGGACATTGTGGGGGTGGGTGTTTTTTTTCCTATTTACATAATCCTCCCATTGATTTATTGCTATGTTTCCCCCCTTACTAATGTTTCCTTCATTCCATATTCAGTCACTACTTGCGAGTGGAGAAACGCTTCCTGTTAAGGGCACCTGTGAGCGATATTTAGCTTTCCACAAATTTCTGGATGGGGATGAACCAGGGTGTAGGTTAATTTTAAGAAGGTTCCCTTGACACTTAAACCCAGTGCTTTTTGCTGTAGGCAACACTGTGCAAAAGGGCTGTACAAGCATCCCTGGCATCCACACCAACCTTGGTGTACAGCTGGTGCCCTTTAAGTCACTTGTTGGCATCAGATTTATCTACTCACCCTCACTGGAAAAAAAATCGCATACTCTTCTAACCTCTGAGTAACAACAGAGCTTTTCAAACCAATGCTTCTCTTTCACCAGCTCCCCTCAGCTTGCTCTGTCTTACGCAGCGCCGACTGAGCAGCGCGTTCAGAGCACAAAAGGAAGAAGGAACCGATGGCTGAGCAATAAACAGGAAACCACAACAACTGCACACCCAGATGGACCCGCTGTCACAGAGATGTGAGTTCCGGCTCCATGCCATTGTATCTGATGCAGACAGACATCAGCTCATCTACACACATGGCCTAACACCATGTCAAGAAGGCCAGTACTATGCCTCAGAGCCACAGAGCACCCCTCCCTGCCAGAGGCTGGTCCCTGGCTCTCAGGCATCAGTGTAATTGTGGCATCTCAGCAGGAGTGTAGTAACAAACCTGGAAGCTCCAGGTAGTCCATAAAGCATAGGGTTACCAGATCCCAAAGCATGGAAGGAGGACAGGGAAGTACGAAGAGGAGGACATTGGAAGATGCATGAAGAAAATGTAGTATTCATGTAATATTCTTCTGTTTTTAGGGGGCCCTGCAATGCTTCCCCCTAAAAATAGGGTGTTCTGGGGCACCCCAGCATACTTGAACCCCTGTTAGTAAAAAGCCAGACACAATCACGTCTTTTTAAAATGCCTGCTGGATGGAGGATGTGAAGGCAACGAGGAGGACATGGCTTCCTTTTTGCCTGACATCTGGTAAACCTAATAAAGCAGCCCTCTGCTTCCTGGCTGAAGTGGGCTGTAGCAAGGTTATTGACTGGGAGATATATACACACGTTGGCACACCGTGGTTTGAGCCTGTAAACTGCTCTGATTTGCTGTTACTTTATAACCTGATCCTATGTTTTACACCCCCTTGCATTTAGTTTCATTCCTTTCTGTAAGTTCACCCATCTTCGAAGCATCTGAGGAAGTGGGATCTTCTCCCACGAAAGCTCATGCAAAAAATAAATCTGTTAGTCTTCAAGTGCCACACAACTCCTTGTTGATTTTACACAAAATGTGGCCACTCTGGGGCTGGGTGTGGGAGGGGGAAGGAATCTGCCTCTTGTGCAGGGTCCTAAAGCCATTTTAGCAGCCTATTAGCAGCACTGTATACAACTGGTGGTGCAGAATAGGACCTGCCCTGGCTGGACGCTGGGGTAATAGAAAGCAGCCCCCAGCATTTGTCCTCACCTCATGGGGTGCACTGCCCGGGTCAGGTGGAGGGTCTGGGGCTCCGCACAGTGACCTAGGCTCCAATGGTGCGTAACAGTGAATGGGACTCAGTGATTTCACTTCCACATCCTCTAAGCTTGCTCCGAATCCTGGGGGCTGGAGGCCTAGTTCTGGCCCCTGCAGTGATGGGAGGCGGACGGGACCCACTGGGGTGGGAAGGAGCAGCAGTGGGGTGAGGATTTGCCCTGGGCGGCAGGGAGCCCCTGTGGAGAAGGGGAAAGTGGGTGCCGCGCTGTGCTCCCCTCCCCTACCTTCCCACTCCCCAGGTTCCCCCCTTCCCCTCCACAAAACCACGCTTGTTCTCCCTTCCTCTCTCCTCTCTTGCCACCCTGGTGCTGTTCCCCACATGGCTGCCCTTCTCCTCTTTTACCACCCCTGCCCTGCTCTGCTTCCCACGCTCACGCCTGCCACTGCACACGACTGCTGACCTCCCGTGTTTTGCCACCCCTGCTCTGCTACCCCTGCTACCCCACATAGCAGCACTTCCGAAACACTGTGCCATGGTTCATGAATATCATAATTAATTTAAGTTAATTTGAATATTCGTGAGTTTTTTAATGGTGGTGTGCCTCAAAAATTTGAAGGCATCAAGGTGTGCCATGGCAGAGAAAATGTTGGGAACCACTGGGTTAGAGACCCCTGAGTCTCATTAAGGGTTGCCTGTGACCTTTCAACCCATCTGGAGAGAGAAGGGGAGGAGAAGAAATAACTTGTAGAAGTGAGGAAAGTCTATGGGGAAATCACTGAGTTTACTTCTCCAGCAGAAGCCAGCGTAATAAACCAGCGCTCTCGAGGGTCCAAGGAAATGTCTTTCTTTTGCACTGTAAGTTTTCTTGGTAAGAGAATTTCTCAGGACCAGTTTGTCAGTACTGTAAATCAGCCCAAGATAAGAACTAATAAGGTAGCAGGATTGACGTATGCCAGTCTCTGACTTGGTGAAAGAGGTGCCTTGTTACACAGGAGGGAGAGCTCTTTTTGGTCTGAAGATCACCAGCTTCAGACATCACCACCGTTTGCAGTCTGGTCCCATACGTATTGGTCTAGGGAGGCACGTGACTTTACGAATTAGACCTGATTGACAGAATGGCTTTTCAGGCAGGGTTTAATAAGGAAGGAAGGGTGGAAATTCCCTCTGGCTGTGGCAAAGGGTCACAGGGTGAGATTGGGCGGGTTAAAAGGGCAGGGAGTTAAACAACATTTAAAGGCCATGATGTCAAGTCACGAGACTTTACCGCAAGCTGTGCAATATTGGATCTCGTGCCAAAAGGCCCAGCTCAATGGCTCAGCACAGCACACATGAACATCAGCTTTCACTGCAAGAAGAAAGTTTCCTGCCCTTACAATTGTAAAGAAAAGCCTGCAAATGTGAACCAAGTGCAGTCTTCAGGCTCAGAAAGGTAATTTTAGAGCATCTAAAAGGGCTTTAGTGGCAAATCTCATGATTTTAATGCCACCCTCATCCCTTTTTGGGGCCTGACTCACGATTCCACATGCTTAAGGTGGGCAGTTCAGTCTGTCATCTCTGAAGATATGTTATCTATTTATCCATGGTCCCACTAACAGGCCCTATCAAGCCTGGTTTCAGTGACAGGCAGAGCAGTGGGAAAAGCAGAGACTTATTCTCAAGTTAGCCCCATCCGAGGTCGGGAGCTGGCGTTTTGTGCCTCTCAGGGAATTCAATGGGAACACTTGTGCTGTGAGCTAAGCATGTGCTTAAGTGCTTTGCAGAACTGGGGCCAGCGTTACCAGCAGGATCAAGCCCATACTTATCTGGGCAGGTTTTGAGGTTGGCATCAGCCACCTCAGCAGCTCCTCTTTCTTACTTCCCTGCTGGCAGGGCACTGGCTTGGAGTATCATATTTAAAATACGTGTGACCATGAGGTACAACTCCAAGAAAGCCTAAGGGAAATGCTGTCTCCTGTGGCCACCAGCAGTCTTTGCACGACTGATAGTTTGGCTGCCTTGTGGAGTTCCTGTGAATGCCTTGTGGTGTAGCATGGACATCATGGAGATTTCTAAAACCAGGCTGGACACACACCTGTCAGGGATGGCCTAGTTATTAATCCTGCTTTGCACGCAGGGGCTGCTGAGGTCCGCTCCAGCCCCACACTTCTATAATTTTCTCTTTCTCCTTTCATCATCTGACAGTGACCGTTTAATGTGTCTCTCTCAAAGACTTGTTCTAGAAAAGCACTTCAAGTGCATACTTAGCTTTAAGGACACTGAGGACTCTCCACTTACTTACAGCTAAGTGTAAATGACAGGTTCCAAATGAAGTGGGACTTTGCCCATGCAAACTCATGCAAAAAATCAATTTGTTAGTCTTTAAAAGTGCCACCAGACACCTTGCTTCTTTTTCATGTCTGACAGTTTCACTAGATTGCCGTGCCAATGGGTCCATTGTTTTTGAAAGGAACAAAATTCCCTCTTCAAGACATCATCTCACTGAAAATCTTTTAATGTTTTCAAGTAAATGTAAGAGACTGTAGCTAAACTGTTGCACTAAGAAGTAGTTGCAAATCAATGAGAAGAGGCAATCAGTGTACATTCAAAGGAAGTTCTTAGCTGTCCCATTGTCTGGTTCAGACCACCACAGAAAACACTGGTGTTTAGAATATGTGCACACATTCATAGATTAGCTACACTTCAAAATGTGGTCATTAAATGCAGTCCTAGTATAAAGTGTTCATTAGAGAACAACACACAGAAATTTTCCACTCACAAAGCAGATTAAATAACTAGAAACATTCCAAACAAATACAAGCCAAAATCCAACAATCTGAAAGCAAGGGGCCAGATTTTGTCAAAAGAGACCTGAGTTCCCTGAGTCTTGCTTTATAGCAGATTGCAACACCTGGGACAGGTTTACACTGGGGCCATTTGTATGCGTTTTTCCTGTAGCTCCAATGGTGCGTAACAGTGAACGGGACTCAGTGATTTCACTTCCACATCCTCTAAGCTTGCTCTGAATCCTGTTTACATTACACTACCATGGAGAGTTATTGTCCTGAGCTTCTCAAGTGAAGATATTCCCAGGCTTTATCTAGACTAGGATTTCAAGATGTGCTGTCAGCGGAGACATTGGCACGTTCTAATAATCTAGAATAGACATACAACATGCCAAACCCACATGCTCTCCTTTGTCTATGCTGCTATCTTTTGGAATGCATCAAAAAAGCTTTGCTAACACCCTGAACCAGCCTTGAAATCCAGATCTAGCTGAAGTCTAGCGACTGTGCAACCCACTAACAGCTGCAGAGATGAGAAAAGCAGGCGCAGGAATTCTTTAGCACAGGCACAGCGCTTTGAGAAGCATCAGTTAATTAGTCCATATTTGTGCGGAGAGCGGCCTGCAGCGTGAGCAGTGACAGGAGAGAGTTCTCCCATTGGCAGAAAACAGCCGCCTCTGTGAGCAGCGTAATCTGTGTGGGTGGGAGAAACTCTCCTGCGATACAGCACCATGCACACAAGCCTTTATGCCGGTGTAATTTATGTCACCCTGGGTGTGTGTATGATATTCACAGCCATGAGCAGAGTAAATTTTGCTGACACAGGCGGCAGTGTAGACCTGACCCTCTGGGAGGTAAGTAGGCGTTAGACAGAGGAGTAAACCAGGACGCTAAGTGTTTGACCTAGGCATACGCTACAGCGATGATCAGAACACAGGAAGCTGTGGGTCCTAACCTACTTCTCTCACATATGTGCAGAATAACCCTGGTGACCACATTCGTTCTGGCTAAAGATGGAGGCCATGTGCACGTGCAAAGCCTTATTTCCTAGCAGACACCCTCTTAGTCACCCTGTCACGCCACCCGCTTCCCTCTGGACGAATTCTAGGAAAAGGCTGTTAATAAATGCATGTCGATGGGGTCACTGTTCATGGGACCTGGGTTCTTTAAATAGTGCTACTGGCCAAGGGCACATCATGGCATAAGACTGGAGTACCATGGAAACCTGCATCTTTTGCAACTCATTAGTAGGATTTTTGTTCACTGAGCCTTTAATTGAGTAGCTTGTAGGCGCTATCTGCTGGTAGTTTTAGTGACTGCAGGTGTGTGAGGGCAGGGCTATTGCAAAAGACTGTGGGTAAGTGGAGGTGTCTGCAGATCAGCTGGTGCATGTGGATGCTTCAAATTCCTCTGGGGAGGGTGTTGCATGCACCAGCTCCCTGCAGACTGGGTTTCACTGGAGTTTTGTTTTTCTGAGTTGTTTTGTTTTCCAATTTCTGCAAATAACCAAATGTTGTGAAAGCAAAACTCCCTTCTCAAGCCCCAAAGGTGCCAGCCTCTACCCTGCTGGTGTTCTAGGTGCTACCCAGCTCCCACACAGCTCTCAGACTCACTTGTCAGAGAGGGCTTCAACCTACTCCAAGGCAATGGCCAGTTCAGTTCCTGTTTCTCAGGGTCCTTTCCCAGCCATCCATTTGGCTTCTTTTGTCGGGCAAGCCAATGGCAATTTGGATCAGTCTCTTAGCTCAGTGGCAGGAGCAGGAGAGTTGATGGGAAACAGCACCTCCAGTGGGTACGGCGCTTGAGGTCTCTTTGGAGCACAGGTCTGTTCCTGTCTGGATGAAGACGGGTGGGAGGAATAACATCTGGTTATTGATCTTTGGCATTTACGCCAATGCCACTTTCAGCTCTTAACTTCTGGCTGCTGGCTTCATTGTAGCTTATCCAAAGCTGTACCTCCTTTGGCAGTTGTGGGGAGTCCACCTGGAGGAAAGAGAGGTGGGTAGAGTGGGTTTAAGGTCCATGTTTTCCAGATGCCCTGCCACCATCACATACGACACAACTCAGTTTATTCAAAACTCAGCCTCCTTCAGCAACAGGTGCTACCCCCAACATTTTGGATATTGAGACCACTCTGGTGAAACCATCAGACTGAAATATGTTCTGTAAAAAGGAACAGTGGTGACCTAACTATCTAACTCATTTTCTATGTGCTGCATGCTTTTAACTTTCCAGATCCCAAGCAAGGAAGATTTTTGTTTTCCTCGCCTTGCATCAGCTCTCTACAGCATACAGATGTGCTCTGTGCCACACATCTGTTGTGAGCTTCTCCAGAATCCCATCCTCCTTAGCCTGGACTGCTACATCAACTGCTGGCCCTCAAGAAACACAGGGAACAGTTTGACAGCCTTTCTTTGCCAGGATGCAGACTGCTGCATGTGGTAGGAGTTGCAGCTACTGTATGGCTATCTGCCTTAATTATTGCAGTAGTTCATGATGAAGGTAATGAATGCGCACAGTAGCAGGAACAGATTCTCGTTGAGGTCAGTAGCCTCCAGTGCTGGGATCAAGGTGTAGCATTGCAAGCTACCATCGGTGGGCCAAAATTTTTCAAAATTCAGGTGCTTAAAGTAGGCCCCTAAGCTGGTTTTTAGATGTTTTGAGCTCAGCCAGCTTAAGGTGACAACCACTCAGGACCTTTGAGAGTCATGTGGCTTCTCCTTAAGGGTCTGCAGTCAGATATTGGGATTGGACTCTAGGCACATACAACATGCCAAACCCACATGCTCTCCTTTGTCTATGCTGCTATCTTTTGGAATGCATCAAAAAAGCTTTGCTAACACCCTGAACCAGCCTTGAAATCCAGATCTAGCTGAAGTCCTAGCGACCGTGCAACCCACTAACAGGCTGTTTTCACTCTTGCCCTCCCGTGACAAACGCTTGGCCAACTCCACTTCCCCTGGGGGTGGTGAGGAGCAGCTGGTGTCCTCTGCCGACCCGTCCCACTGCTGCACCAAGCGGGGTCCCCCGTGCTCAGGTTCACATTCCTGCCCAGCCTGCCCAGCCGTTTATGAGTGAAAACGGCTGGAAACTTGGCATATTGTCACAGCTCAGCCATAGAAAAGGCCTCAATGGTGCCACTGGAATGGCGCGTTCCCCACCTGGGTCTGGTCACATCCTAGGTACATAGTTGGGGTGGCTAGCGCCTTCTGTGGCTAGAGATACATGGCTGTTTCTAGCACCCTAGCTCACTATTAGCATGGGAATGTCTCCTCAAGTTGGAAACTAGCATTGATGGACCCTGTTCTGGACACAGCAGCCAGTGGTTCCCATAGCACAATGCCATCTCTTCCCGCCCACGTTTGCATCAGGCAGGGCCTGTCCTTTCTGCTTTCCATGGTGATACCTCACTGGCAATCAGGAAGAATGATCTTTTCCTCATGGTTTGGAGGCTGCAGCAGCCTCTTCGTCCCAATCGCTTGTGGGCCATGCTTGTTCCTCTCCTTGGGTCCCTTGGAGTTGGACATGTGGAGAAAGTCCTCTGTGGGCACAAGCAGCCCCTTCCCACGCAGGTGAAAAGGAAAGGCTGGCATGTGTGTAGAAGGGGTTTTGAGCCCCACAGGAGATGGAGAAGGACAGCAGCTCACATCAGCCCCCTGAAGCTACCCAAGATGTTCTGGCTGAGCATGGTGGAGGAGGATGAGGGTCCTGGAGGGAAGGGAAGGTGGAGTCACCACCACGCTCCATTGGCGTGGTCTTGGTGCACAGGTGGGGACACTGGATTCTAGCCCAGATGGCTGTGAGCTTCCCGCTGTTTTCTGACCCCCTCACTCCCCAATTTCTCCAGTAATGGGAACGGCATGACGAGTCCCTGCTTGTTGCTGTGTTGGAAGAGGACAACCCTTCAGCTGGAGTAATTTGAGGAAATCTTGCTGGAGGCAAACCTCCTGGACTTTCTCTACCCTGGCCCCTCTCTGAGGGGTTGGTCTGGACCTTGGACGTACAATGTGTGTTGCTCCCTCTAGCTTCCCTGTATCTCTGGGCTCTGAGCTTTTACCTGGCAAGTTTCTGCTTCAGCACAACATGATCCCCAAGGACAAGGTGTGGGATTAGTGGCAGCTCTTCATGTGGGGCAACAAGACAAAAACTGGGGGCCCAGTCCCACTGCCATAGAAGTGGTGAGTTTAAAGGGATTGGTATAGAAAATCAGCCAATTTCCCCCCCAGGCATAGAACAATGCCCCCCATTGCTTTTATAAACTGTTCAGCCTTTCAGGAGCTACGGAAACCCATGGTGATGCTTAAAATGACAGCTGGAAACAGGCCAGGCCAGTGAAAGCAGAGAAGTGCCCAGGGAACGTTTAAGGCCCTCATGGGAGCTAGGTAGTTTCACACAACACCCAATTGGCCTATGGAACTCATTGCTACAAGATAGCCCTAGCACAATCCAAAGAGAATTAAACCGTGACAATGCACAGCATTATAACAGTAAATGTTTTTAAAATCCTAGAAGCTCTTTAGCAGGGATATCAGCCAATGCCTAACTACTGTTGATTAGGGGAGGGCTTTCCTATACGAGCCCCCTTCCTCTTTGCTGCTCCCTGGGCCTTGCCGAGCCTCCCGCTGCCCCCAGAGTGCCAGCCCTCCTTCCCCCGGGCTGACCCTGGACTGGCCAGTCCAAGCTGGGCGGAAATGAGGGAAACAGACCTTGCACTTCCAAAGGCGCACCTAGAGGACCTTAAGGTGGGGCAACTTTCATCATCATTGCAGGGTTACTTAGGCACCTGAGAAGCCAAGGGTGTTTTTCCCCCAAGTATTAAGTGGAAATTTAGCTGACACAAGTACTATACCTAACCTCTATATAAGGAATAAAATATACCTCAATTAAGCCATATTTTATGTTTTTGTAAATTTAGAACAATTAGGTGATAAGGCGTCAAACGAGTCTAGATTAGTCTCGGGCATGATATTTTTGGAGATCTTTCCACCATAGAAGAAATTTTCAGATTATGTGCTATAAATTGATCATTTTTCACCATTATCATAAATGAGCTGAACTACAGATTTAAGATGAACATTTAAAAGTAGTCAAAGAAGAGAAAAGTAGACAGAAGGTATACGTGCTTTAGCATTAACTAATGAGGGAGGGGGTGAAATTAAAGATGGCTCAAATTTAGAGTATAGCTGTAAGGATTTAAAAGAGTAAAAACCAAACTTCAGTGAAGATCATGGAATTAGTGAAAAATGAACAAGTCTGATGGTTCTTTTAAAGACTAACAAATTTATTTATCACATGAGTTTTTGTGGGAGAAAAAAATGGGATTTTCTCCCACAAAAGCTCATATGATAAATAAATTTGTTAGTCTTTAAGGGTATGTCTACACTGAAAAGTTTTTTTCAAGAAAGGAGGCTTATTTCGAAAAAACTTTCTACCTGTCCATGCAGGCATTTTGTTATTTCTAAATAAGGGCTTTGTTATTTCAAAACAAACAAACAAACAAACAAAAAAACCCGAAAAACCCCACCTCTATTTGAAATAAATAAACCTGATTTTATTTCTAAAGAGCAATCCTTTCAAAACAGTTATTTTGAAAAAAGCCATTCCAAGCTGCAGATTTTTATTTTTTTTTAAATAATGGCCCTCTACTTTCCCCTGCCTTCCCATATTTTGAAACAGAAAGTCTAGTGGACTCTTTATTTCAAATTAATAATTCCTACCTTATTTCAAAACAGAGACTTCACAAGACTCCTATTTCAAAATAATAAATTCAAAATAATGCTATTTTGAAATAATTATTTCAAAATCAATTTGAATAGTTCTTTCAAGTTAACTATTTTGAATGTCTTTGGCAGTGTAGACATAGCCTAAGTCCCACAGGACTCCATGCGTATTTTGCTGAAATAGACTGACATAGCTGCCCCTTTGGAACATGGTGTTATTGAGACTCCCTAAAACAGAGAAACAAGGAGTCTAGTGCCATGTAAAGACTAACAAATATATTTATTGCATGAGCTTTCATGGGAGAAGATCCCACTTCATCAGGTACTCCATCATAGGCTCATTCACCTGCTCATCCACCAATGTGATTTATGCCATCATGTGCAAGAAATGCCCCTCTGCCTTATATATTGGACAAATAGGACAGTCTTTGCGCAAAAGAATAAATGGGCACAAATCTGACATCAAAAATCTCAACACTCTAAAACCAGTGGGTCAGCATTTCAATTTTCCTGATCACTCTATTGACGATTTGTTAATTGCTGTGATCAGAAGAGGAATACTAGGTCAAGGCTTAAAAGAGAAGCTGCTGAGCCTGAATTTATTTGCAAATTTGGTTGAATTGCTTCAGGACTTAACAGGGACATTGGATTTTTCTCTCATTACAACAGGTGATTTGATGTCATCTTCCTCTGTATTGTGTTCCCCAGTGTCTGAATCTTAACAAATATTTTGATTAGCTGTTACAGTCTGACCTGTTCCCATGATTCACACTCCCCTGCATTTACTTCCTCCCACACTATAAGTTCCCCCATCTTCAAAGCATCTGAGAAAGTGGAATTTTCTCCCACGAAAGCTCAGGTGATAAATAAGTTAGTCTTTAAGTGCCAGTGGACTCCTTGTTTGTTTGTTTTATGGAGCTAGACTAACACAGCTGCCCCTATGGATACTGTGATTCTGGTAAAGCTAACAGGTAACCTGAAATTTCCAGTGCTGAGCTGGGCTGTAATTTAGACTAAGGGAAATTGTGTGTAATCTCTTCTGTAGGACAGTGAGAAAGGTGCTGAAGTGTAGGCTTCGTTGGAGCCGTGGGTTGCTGTGGTAGTGGGGTCGTCTCTCTGGCAAGTCATGTATCTAAGTTTCTTTACCAAGCGGCCTAGAGCTGATAGTTAAAGTGTGTTATCTCCCCTTTCTCATGCTTTTTCTCCTGACCATCTGGACAAGGAATGTAAGCTAGACTGTCCCGTCTTTGTTCTAACTGAAAAGGGAGTATTACCTCCTATCTCCTGCTCACCCTTCCTGGCACCACAGCCTCACAAGAATGTAAGGTCAGCATCGCTAGGCAGAAATTAATGAGTTTGCAGGTACTGCGGCTGCCCAGGATAATGCAAATGATGTCAACAGTAAACAGAGGCGGGGATAATTATATGCATTCTTTAATCATTAATATGTATTTAATAATATTAATGTAACCATATAAGGGTCTCTAAAACATTGTCAATCATGTAAGTATTATCATAGCATTATCATACTGTACTGGATAAAAGTGTTGTGATGCTGCCCCTCGGGGCTCTCTCTTGCACTCGAGTTGTTGGGGGGGCCTGCTCAGAGGGGCTAGCACTTCTTCCTTTTGTTATTCAGCTGAATAATAAATCCTGAACCACACCTCCTTCTCTGCTAATTTGAGTCTCATCTGGGAACGGGCCTTCATCCCTGGGGAGGATCTGTGGTCTCTCTTTCCAGGTTGAGAGCCCTGATTAATTTGTCCCCCACAAGACCTAAATGTGCCTGTGGACTGCTATTGTTATTGGTGTCACAAAGAGATTGTTTCTGTCTTTTTATATATCAGTGTTAGGTGAGAGTTTGCCTTGTTGCATCCACAAACTGAGCTGCAGATGCGCCCCGTCCTCCCCCCCGCCCCCAAGGACCTGGCAAATGTCCCGGACTGCCTCATAGTTAAGATGGCCTATGGCCACACTGGATCAAATCAATGCTCCTGCGTCATCCAGAGCTGTAATTGCTGTGATGCCAAGAGGCCAAACTACTGGTACATGCTGATTTTGTGACAAAATTCTGATGCCCAGAAGTACTATGCACCAGTGGGAAAGACTCGGTTCACAGCTAGCCTGTATAAATCTGGAATAAAAGGGCTGGAAGCCTTCCTCAGCTTGCATAGCTGTGCGGATGCAAACCTTTAATGTTGACACTACCCACGGCCAGCCACGATTTACACTTCACCTGTCCATGCTAGGAGCCAGCACCAGTGCCAGACCTATGTCATCCTCTATGGCTGTGCAAAGTAAGTGTAAAGACAGCACCAATCAATCATACAGGAGGGCACGTTTTGGATCCACACTTTGTTAGCGTGCCAGTGACAAAGCGGGTCTCAAGACGACGGGATTTACACCAGTCTGACTGGAGGGTTGATGGACACACCTGCTCATCTGAATAATAGCTGGGCTGCAAGCACAAGGGTTACAAGTCACAAGTGTTAGGCGTTGCTGCCGCTGAGCCTGCAGTGCTCATGTCCTGCATCGCCCTGGGCTGGTCCTGCCCCGGCTCCGGCTTTAGGTGCCTGCTGCAGGGGCAGGAGCTGGAGCTGGGCTGGGGCCTCCTGCCACTTGCCAGCAGTGGCAGGAACCAGATCTGGGCAGGGCCCTGAGTCTTTTAATGGGGCAGCAATGCCCCTTATTTCTACAATTGAGAGTTGCTTTTAACAGGCTTTTCTCAAATGAATGGCTCCAGAGTGGGTGGCAGACTCATGGCACCAAAAGCTTTGTTTTCATCTGTTTGTACAGCGCCTAGCACAAAGGGGCCTGATTCACAAGTAGGAGGCCTAGATGCCACTGAAATGCAAATAATAAATGACACCCTCTTCAATGTTCCCTCTAAGCTGCGCTAGTGGGCAGGGGCGCAGCGGCCCCCCGTCACCAGCGCAGTGAGCATGTGGGACAGCGCAGGCAGCCCTGCCTCTCCCCAGCCCGGAGGAGCCCCGTGTGTCTCGTCTCAGCTCCGGCAGGCAGCCTGTGCTGGGGAATTTTAAATCTCTCCCTCTCCTCTGCACCAGGCTGCTTGTGCAGAGATGGTGGCATCTTTGGGGCCTGTGTGGGCCCCAGCAGGTGAGCAGCCCTGAGCCTGGGCAAGAGGGGGGACCCTGAGAGATGGCAGGGCTAAATCGTGGGGTTCCCAGAGGCAACCATGTAGTGGCCACAGGGACGCAGGGCTCTCTGTGGGGGCAGGGGATGGCAGCTGGGCTGCAGGCAAAGGAGCCAGGCTGGAGCTGGAGGAGGACTTGGGAATTGAAAGACCCAAGCAAAATTGTATTGAGCCATTTAGCATCTCTAGCAAGGGTGAATGCTTTGCTTTTCACTTGCTAAAAGGCTCCTGAAAGAAAAGCAATCCTTTAAAATTAGCAAAACCAAGTTGGGTTAATTTCAGATTTATTTTCTTTTCTGTGAGAGATTCTAATGCAATCAGTTTGTCAAGGTGGGCCTTGACAGTGTAACTTTTATAGACTCCTGTGATGGAAGGAAACAAATCCTAATGATTAGGAAAATGAAATGAAAAACTGAAAGGATAAAAAGTCATTTAAGGCAGAAGGAAAAGAATATTGCTAGTGGTGCAATAATTTTTAAAAAAGAGACTTTGTATTTCTATTTCCCTAAAAATGTGTTAGAAAAATAATAATTTTCTTTCACAAATGTATGCTCTTGCTTCTTGCAGCTTTGATAAGGTTTGCTTTAAGTGTCAAAAATTAAAAATTATTAAACAACCTTTATTATCTTCCACTACCAGACACACAAATCTCAGTTGTACCTCATTTTGCTTATTTTAGTTCTGAGAGTATTTACACTCCAGGCATACTAATTATAGCCTCCCTTTTATTGTTGAAAATGATTTGGATTAAAAAAAAACCCCATAAACTCCAAAACTGAGATGTTAGAGACTCTTTATATTAAAGGACGACACTCACAGTGTTTAAAGTTTCCTGTATGCCTAATCAATTTTTTGCCATTCAGTTAGGGGATTGTTGTCCCATATTTAGCTTTCGAGAGGTATGATTTGGCATGATAATGTAACAGACTCTAACCTAGCTCTATTTGATGCAAATTCTCTAGGCACAAAAGATGGCCCTGGTTACAGAGATGTGATGCTGTGAGAAACTGTCTTGAAACATGTTTTCTGCCCTTGCCACCTTTAAAAGTTTTGAATTTCTCAGATAACTTTACTTAAGGTGTTGCCCCGAGGGAATCTGGGAAGCAGTTGCTACCTTGTGATTGTGATTTGCAATGCATGGTAATTTAATATGTTTACTGAGGGCAGAATAGGTGTATTTTCAAGGTTGTTAGCTAGATATTAAATACAATCCCCTCAACATGTCAGTCTCATGATCAAATCTGAAGCTACCTACTTAATTTCAATCTATGTTTTGGACATTTAGGGCCTGATCCACTTTGAATCCCTTTTACCCCAGCTTGGCAGCATAACAGGGACTTAAATTCCAAAGGGGCAGCCGTGTTAGTCTACTAAAGCAAAAAAAGCAAGGAGTCTTGTGGCACTTAAAGACTAAGAGATTTATTTTTTGCATGAGCTTTTGTGGGAGAAAATCCCACTTTGTCTATATATGTATTCTGGAAATCTGACAAAGACAGGCAACAAAAACTGAGCAGTGTAGATGATGGTAGAGGCTAGACAGGCAGCAAGTTTCATTGCCTCACATTTGTTTAGTAAATTAATAAAACTACAGTACATCAATTTAACATTTTTATTGAAGTTTGAATGAAAAGACATCTATGAATTACTTTAGAACTAAGATACTTAGGCATGCTGATACTTTCAGCACCAAAAAACTGTTGCCCAGGCCTCATAAATTGATGCTCAGTAAATACCACAACTTGCTCAGCTGCATCATCAGCTTAGAGGGAACATTGGAAAGATTGGCCCCTTTAAAACCTTGTCCTGAGCTGGACGAAGGGTTGGTTGTTTTAGGGGAAAACGAAAGGGGGGGGGGATGTGTAGAGCTTCAAACCAAGAGGGTTACAGCAAACAGACCCTCACTAAGTGATCAGCAGAGAAACCTGCCCAGAGTCTGAGAGGGAAAGTGTGGCCAACCATGGCTGCACCGGTGCCAGGAAAAGCATTGTGCCGGTCGAAATCATGTGAGAAGGACCCAGTATCCTAGTTCCCCTCAGCTGTGAGCGGAGACGGCAGCTGATGAAGCAGGGAGGCTGCAGCTCTGGGTGGCTTTGCAGAGAGTGGCAGAAGAGGGCACGGCTGGTGGGCTTTGCTCACTGCTAGAGCCCTGCGTGGATACAAATAAGTGGATCTGTATCTGACCTGCGTCCACAAGAAATGGTCCGCGGATATCCGTGTTGTATCCGCGGATGCGGATATAAAGCGGATATCCGCGGATTTGCAGGGCTCTACTTGCTGCTGCTGAAGACAGACCAGGAGCACCGAAGACTCACGGCTAGCCTAAAACATCACCCAGCCCTTCCTGAATGCTGAGTGTGGACGGATCGCTATCCATCTGCCCTTACAAATGTTGGCACTGCTCGGCCAGGAGGGCTAGTGCTGACCATGCCCTTGTTTTACCTCTGTCCTTTCCGCCCCTCGTCCCTCTGTTGTTTTCCCTCATCTGGGGGAAGTAATATTTCCCTGCCCTGTATTCTTGGGACCTATTCTGGCACACATGTTTTCACGCCCAGGCTCTGATGGCTCAGGTGTGGCTCTCCTGCTGGCCTTACCTCCCTCTGATACAGGTGTTGCACCACCCGGCCGGGGCAGGCACCCACCACATGCAGGCGGCAAAGCAGCACGGTGCAGACGAAGCTGTCGCGGGCGCTGACGAAACGCTGCTCCAGATAGAAGGCGCGGGCGTCCCAGCCCAGCAGGCGGGTGCGCACGGTGAAGCGCTCAAAGAGGTGCAAGGCACGCCGGTGGCGGCTGCAGGAGGCGGCCAGCACGGTGCTGGCCCCCTGGGCGCGCAGGGTGGCGAAGACCCCGCAGCGCACCAGGTGGACGCAGCGCGCCACGTCGGCCTCGCGCAGGTAGCGGGCGTTGTTCATGTGCAGCAGCCAGTCCAGGTCAGAGGGCAGCACCAGGCCTGGCCAGCTCTGCTCCTGCAGCAGATCCGGCACCCGAGGCTGCAGCCATGCGGCACACAGAGTGGCTAGAGCCACGCACAGCAGATGCCAGACGTCCACCAGGCAGAACAGCGCAGCCCCAGCCCCCAGCAGCAACAGCAGCATTTCTGCAGGGAGGAAAGGGGATGCCAAGGGCCTGCACAATGCACTTTATCCCGACTGACTCCACGAGCCAGGAGGGGGAGGGACTTGATGCAATGATTCAAGAGAGAAGCGGCCTCCCGCAGGCCTTGATTCTGCTCTTTGTTCCGCCTCTGAGCAGCTGATTTTCTCCTCTGACCCCTTCCTGCTCTGCAACGCCCCGTCACTGTGTGTGCAATTGCAATCATCTCCGTAGCACCGCCCCTTGGCCCAGGACCCGGGTGCACAGCGCCCTCTGCTGCACCCCACATCTGTCACCTCCCCCCAATGTGCATCAGAGCAGGTGCCCCCCACTTCCCATGCCTGCTGCTGCCCCAGCGTCTCCCTCGTCAGTGGATATTACAACAAGCCGTGGGATCTTCTCACTGGCTTATTGCTTTCCTGTGGTTTTCCTGCATTCCCCTGCCTGTGTTACGGCCTTGGCAGCTTCTCCCCGCCGCTTGCTATCTGGTCACGGCAATTCTGGCTCCTTTCCAAGCCTGCTCTCAGCTTCACCGAGATCAAGAATTTGCCAGGCCTGGGAGCTCTGCTGCAGCTGTGTGTCTCTGCTCGTGCTGGCTGGCAGCAGACTGTGCTGATGCTCCCCAGAGCCAGCTCGCTGGCTAAAGCCGACCCTGCTGGGGGCATTCAGTCAGACCCCCCTAGGCAAAGTCCCCTTTTCAGGGTTGCCCGGTGCCCTGGGCCAAACACCTGCTGGAGCTCAAGTGGCTGAGATTGCAAAACTGGAAGGGAGCGCGGCGATTGAATCTGATTTGCAGCATCAATTTAGAGGGAATTTTTGGGCCGAAGGTGTTGGCCTGACCCAGTTGCTGTCCAACAGCCTTAAACGAGGCGTACGGGTTGGTAGACAGAGGCCTTAGGTTGCTTTGTGCCATGGGGAACGCACCACTGAATTTTTGTTTCACCTTTTATTAAAGATACAGAGAAGGAAAAACAGTTAAAGCATTTGACATGTGAAGTGTTAAATGAAACCAATCTTTTATTCCTTTTGTCCTATAACCAGAGAAAGCTTTTAAAAGTGTAACCTTTCTGCCAGGGTGACCTGGCAGAACAAGGGCCAGCTTCTATGTCTAGGGATTTCCAAATAATGTTATAGCACCAACCAGCTCAAGCCCCCATCCAGTCTTCCGCGAAATCATGCACTATTCCCTGTGCCCCCCAAAGGGGTAATGCTTTCCCACTTACAAGCACAAGTCTGAGTGTAGTATACAAAACTTTCAATAGTAGTAAAAGCAGAATGTAAAAAGCCTGATAATAAAAATCAGCACTGATCTGGAGAATCAGTGCAGAGCAGGTTCCCAACATAATCCCACACAGCATAACAGACTATATGAACCTAAGAGCAAAACCAGCACTGACCTGGAGAATTGGTGCAAAACAGGTTCCCAACAAACTCAGGGCATGGAGGGAACATCTTTCCCGCCAGCCATCCGCCGGCATGATCTGGTGGTCGTTTACTCCATCACTGTTCCTCTTCAGTGTTTTCAGCTCCAAGATTGTCTCTTCGTCCAGTGATTTCAGCTCAGAAAGAGAATTGTGTTTCTCAGTGATTTCAGCTCTTAAACCTTACATACCTGTAAATGGCTTCTCCCATTCAAATGACAAAAGAAAGGCTTCACAGGAAGCCCAGCCAGATCTATACTTTCAACAGTGGGGCACTGGGGTAAACTAGGGCCTCAGGTATAGCCCTAGACCGAGCTAATGCCGAACCCCCATCCCTCTCTTCACTTCACCAGGCTAGGACGAGGGGGTGACCCCTCTTTTAATATTCTTTCGTAAGGGTAGCTTTTATCCTTTAACCCACCTAAACAGCGTTTCAACAAGCAAGAGAGTAGCATATTACAAAAGACAGTATTTCATGTTTTTCTTCAGTAGAATTACAGTTATTGACAAATTTGTGATCGCATTAACCCCAAATACCATTATCCGTATTGCCTTGCACCCATAGTGTGACTATGCTAATATGCTGTTTGTGATTATGCAAATACAAAACCCATGCAGATTATTTGCGCCCCCCACCCCGCCAGAAGCTGCTAGGCTCAGCTTCTAAATCTGCCTTGCAGCAGGAAGATGCCCCTTCTTGACAGTTGTTTAGATGGTCTTGCAGATCTCCTTTAGGGGGAAAGATGGGATGAAGCTGTTAAAATGCAATCCCATTTCCTCAAAGGCAAAACGAGACAAACACATACAGAAGGGGAGAGAAAGGCACAGCAAAGATGGACAGCGTGGCTTCTGTCTCTGGTGTTAACTCTCATTTGCCACCTCAGTGCTGATGCCTCACTTCTCAGGGGATGGTCAGGATCTATTGGAAGCTGGTAGAGGTGACAATGTCATCTGGCCCCCCTCTCTTTGATCCAATCTGGTCCATGGGCGCAGTGTGAGGGACAGGTGTTGCTCCCCAAACCTCCAGCATGTGCAGAATTTGCCCCTTCACATAGGGCCTCATTGGCCTGACTGGCGCTGCCTCCCCTCCTCCTGCCCAATATGAAAGACAAACCACCCCCTCATCTGGTCAGGGCATCTGTAAAGAGAGGGCAGGGGTGCCACCAGGATGGCAGGATTAGCTCCCAGAGTCAGTATTTTTCTCCTAAGTCTCTTTCTTCAGTATCCCCAAAAAGAATACAGGGTGAAATCCCCCAATCCCGTCATTATTTGGTCCACCAATGAAGCCTAATATCTGACATCTCAAGTTTGATTTATTAATTTTTTGTCCTCAATTCCTCTAGTTCATCAGGCATAATCTTAACACAGCCCTTGAAGTATACTGATTGGCTTTTTTGTTTGGACCAGCTGAGTCTGTCTCCTTTTTGGGGCTCAGCGTCTCTTATCAAAGGTTGTTGGGACCTCGTATAAACTTCCATTTACATTATACAGTTGAGCTCACAATTAGGTAAAATTTCTCAGCCCATTTATTGCAGCAGACCTCCAGCCTAACACAGGGAACAGGACTTTCCTGGATTTTTGTGCAAGAGACATTTTTTGGGGAAAAAATGTCCTTGCTGACTGGAAAATTGCCCTGATTCAGCATCAGGTGAGATTCTTAGTAAATTGGTCCCCTGGTTAATAACCCTCACAGTTAAAAACGTTCACGTTATTGCCCATCTGAATTTGTCTAGCTTCAAATTCCAGACATTGGCCCTTGTTAGACCATTGGCTGTTTCTGTTAGGTTGAAAAGCTGAGTGTCAAATTTTTGTTCCCTGTGGTCAGACTGTTGCTCTCCACGGGTGCAGGTGGTTGGTCCCTGCAAGATGCGGTGAATGTGACTTTGCTTGCTGGATTCTCCCACAGACCTGCCAGCCTGAACAATGGCCCCAGGGTGAATTCAGGGCCCCTGCTAGCTCACCCCTCTCACACACCATGCCAAGTCACTTTACACCTGCTGACAATACAAAGCAGAGAATTCAGCTCAGCTCAGTCACTGCTTCTGGCTTGGGGTCTGCATCAAAAGACGGGTGAGGTGATGCTGAACTCGTCTTTAAAATGGAAAAGGGGAATGGGGGCCTTCTTTTAAAAAGGATTATTGTAGGGCTGGTCTGCTGTGGTGTTTAGAACTAAGGTGCTCTTCTTACTGGGGAAAAAAAGCATCTTATCAGTATGAAAGGAAGGGGCAGCAGTAACTCCAAAGCAAAGCTTGCTTTGCCTGTGGCAGTGTGCCCTCCTCTTCCATGTTTTTCACCCCTCAATCTCAAAGCATTTTACAAAGGCAGGTCAGTGAAGCCATCTCCATGTTACAGCGGGGGAACCTGAGGCACAGAGCAATTAACAGAGCCAGGATGAGAGAGTAGGTCCTCTGCCTTCAACTCACGTTCATGCTATTCCCCCTGGAGGGGCTCCAAACATACGATACCAAGATTGATACCGATATTGGCCCCATGCAAGGATCAGCTAGATGCAGCTTGCGGCAGAGGAAAGAAGAAAATTCTTGCTCAATAGATTTCTTGTTCCGGTTCCACATGTCAGAGTTCAGGGAAGTGAATCTGGACCTTACCCCGCACGGTAAGGTAACACAGCGTGTTAGTTTAAGTTAAACATTTATAACCGTGGGATTTAGGTTCTGCTGCCCAGGCCTTACTCACGAGTCATTCAGTTGATTGCAGTGGGATGACTGCAAAATCAGAGTGATGCAAAGTTCAAATTCTTCCCCCTAAATGGCCCAGAGGTAGAAAGCCTGGCAAGTGATTTCTGAACCGCACTGGATTTTGCCGGATCTAGTTTTACTGCAGAAGTGGGGCAAAATGTGCCCTAGAAACATTTCTCAGCAGCCTGAAAGAATCAGCTGGGCGAGATCCTCAGCAGAGGACGTCCTGAGGTTCAAAATAAAGGCATACTGAGAAAACAGGAGGTGGAAACAAACATCCCTGGTGAAGAGAGAGTCACATTAGTTTGCTGTGTTATCGTTCAGAAAAATGGGTGTCTGCAGCTCTTGAAAGTGGTTGAGACAAAAATCAACCGTGGCAGGAGTGGGTTAAATGCTGGATCCCTGCACAGCTAACGAGGTTTTAGTGAGAACTGGGCCTCCTCTCCTGCATTTTCTCCCACTGAATGACAAAAACCCTGCAGGGGCCTACATGGAGGAATTGGCTGGTGAGTTTGTGTAGTTCTTCGATCTGTCTGCCATAGCCCTGCCTTGCTCCTGCCGAGCCCCTACCAAACGAGAGACTGCACAGAGCTGTACCCACCTCCCCAACACAGCCCCTCCATCGCTTAACCCTTCCCACTATGCAGAACAGCCACGTCTCCTCCACTTAGCAGCAGAATATGGTCAACGTGGAAGAAATGTTTCCTGAGCAGCTGGGTGTAAAGTGTTGCAGAGCGTCTCAAAGCTAGGTGGGTTTGATCACTGATGGTCCTTAAATTCCCAGCACCGATTGAAGAAGCCACATTGTTGAAGAAGCATCTTCCTCAAGGGTTTAAAAGTTCCACCCGTCAGGCACCTGATCCAGGATTGCTGCTGTCCAAGACCAGGCTGCGTTACGCTGTGACCCAAAGGAGGGTGCAGAGAATGGTGACTGTGATCCACAGGATGCCAGAGCTGGATCTCAGCTGTGCTGCCCTGTCAGTATTGCAGAGATCGGTGTGACAGCAGGAGGCAGGGTGACTCTCCCCTATTCCATCTGGGTCAGAAGGCACACAGATTTCAGCGCAGGATTTGGAGACAGTGATGTTCCCGAAAAAGGGGTAACCTAAAATGGATGGGTTAGGATAAAAGGGGAGAGAAACAGTGAAGGGAGGTTTGTAGATTTGGGGACTGGTTCTTCTTTAGGCTGAGGTCACTTCGCACTGTGTTGGAAGTACAGAGGGGCCTTAAAGGGTGAGCAATTATATTCGAAGAGAGCCTTAGTGAAATGGAGAAAAAGGCTTTAGAATCATAGAGGATCATGGCTGGAAGTGACCTCAGGAGTTCACCTAGTCCTACCCCTTTTGTAGTATCTAAACCAGTGATACCCACAACATGCTTTGTGCTCTGTATGTGCGTGTGAAGACATACCCGCCAAAGTTGGGATTCAAACCCCGGCACCATCTGGTATTTCTGTCCTCTCCGGGGATCTGGTTCTGAACTGAGGCCAGTATGAAGGAAAGGTAAAGTCTCTGCGAGTCGTTCCAGAGGCACAGCTATGTGAGCAGTACGCTTGCTGCTGTGATAATGTCAGGAGACACTCCTGAGAAGTTAGCATTTTATTCTCCATGAACAATCTGTGCCAGCTGAACCTTCTGGGGAGCAAAGCGAAGAAGGGGAATCCAGATCCCTACTTTATTTGGAGATGGATTGAGGTGCAAAGAGTCCACCATCAGGGGCGCAGGACAGAGAGAGGGAGAGAGGTAACATAGTCTGGTATATATGTGAAGCAATGTAAGCAGAGAAATCCTTGATCCTGGTGATTTACCACCAGAATAGAGTAAACTGACTTTTTCCTTCTGTAAATTTGGATTTGGACTTCTCTGTTTCAGGTCCTCAAAGACAGTGCGGGGGATAATTTCACAGGTTATGTCTGCACTTGAGGCTTAAGTCAACTTAACCAGGGCCATGTTTGGAGTTCATTAAGTCGACTTAAGCACTTGCTTAGGTCAACTTAATAACTCTCACCCATAAAGTCAATTTTAAGGACTCAGTCACCTTTATTAAGTTGCCTTAACAAAATGTGGCCATTGAAGTTGACTTAATAAAGCCAACTTAAGCCAAGGGACCCATTTAAAGTCGACATAATAAATGGGTCCCCTGGCTTAAGTCGACTTTATTAAGCTGACTTAAACAAACAAGGGTTCTCTAAGTCTACTTAATAAAGTTGGCTTTAAGTCAGCCTTATTAAGTTGACTTACCTGAGCTCTCTAGTGTAGACATAGCCACAGTGGTGGGGAGGCGGGGTAGGAGGAAAAGACAGAAAAGGGCACATGAGACGTTACATCGGGGATCCTGTGTCCTTTGCTCTGTTTGTTTGCCGTGATTGGATGAAACTCACCTGAGTCTACGGACAGCACAGTCGTCTTGCATGCAGTGTCATTTTGAGAGCAGTTGCTGATGGTGGTGCATTCAGAGATGTCCGTCGGCTCTTTGCAGGTGTAGCATCTCAAGCACTGGGCTGTCAAGTAAAACAAAATGACATGGCTCTGAACATGGATGGTTATCAAGGTATTTGAACCAACCTTTTGCATTACAATACCTCACAGTCAGTGGGGATGGGGTTGGGGGGAGAATATGGTCTTCTACACGGGCATTTAGCACAGTTAAAGGTCCTCCAAAGCTGACAAAACATGCAGAACCAAACTCAGCCCCAGCTAAGATCTCTTCAGTGGCATTTGAACCCAGGCCTTCAGAGCTAAAAGCAAGAACATCTACCACTTATACTAAAGTACTAAGCTATAGCTTGCTCAGTATTTTGTTTTTGGAAAGCGTACGTCCTTCTTGGAGGTCTGCAACTTGAAAAGTGCAGGGATGTAGTATGAATCATCCACTGGACTCTCATTTTTACTTCCTTGTAGGATTCCCACCTCTGAGGTAGTATCAGGTGCCTGCATGGTCAGTGTTTTGCCAAGCAGCAGCATGTAAACTTGTCCCTGTAAGGCCTGGTCATAAATGTGATAGCTGGTACTGGGAGCTGCTCAGCTTCGACACTCACAGAGCAAGCATGTTCTGCCAGCTGAAATGACATTGGTTATTGTGGTAAAACTCTACAGTTATAGATTAAGAAAACGAATGAAGAAGAAAAGGAACATTTCCCTGTGAGTGTGTGCATGGATTCTGGACTAACCTGCAGCAACCCTTACGGCAAAGTGATTGCTATTATTTTAAGGTGCCGTTCACAAGAAACAAAAGGGGTCCCAGTTTCACAGCAATATACCTTCCTCCTCCTAGCCCATAGCAGCCACTGCCATGATGCTCCAGCTTCCATTCCAAGACCCCCTTTCATTTGATGGTAATGTTTGCAAAACAAACCCCTTTCTGGCTAGGTTACCAGGTACCAAAGCATGGAAAGGAGGACAGGGAAATATGAACAGGAGGACATTGGGGGACATATAAAGAAAATGTACTATTAATGTAATATTATTGTGTGTCCAGGGGACCCTGGAACGCTTTCCCCTAAAAAAAAGGTATTCCATGGCATTCCAGCATACTTTAACCCTGTAAGTAAAAAGCCAGACAAAATCATGTATTTTTTAATGCCTGCTGGACAGACAATGTGAAGGTAAAAAGGAGGACATGTCCTCCTTTTGCCTGACATCTGGTAACCCTATTTCTGGCTGAATTCTTTTGTGCAAGTTCTCTGCTGAGAAGAAAATTTTAGTTTCTTAGTATTTTTTTTACAGTTTGAGCAAACTTGGTTCAGCTTCTGTCTGAGTTCTGTGTGTGTTCGTGTGTCACTTGCATTGATGTAACTAAGATCAGCAAATGGACCAGTGAATTTCAGATTTGCACCAGAGTTACTGAGGACAGAGTTTGATCCCAAAACTGTAAAAGCACACATTAAGGTTTGCTGTTGCTGTATAAAACTGCCGGTGGTGTTGCAATTGTTTTGTAATACACTGAAATCAGCTACTTGCCTAGTCATGACCTTCAACATACAATCAAATTTTTTCTTTCTTATGGCACTTTTAAAAATTAACAAATTTATTTATTGCATGAGCTTTCTTGGGAGAAAATCCCACTTCGTCCGACGCTTTGGAGGCACTTCAAAGCGTCTGGTGAAGTGGGATTTCCTCATGCGGTAAATAAATTTGTTAATCTTTAAAAGTGCCACAGGACTTCTTGCTTGTTTTGCTGAACTAGACAAACACGGTTACCCCTTTGAAACTTTTCTTTCATATGTGTGCTTTTCTTAAATATTATCAGTCAAAAAATGTAACACGTGTTTCTTCTGCCATCTCCTGGTGAAGATGTAGAAAGGAATGACATTCTTTTCTAATATACTAGCTGGAAGCAGATGGTTTGGGCAACTAAGAACAGAATAGAATTGAATCATAGGGTTGAAAGGGACCTCATGAGATCATCTAGTCCAACCCCCAGGCGTTGAACCTCAACCTCCTGCATGTAAAGCAGATGTGCTAACCACTACACAATCTGCAGGACTGTAAGCTCATATCTAAGTTAGTCATTTTGACTGGATTTTTCAAAGGAGCTACCCAGTACCTATTGAATTTCCACATCTACTATTAATTAAAGGCTCGTTTAATCCACCATGTGGTTATCTGCCCTCTTGATGCCCATCGTGGAAAAGTTTAGTGGGTGGAACAATCAAGGAGTCCTGGGGCACTTTTAAAGACTAAGCAACTGCTGGGTGAGAGATTTAGAATAGAGGAAACATGATGAGCTTCATGGTCCACAGAGAAAGTGGAAAATAATTATCTTGAGAAAAATAATGATCATGTCTCAGACTCCACTCAGCATCAGCCAGGTTGTATTTACTGTGAAGGCAAGGGAGCATTTTGAACCTGTTACGTACCAGACATGGAATTTGGGCCGCAGTGGAATTTCGGTGGCATTTCAAAGGCCGTCCACTTTGTTGATGTGGGAGTCACAAACCCGAGCACGGTAAAATGGCTCGGCTTTCATGAGGGCTTTGTGCTTTGCACAGCATTGATAAGAACACAGTGGCTTGACTTGACTGGATTGCATACACCAAAACCGTATTGAATTTCAAGTTTAGCGGCTAGCTCTCGAAGCTTCTTTGAAAATGTGAGTCTTAAAGTATGCCACAGGGATTGCAGAGTATAAAGAGCTCCAATTTGTTTTCCATCTACTTTGCACGTCTGAGTGACTTTATAAGGTGGAAAGCGATGGAAAGCAATGGTAAATGAAGTTGAATGGGCAGATCCAACCTCACATGCTCCTAGACCCCGAGTGAGGACACTACAGTTAAACAGCTCTTAGCTCAAGCCCCAGGAGGCAGAATCGGCTGGCATGGGCCAGCAATGGGTTTCTAACGGCCATGTAGACAACTCCTCAGAGCCTGGGTCAACTGGTTCAGGCTTGCACTCGGGGGTTAAATGCAGCAGTGTAGACGTTCTCACTTGGATTGGACCTCAGGCACTGAAACCCATGCCCCATTTCTGGATCTCTGAATGTCAGCAAGACCGTGGATTTCTACACTGCTAATTTTAGACCCTTTGTGTGGGTCTTGTCCACTTCAGTCAGGTCATCCTGGATCTGGGACTCGCTGCTGAGGCGTTGATTCAAAGGGGTAGCCACGTTAGTCAAGTTCAGTAAAACAAACAGAGTCCGTTGGCACTTATAACAAATTTATTTATCGCATGGGCTTTCGTGGGAGAAAATCCCACTTTGTCAGATGCTTTGAAGATGAGGGAAATTACAGAATGGGGGGGAAATAAATACAGGGAAGTGTAAGTCATGGGAACAGGTCACACTGCAATAGCAAATCAAAATAGCTGTTAAGATTCAAACACTGGGAAACAGCATACAGAGGAAGATGAGGCCAAATCACCTGTTGTAAAGTGAGAAAAAATCCAATGTCCTGTTTAAGACCTGAAGCAATGCAACTGAATTTGAGGCTTCAAAGAGAAGCTAGGGAAATTGAATTTATTTGCAAATTAGGTTGCATTGCTTCAGGTGTTACTCAGGACATTGGTTTTTTTCTCACATTACAACAGGTGGTTTGACTGCATCTTCCTCTGTATGCTGTTTCCTGGTATCTGAATCTTAACTATTTTGATTTTCTGTTACAGTGTGACCTGTTCCCATGACTTACATTTCCCTGCATTTATTTTCTCCCCATTCTGTAATTTTCCTCATCTTCAAACTGTTGGACAAAAGGGGATTTTCTCCCACGAAAGCTCATGCACCAAGTAAATTTGTTAGTCTTTTAAGTGCCACAGAACTCCTTGTTTGTTTTGCTGAGGCTTTGTTTGGTTAGCAGTGTAGATAGACATAACCAAAGTGTTCAGTTTTGGGCTCCCCACTACAAAAAGGACAGGGACATGCTAGAGAGAGTTCAGAGGAGGGCAACCAAAATGATTCAAGGGCTGAAGCACAAGCCCTATGAGGAAAGACTGAAAGCATTAGGCTTATTTAGTCTGCAGAAGAGAAGATTGAGGGGGGACTTAATAGCAACCTTCAACTACTTGAAGGGATGCTCTAAGGAAGAGGGAGCTCAACTGTTCTTGGTAATAACAGAGGACAGAATGAGGAGCAATGGTCTCAAGTTGCAGTTAGGGAGGTCGAGGACATTAGATATTAGAAAAAACTTTTTTACTAGGCGAGTGGTGAAGCCTTGGAATGAGCTGCCGAGGGAGGTGGTGAAATCTCCATCTTTGGAGGTGTTTAAGGCCTGGCTGGACAAACCCATGACTGGGATGGTTTAGTGGGAGTGGTCCTGCCTCTGGCAGGGGGTTGGACTAGATGACCTGTGAGGTCCCGTCCAGGCCTAGGATTCTCTGATTCTATGATGATTCTATGATAAGTGACCTGCCAGGATTGCTTTGCATCATAACAAGTGGAGGAAAGCAGAGTTCACCATCTCTGATGATTGTAAATGTGCCCCCCTCAGCCATTGGGGGGCAGGGAGGGCAGGCCCCTGCGCTGGCCGTCCCAGGCAGGGGACCAGGTGAGCTGGCCAAAAGCAGTGAGCTGGTTCAGCGCTGCCGGTCCCCCGCCACCCACAGCCACGCATGCTTCTCTCTGCTCTAGTGTAGTTCTGTAACCGCAATGTAGGGACACAGATAGATAAAATGAATTGAATGTACCTTTAAAGCACCTGTTAGGCATCACTACATCTGTTCTTTAATATTATAACTGAAATAACTAACTCAGTTTAATAGACATTATAACCAATGTGCAACAAAGCTCCATGTTGTGAATTTAGAACTCCATTTTGTATTCTTGATAAACCTTGTTTGAGGTGTATACTCTGGAATTTCATTTAAATGTATGAACAAGATGGGTGAATGAAGGAGGTGTGTGTGATGGAATCAGTCAACACCAGCCCATCCTGATGAAATGCAAGTACCACCTTAATGGCTAAATGATGCAAACAACTCCTACAAAAGCAAGAAGGATCCTCCCCAGACAGAAAAGAACAAAACACAAGGTGAAAGTCATGTCACTAAATGGCTGGTGATCAATGATCGCACAGGCTGCGCCAGCCACCCAGTCTTGCCACCTGGGCTAGTGAGAGGTGGGGTGACCCCTGGCCAAGCCTCCCTGCTGCCTCCGAGCCTTGCCCCTGGGCTAGGGGCAGGGGACGCCGGCGGGCAGGGTTTGACCCCTGGCCAGACCTTCCTGCCGCCTGGGCTAGGGGGAGGTGACTGCTGGCCTCGCTGCCTCAGCTGGGGCGGGCACAAACCCTGGCCAAACCTGCTCCCCAGCATTGCTGCCTGGGCTTGGGAGGTGACCGCTGGCCCGACCTGCCCCCTAGGCTTGGGGTGTGTGTGCGGATGATGCCTTGCTCAGCCTGACCCCTGGCCATGTTGCTTGGGCTTGTGGTTCACCGGCAGAGGGGGCTCTGAGTGAACCTGTGTCTGCCGGCAACATTCAGGGCTCACCACGAGAGACCCAGGGCTCGTGCCAGTCCCCATGCCAGGCATGGGGTGGGGGGCAGCTGTGTGGGCCCCATGGCCACAAAGCGCGGGGCCCAGGGCGGCTGCTGTGCTCGCCCTACCCTAGGGATAGCCCTGCGGAGAAGAGAGGAAACTAAGGAATGATCAAGCTGTGGGGAAAGGGCTGTGGAGCAACATAACAAAGACAATGCAAAGGGAAGTGATTCAGGAGATTGCAATTGTGTGCCTAGCCTCACTGCAGGATCTTGGACAGGTCACGGCCCGCTCTGTGCCTCAGTCTTTCCATCTGTAAAATGGGGGACAATGTTATCTCCCTATCTGTGGGTAGAAACTGGTATTTTAATATTTAGCAATATTATGGAAGCACCATTGAATTTGGGGCAGGATTTGACACAGAGGGAAGTAGTTAAGTGTGTGGAGTGGGTTTCCTGGCAGGAGATTGACACAAGAACGTGGGATAGGAGCGTCAGATGGCGCATAGTAGTGTAGCTCTGATGCCATAAATGGATTTAACTGAGCTGAGGAGTTGATCCATGGTCTATAAATAAGCTCGGCAGATAGCTGGGTTTGGTTTAGCAGCTGTCGACGATGCAGGGATAGGGAGAAAAGACCAGACAGCATGAATCAGGGGAACCCCACAGCAGTTAAACTCTTTACCGACTCCCAGGGCATGATTAAAGTCAGAGCCGAGATGTCAAGAGAAACCTCATGGCAGGCTGTTAAGTCCCATCACCGCTCTCAGTGTCTGGGATACACACCAGGACTAGCGGGATTGCCAGGCTGGGTCATACCCAGGGTCCACCTGGGCCAGCATCCATCTCTGATGGTACTCAACACCGGATGCTTCAGGGGAAGGTGCAGAAAGGTCTCATCAAGTCTTCACTAGTGAGAAGCTGGGTTAAATGCTGAGTTCCATGGGTTGGTACTCTTTCCAAAACTTGTGCTAGCATTGAGGTTCATCTTTCTGGGACCATCCTTCCCCATCGTCTGGCCAGCCCTCATTTATGGATCACCACCTGCATCACATTGCAGTGGAGGTCAGGTCCCTTCAGTGTCTTCTTGCCAGCCTGGCCCAGTCTTTTCACCCTCCCTGTTCTGCTATGGGTCACGGAGAGGAGAATCCCTCAGTTCCCGTTCTTGCCCTGCACCTTGCTAGTAATTTTTCCTTTGGCTTTGGTTAGCTCAGGTTACCAAGTAGGTCCATATAGGCTGCTACATATAAATACAGGGCTGCCCTCAAGCAATCATTACAGCCACGTGTGATGTCTGTGCTGTATGTCTTTTGTTTGGTAAGTAATTTTTTAGCTTCTTTTGTACTTATTATGTAGTATTTTTGAGGGGGCCAGAGTCTTCTAAACTTGAGTACGTCAGAGAATTTCATTGAAATTTGGTGTTTTTCATTCATAGCTACAGACTAGACACCTTCTTTTCACTTATTTTTATTAATTATAATTATTTGTATTAAACTTCTAGTGCACATAAACCCAAGCCTATATGAAAAATTTGTAAGATTTGACTGCCAAATTTTTAAATGTGGTATTTTAGTTATTTTTGAGCCATCATTAATCTTACCGCTTTTTATGTGTTAATAAATGCACATACTTTAAAAAAAAAAATTAAAGCTCATTTTAACTTTGTAGTTCAGCATTAGCTCATTTATGTTAAGTGAAAGATGATCAACTTACAAGCTTCATGATGGAAAGATCTTTAAAAATATCATACCCAAGAATAATGTATGAGTTCCAGAGCGATAGTCATGTTAGTCTGGTTCAGCAAAACAAACAAGGAGTCCTAGGGGTCTGGGGGTGGTTAGGGCTTCAGGGAGGGCTGGGGCCACAGGGAGGGCATCAGTGGAAGCCTATGGGGACCCTGCCCCATAACGGGCCTTCACCTAGGCCCCCAATTGCCTAAGGTGACCAGCATTTTCCCACCGGCATAACACAGGTGCGAATGACTGCACAGAATGACAGACTGTCTCTCCCTCCCCTACCTTTTCCTTCCCCCAAATCTTCCTCTCATTTTGCCTTATCTGTCAAACACACAACCCTATCCCCCTCCCTCTGGGCCACCCAGTCCTTTGCCGGGAGCAGCTGCATGCTGGGAATATCACCCCATTCCAGATGTGGTCCCTGAAATCTTACCTAGCTCCATGCACACAGCGCCAGCCAGCAGAAGAGCCAGAAGCACTTTCATTCTGGGCAGAATCTCCCTGCCTGGATGACCAGGAAGGGGAAAAGCTTTTCTCAGGTATCTTTATGATCTTCCCGTCTGCAGGTGATTTCCCCTTCTCGGCTGGTTCTCATAAGAGCCTTTCCCAGCCCTGGAGTGGAGCAAGTTCCTGGAGTTGAAGGAGATGATCTCACTTCAGCCAGGCCCGCCTCCTTTCTCCTCCACTCATCTCTCCAAACACCTGTCCCCGGGCTCTCCAGGACGGAAACAGTTTGCAGCGGGTAGGGCCCACATCTGCATCTTGGGATTGGATTAGGATGGAGGGGAGGAGTTGTGCCCTCCATGTCAGACAAGAGCAGGGGTTCACGGTTCATCCTCAGAGGGTGGGGTTTCCAGAGGGCTAGCCGTGTTAGTCTGTGTACAGCAAAAACAAGAAGACTCCTGTGGCACCTTAGATTTCTTTGGGCGTAAGCTTTCCTGGGCTCCAACCCACTTATACCTGAAGAAATCTGTTAGTCTAAGGTGCCGCAGGAGTCTGTGGGGTGACTCTTCATGCCAACTCCCTGCTGAATAGCTCATGCCACTGATGCTCCTCACCAACACTTTGCTTTTGTGGGGAGCTGGGAGCACGTGAGGGACAACAGCCCTGGAGGAAACCATCGTTAGAAGCTCTGGGCAGCAAGGAGATAAGCTGTGCAAGCTATGAAGCATGCAAGTCTGGCGGTGCGGACAGTCCCACAGTCGGGCCACTAGCCTGGGACCTGGGTGACCTGAACTCTGCTACAGAATTCCTGTGTGACCTTGAGTGGGTCACTTAGCCTCTCTGTGCCTCAGTTTCCCCTCTGTACAAGGAGGGTGCTTTGCTGCTGTTCTTTTTCTCCTTTACTGTCTCTCTTACTCAGGCTGTGAGCTCCTGAGGGCCGAGCTGTTTGTCCTCGCTGGGCCCTGGAATGCACGTTATGACAATCTTCGCCCCCCCTTTAAACTGGCCTCCATTATGCCCATCCTAGCAACGTCAGGATGGCAAATCTGTTTCCCTTCAACAGCCTCTAGGCCTGGAAGACTTTCTTTGCCTGTTCTGGCCTTCTCCAGGCCCCACTGCTCCCCATCTATGTCAGCCACCCCCTCCCTGGCTGTCTAGGTCCTCATATGGCCCCTCCTCACCGTGGGGTACAAATACCTTGTGGTAATTAATGGGTTTAGCCACTAACCCCCACTGTGAGCCTTCATGCTACATGGGGGAACCAAGATCTGTTCAACAACGGGACATGTCTGAGTGTTACGCTCACATCACCTGATTCCCAGCCCTGTGCCTTGGCTGCAGGACCATCCTTCCTTTCTGGAGGAGGCATTGTCAGGCCACCAAGAACTCCTCACTTCCATCCTAGCATCATGGAAATCCTTGTACAGCTGTCTCATGCTGTTCTGTGCAAGCCTAGATAATAATAGCCACCCGTCATGGTGGGGTGGAAATGTCAGGGGCAGCCTACATTAGCCCTCCAACTATTGCTAGCTAATGGGGAAGGTCCCTCAATGCCACCTGGGGCTTCATACAGGGAGTCTCTTCTGGGATCCGCTGGGAACCCTGGCCTCTTTGCACAGAGGGAGGGCTGAGAACGAGACGGGCCCATCACCCAGAATCTACCTGGGTAATCAAGGTACATGGGAACAAGTGAGTCTTGAAGACAGCAAAGTCAATAGAAATTGTCGTGACAGACAGTGGTTGCATTTTTAATACTAAGGAAAGTGGCATTAAAACCTTCTCGCTGAGGATTCGTTGTAATGACCGGGGGCAAAGGCAGGGTTCCCAGGCAGGCCAGACTGTCAGACACGTTGGTTGAGTTGAGACGCAGTGTACTCTACCCTCCCTTCCTGCTCAGTGAAGCCGTTCACACATCAGTGAACACAAGCAGGGTGTGTGGGACACATGGCTCGGTTGGGTGGGAGTCCTTCGTCATTGTGCTGCTGTCCCATCCCTGCCCTCCAGCTAACGGACTCAACGGGACGGAAGGCCACCTTTAATTAGATTTGGGGTAGTGGCGTACCGTGGGTCTCTAGTGCCTGGGGGCTGCCAGTGTTTGCATTCGTGCTTCCTCGTCTCCCCCCGCCCACGTCTTATGTGCTTCTGCGCCCCTGCAGGGTTGGCAGGATCCCTGGTTCCCACTAGACGTCGCCCCACCCAGCTGCCCCAGGGATGGGGCGGTCTGCCCCTGCAACGGACGGTCCACTTTCCTCCTCCTGTTCCTTGGGGACTTTCTGATGCTCATGGTTGTGGCTTTTCTGGCTGGCCAGACTCTGCTGCTCCTCCTTCAGCTCTGCAGCCCAATTAGACCCAGCGCCAGCTCCCCCCACCATGTAGGGCAGCCTCATCCTCTGGCCAGAGATAGCAAGAGGTTGGGGAATTTCTCCTCCTGGCCACCCACAGCTCGCTGCCCCCCACTCCATTCATTTGTCCCTCAAAGCCTTGCACGTTTTGTCTGAAGGGCCCAGCTGGCACCGCTCTACCCCATGCCAGTCCCCAGAGGCCATAGCCCCCTTACCTCCTTCCCCTGTGGGTCTGCCACGGAGGGTGGGGCATGTCAGCCGGGAACATCCAGGGATTAAAAAGACTGGGGCTTAGGAAAGAGACGACAAAGGGGGGATATAGGGAGGCCTGGAAAACCATGACGGGTGTGGAGAAAGTGAATAAGGAACCGCTCATGGGTCCCAGGACAGGGACCGCCGGCAGTGTTGCAGCTCTGGCCGGGTGGCATTGACCGAGCTGTGCAGTTACTCAGGCCATGGTGGGGGGGAAGGAGAGGGAGTGACTGTGGGTCAAAAGACACATACTTTTGTAGATCTCTGCAAGTAGCAGAACTGGAATAGCAGCAAGAGCTGGTCAGGGTGGAGGCACATTAGCAGAGCTTTGAAACTAAGGGCATATTGCATAGTCCTCTCTGTGCAGGAGATGTGTCTGTCATTTCCATATGAATCCAGCTTTACCTTGTGCACCTTCGTGTACAAAATACAATGTCAACGAGCAGTGAACAAATGCAGTCATGCTGTCCAAAGGAATACTCCTTTCTATTCAGTGTCTGTACAGCACCTAACGCAATGGGTGTGTGGTCCTGACTGGTGCCTCACCGCTCTATGGATCCTAGGTGCCAAGGCCAGAAAGGACCCTGTGGTCACCTCGTCTGACACCAGAGAACTTCCCCAAGAGAATTCCTAGATCAGATTTTTTTAGAACATCCAGTCTTGATTTAAAAATTACCACTGACGGAGAATTCACCCTAATCCTTAGTAAATTGCCCCAGTGGTTAATTACTCTCATTCTTAAAAATGTACACCTTATTTCTGGTGTGAATGTGTCCAGCTTGTATGGTGTCACTGAAAATGTCAGTCCTTTCTCTGCTGGATTAAAGAGCCCATTATTAAATATTTGTTCTCCTTATTGACTGAATCATGTCACCCTTGAACCTTTCCTTTGGTCAGCTAAGCAGGCTGACCTGCCCCAACACCTTATACATTGGACAAACAGGATGATCACTGCGCAAAAGAATAAATGAACACAGAGCTGATATCAGAAATCACAAAACAAAGGAACCAGTTGCTGAGCAGTTCCATCTTTCTAATCACTCGATAAATGATTTGTTAACGACTCATCAGAGATGTGGCTGGGACATCAAGGCTTCAAAGAGAAACAGCTGAACTCAAATTAATATGCAAGCTAAATTCTGTGAAAGCAGGACTTAATCGAGACTATGGGTTCTTTTCTCATTACCAAAGGTAATTTGACTTCAGGCTTCGCATGGTTTGAACCTAACAACTGCTCTGATTTGCTGTTACTGTATGACCTGATCCTATGTTTTACACCCCCTTGCATTTAGTTTCATTCCTTTCTGTAAATTCACCCATCTTCGAAGCATCTGATGAAGTGGGATTTTCTCCCACGAAAGCTCATGCGAAAAATAAATCTGTTAGTTTTAAAGTGCCACAGGACTCCTTGGTTTTTTGACCTCTCTGAGTCTATCACAGAAAGGCAGGTTTGCTTTAATCCTTGAAGTAGCTCTTCTTTGAACCCTCTCCGATATATCACTATTGTTCCTGAATTGTGGCATCACAGTAGTCCAGTGGTCACAACGGTACGAAACACAGAGTTAAAATAATCTCTCTACTTTGACTTGAGATTCCCTGGTTCCTATATCCAAGGATCACATTAACTCTATTGGCTGCAAGGTTGCAATTACACTGCGAGTTCATGTTCAGCCAACAATCTACCATGACACCTCACCTTTTTTCAGAGTCACTGCTTCCCTGGGGAGTGCCCCCTTCTTTAAATATGGGTGACATTCTTTGTTCCTCAATACAAGCAATTATGTTTAACCATGTTAAAACTCATAATAAGCAAGATTTTTAAGAAGGGGCAGCCCTATTAGTCTAGTTCAGCAAAACAAACAAGAAGTCTTGTGGCACTTTTGTATGTCCACACAGGCTTCTTATTTCAAAACAACAGAGGTTGTTTCGAAATAAGAAGCGGCATCTTCACACGACACACCGTTATTTTGAAACCGTTAAACCTTGCATCTAATCGAAATAGCTGTTGTTTCGAAACGTTTGTTTCAAAACAACGGCATTTGGACACGTTGTTTCGAAACAACACCATTGATTCGAAACAACTGTTTCAAAACATGTCCGAATGGCCTTGTTTCAAAATAACCATTTCGAAACAAGGGCTATTTCGAAAGCAGGCTTTCCCTTAATTTGAATTAACAAACTGTTAATTCGAATTAACTTATTTCGAAATAAGGACTTCATTTTGAAGTAACTCATTTTGAAATGGGTTATTTCAAAATAATGATGTATGGGTGGACATAGCTTAAAGACTAACATTTTTATTTATTTCATGAGCTTTCATGGGAGAAGATCCCACTTCTTCAGATACTAACATGGGCGAATTTACAGAATGGGAGGAAATAAATGCAGGGAAGTGTAAGTCCTAGGATCAGGTCAGACTGTGACACCAAATCAACGGAGTCATTTAGATTCAAACACTGGGGAACAGCATACAGAGGAAGGTGAGATTTTTACAAGCCGCTCTCATCCCATCATAGCTCCATGCAAGTCACCAGACAGGCTGGGTGGGCCATTGCAGGTGAAATACTGACACAGTCAGGGGATAATTCACCAGTGTGTCACTGAGCCATATTCAGAGCCCTGATCAATTGAATGAAGAACTTTCTTCAAGCTGCACAAGGATAACTTACCCAAAGGGCCTCAGTCACATACAGCCCATGGTTAAAGGTGTTCATATCCCAGTATGGATTGTGGCTCGTAGCGTGGACAGGACAACACAACCACAGATTCACGTTAAGGGATCCTGCTCCACGTGCAGAATACACTGACCGAGTTATAGCTAGAAGAGTTTCAACAGCCGGGGTTTTACTTTATGTTATTGATACTGCCTCGTATGGTGGTTTTCAACTGATGATCCTCAGACTCCTGAAGGGCTGCAGACTATACCTAAGATTTCCAAAGGGGTCTGCATCTCCACCTGAAATTTTTTTAGGGGCCTGCAAATGCAGAAACCTGGTCTAGGGCATCAGAACCAGTAGAGCTCACCGGATAATGCACTGCTCAGCAATTACCTTGCTGGAACAAAGGTGGGGAAATTACAGCCCGCGGGCCAGAGCCTTTCATAAGGCCCACCTGCTGGGCCTGGCTGGAGCGCAGCCGTCAACCCCTGACTCCTGTCCTTGCCTCTTCCCCATAACGTGGGCCCAGCTGTGGCGCCCTGGCCAGAGCAACGCGGCCACTTCCCACCACGTGGCCCCGTGGTGCCCTGACAGCCACTCCCCACTCCCAGCCCTGCCCCTTTTCCCTCCTGTCTTCCACGCGTGTGGCCTGCCATAAAGTCGATGTGTCCCTCAAGCCAAAATGTTTGCCAACCCCTCATTTTATTGAACTGCTGCTTGACCGGAGGGTTTTCCCTAACCTTTAAGGCTAGGAGGAAACATGCTGATGGTTTGGTTCGACCACCTGTATAATGCAGGCCAGGCACTTTCCCCCTTAATCCCTGCTGGGAAAGAGATTATTTAGTCCTACGTGATGCTGTGAGCTGGTCCTGGAGCTGGAGGGTGTGTCAGAGAAAGAGACTTAGCTAACAGCCCTGGCCGTAGCATTTCAGGTGTTAAAAGTGCTGGCAGAGGCTCATGGTGTGTGGGTGGGTGGCAACAACAGGACATTTTTAGAAAGTAAGTCCTGCTGGGCTTTAGTTGGACAGACCTCAGTGCAGTGAATTGAGCCTGAAATCCACGGGCCCCTTGAGCTTGATGCTTTTGGGGAGGTGTTAAGGGCTAGACCAGCTCAGCAAGTGCCCTCAGGCAGCCTCTTCTTGCCCTCCTTTTCTTTTCTAACCAGCCTCGATTTCACAGTGACATCCTGAGGTTGCCCGGCGGAGAGAAGGGTCAGGGACCTGGCTCATGAAACGATTGCTCACTTGTGACACTAACGGCTCCTTTCAGGTGAGCGTCGCTGTCTTCTTGGGGTTGTGGCTGGATTCTAGCTAGACCTTTGCAATGCAGAGGATGCTGGTCTGCTGTTTCCCCACAGTAACTGTTGGAGTGCAATGCCTGGTGCTTTCACCTTAGCAAGCCTTTAAAAGGAGAGGTGGAGGACACAGCCTGAGACCAGGCAATCTCAGGTTCCTGCTGTGATTCACAGGCTAGATGGGAATATTGTGATCATTCACTCTGATCTCTTGCATAGCCCAGGCCCGAGAAATTCACCCAGCCATCCCACCATCGAGCACAGCAATATGTGGTATTGTTACACGTGAAACTTCACCCTGGCTTAGAAAAGATGTTCCCACAGAACCGTAGATGATTCATGCTGACTCCTAACACGGCCTGGTTTGCACCTAACTGAGAATGAGATGGTCACTTTCTGGAATGGAAAGAGGTAAAGAGCGGGTTCCTCCAGGGGACTCTCCTGGGACCAGGTGCTGTTCAACATATTCATAAATGATCTGGAAAAAGGGGCACCTAATGAGGTGGCAAAATTTGCAGATGATGTTGGAGAAAGTAAAAGTTAAGTGGAAGCATCTAGGTATTGGCTCAAGACCTAACAAAGTAAGCCAAGAGAGTGGTCCTGAATGGAACGTACACTGGCCATGGATTGAAGGGACCACGAGACAGGCTATGAGAGCATAACTTCGTTAAAATTGGAACAAAATAAGCTAAAACTGCAATAATATGGATAAAAGATGAGAATGTACTTGGAGAAAGGTGATGTTAGGCAAGTCTAATGCCAAAATTGAAAGGGAGGAATGTTTTGCAGAAGTGACTCTGTGCAGAGGTCAGGTTTGACCAAAGCATGACACCTTGATGGACGGTGATGCCCAGGGACCCCGGGCCGGTGCTACGCAGTAAGCTGGCCCTGTGTTGCAGCAGGGCCCCAGCATTTGAGGGGGCGCCAAAAGGGGACAGCGCCATGGTGCTCCCCTGATGAAGTCACTTGTATGCACCAGCGTTACTCAGCTGTGGGGGGGCACCACAATCCCCACCGCCGTTCCTGCAGGGACCTGTCAAATTAAGGGATGGCATCAACGAAGGGGTGCATGGACCAATCAATGTAAAGGTAGACAAGGATATAAAAGTAGGAACCCTAAAGCTCAGCCTTTGTGCAGCTGAGAGGGTGACAGCGAGTTGAGCTGTTCTGTTGCACTGAGAGCACCAATGCTGCCAGCAAATCTGTTGATATGGATTGTTTGCCATAGTGCTACGTTGCACTAAAGCCTAGCCTGGCACTTTCATTTTTACACAGATCCGTGCTTGTTTTTGTTTCCTCAATCGTGAGTGTTGCCTCAGTTTACCTCTTGCACACAGGGTACACCTAGGCTCCAAATCACTGAGCCAACTAAGTTCTCACTACTAGAGATTTGAGCCAAAGGTAACCCAATGTGTTAACCAAAGGAACACTTCGGCTTAGGATCATCAGACTAACTCAATTCCTGTTTTAAGATCCAAGCCAGGCTCCAAATCACTGAGCTAACTAAGCTCTCACTAGAGATTTGAGCCGGGGTGATGCTGAGGAAGCACATCTTCAGAGCTCATGCTCGCATTCACACACACAGCCAAACTGATATCAGTGCCGGACACAGACCAACACTAGTAAGGATACACCTTGCCTGATGTGCCTGACCACACTCTGCCTGGTGTACCACAGATGACACAAAATTACTCAAGATAGTTAAGCCCAAGGCAGACTGAAGTATTATAAAGGGATCTCAAAAGACTGTTGACTGGGCAAGAAAACAGCAGATGAAATTCTGCGTTAGTAAATGCAAAAATAATGCACATTGGAAAACATAATTTCAACCATACGCGTAAAATGATGGGGTCTAAATTAGCTGTTGCCACTCAAGGGAGAGATCTTGGCGTCATGGATAGTTCTCCAAAAACATCTGCTCTCTGTGCAGCAGCAGTCAAAAAAGCTAACAGAATGTTAGGAGCCATTAGGAAAGGGATAGATACAACAGACAATCCTACAATGCCGCTAGATAAAGACACAGTACACTGATACCTTGAACCCTGTGCAGAGTTCTGGTTGCCCCATCTCAAAAAGATATATTAGAAATGGAAAAAGGACAGAGAAGGGCATCAAAAAAGACGAGGGACACAGAATGTATGAGGAGAGATTAAAAAGACTGGTGCTGTTCAGCTAGGAAAAGAGATAACGGAGCGGGGATATGATAGAGGTCTATAAACACATGGCGGGTGTGGAAAAGTGACTAAGGAAGCGTTATTTACCCCTTCACATAACACAAGAACTGTAAATCACCCAATAAATTAATGGGCAGCAGATTAAAAACAAACAGAAGGAAATCTTTCTTCACACATCTCAGTCAAACTGTGGAACTCATTGCTGGGCGATGTTGTGAAGGCTGAGAGTATCCCTTAGATGAGAAAAGAACAAAATAAATTCATGGACTTCAGGCCTACCCATGGCTATTAGCCAAGATAGTCAGGGATGAAACCTCATGCTTGGGCGTCGTCCCTAAGGTTTGGGCTGATGGGTTGATAAGAGGATGGCAGTTTTATGTTCATTTTCCAAAGGGATAGTTGTGTTAGTCTAGTCCAGCCAAAAAAATCCAAGGAGTTGTGTGGCACTTAAAGACTAACAGATTTATTTTTCTCACGAGCTTTCGTGGGAGAAAATCCCACTTCGTCAGGTGCTTCTCCTGAGTTGGTTTCCGGGGACTCCAATGACTCACATCCTCACTCCCCCACATATATTTGGCGGTAGGTTCCTTCCTACCTTTTTGGCCAGCCAGCAGTTTTGCATCCCACACTGGCCACCTCTAGGGGCACCTACAAAACTCTCTGCCCCCACATCCTTGAATATTTTCAGGGGAGTGGGCGACCCATTTTCTTCCCACTTGCCTTCAGCAGTAGGGGACCAACACCAGGTGTGTCTACACTGTGCATGGCAGCTGGCTGCAGCACCTAAGTCAACAGACATGGGCTGGCGCTAATGTGCTAAAGCTAGCTATGTGGGTGTTTGGGTTCAGGTCAGGACCTGGATTTCAGAGCCCGCGGTGCAGTTTGAATGTCTGCACGGTTGCTTTTGGCACCTAGCACGAGCCCCCCTAGCCTGTTGACCCAGCTGGTGCGACTCACTTCTGGAGGTGGCCTAGACATACTCGCTGAGGTCTCCCGTCACCCAGGCCTTAGAGTGCAGCTACGAGGGAAATATAAGGATGGGGGAAAGGACCCTCCGGGAAGGGGCCTTTGGATAGGGTAGCAAAACTTTCCTCTCATCTGAAGGATGTGGAAGGAGAAGCCGGGTAGAGTGAGTCTGGGCATTATCCAGATTTTGGGGGTGAGGGAGCAGAGTTTTGAGGCAGCTCATCACAGCAGGAAGGTCCTGGTTTTCTCACAGTTCAGGGGAACTATGTTATGAGACTGGGAATGGGTTGGCCATTGTCCCTCATTGAAATACAGTAAGCAGAGGGGAACGTGCAAGACACAACTTCCCTGGCTCTGAACTTAGGTGACTCACAAGCAGTTTGCGGTCACCTTGATTGAAAACACCCAGTTTGAGAAATGCCACTTGGCTGCCTCTCCTGTAAAATGCTAAGATCAGCAACAGAGAACAATTAATCGTGCATGACTTAGAAAGGACAGGGAAACAGCTCCCTTTGGGTGGCCCTGAGTCTGTGAATTTCCATGAACAACTCTGCCATTTTACCACCAGCACTAAGGCAAAAGGTCTCAGAACAAAGGCTGTGAAGTATACATATGTTCTCAGGGCTGTTACGTGGTGTTTTGCTTCCTGGGGTGCTTTCCGATCAGAACATGCCCCTTCCCATTAGTTGCGCTTAGAGCTGGTGCCACAAAGCCGCCCCTTTAACAGGGTGACTCCAATGAGCTGCTCCGGGTGGCCCAGGGCTTTGCTCCATCGGCCCCACCGTAGTTACAGCTCTGTGTGCCCTACAGACTTCACACAGGATTTCTATTTTGGAGTCTGTTTTTTTTCCTTCTCCTTTTAATTCTTTCCCATTGCTGAAGAAGGCTATGGGCAGGGAGAGGGGGCGTTGTTTGTGTGTGAGCATTTGTTTTCACCACTTCTATTGAAATTTAAGAATGCTGTGTCTTTTTCCCCCTCTTTTTGCCAGCAGTTATCTTTGAAGGTGTAGATGAACACATTGCATCAGTGCTGCTTGAATTCTCCCAATGTAATTGAAGGGTTGGCTTTGAATCTTTAACCAAGACTTCATTTCTCCAAAATGTTCATTAGACATTGGAATTAAATGTGAGTTGACAAAAGCAAATAGATTTACACTTGTGTCACATCTACCTGGACTGTCCAGAGGAGTAAAAAAAAACAGAAAAATCCTCTTACAATATATGAGAAAAACATCCATAGAGCCATGACGCTTATTAGACTCAAAGGTTTTAAGGTCTGATGAGACCATCACCATCATTTAGTCTGACCTCCTGTTCATTACAGGCCACAGACCCTCACCCACTCACTCGCTCACCTATGACTGAGCTGGTGAAGTCCCCAGATCATGGTTTAAAGTCTTCAGGATACAGAGAACCCATCAGCAAGTGACCCATTATGCCCCACGCTGCAGAGAAGGCAAAAACTGCCCAGCTACAAGCCACGTTATGTGCCTCGTAAGCTTGGACAACACACCATGTGGTACAGTGGCAGCGTGGACCCAGGGCATTATGTCTGCTGTTCTGTAGATGGCCCCGTAGCACTTTGTGACAGTCCAAATATGGCTGAAGTAACTCCAGGTAGATCGCTCAAATTAATGCTGCAGTGATGTTGTACTAAAAACGCTGCTCCTCTCTTAATCGTTCCACCTTCATTCTCTTGACTTGTGACATCATCAAACCACACGTTTTCCACAGAATCCTTTGGGACAGACATGATTTTAACTTTTAATAAGGGGAATAAGGACATGGTGAAAAAGGCAACTTTTTAAAGAGGGCAAAAGTTGTTCCAGCCTTCTTTATTGTTCATAAAGAACCAAAAACTGGAAGAAGTCTTGTTTAAAAAAATTCTCTTGCAGGACACCTTTAAATCAGTTAGTGATTTGATAATCTTGGGGTGGGGGAAGACAAAAAGCAAGTATCTGGTGATCGATGAGAACTAAATAAAAGCTACTTTTGTTCTGTAATAAGTGTGTCCTCATGGGGGGAGTTATACAAGAATAATTATAAAGGCTTTGCAGAATTCAGTTTTTTTTTTTTTTATAAATAATGTAGATTGGTAATGTCAATGTTTAGTTCTAAGAATTTTTTTCTCTGACTTTTACTCATTTCAGTTCTCACAGTTGCGGGATATAAGGCAGGATGTGAGAGAACAATTATTTAGAAGCAAGGAGTCCTGGGGCACATAAAGACTAACAAATTTATTTATCACATGAGCTTTCGTGGGAGAAAATCCCACTTCATCAGATGCTTTGAAGATGGGGGTAAGTTCCTTCTGACTCTGCTTGAAGAGACTAACTTCCTTTTTGTGGAGTCTTAGTGAGGAGACATCACTCTAGTTTAGCTAAGCTCCATTACTATAGTATGTAAGCACCTCCCCCTGGGTTAGTTTGGTATGTAATAGCACCCCACAAAGGTGGGGCAATACCATGCTTTTACCAAGGGGAAACTGAGTCAGAATCCAATTTACACTACTACTGTGAGATATGTAAACATACTCTCTGTGACTTGACCAAGGGGACATAGAAAGACAGTGGCAGAGCAAAGACTTGAAGTGGGGGGCTGGTTGGGCTAAGGCAAGGGCTAGCCTCCCCCCAGTACCAACCCTTTCCCCCATTTGGTAAAATGTTTTTAAATGCTTGCTGAAAATGCCATTGAGTTCAAAATGCCTTGGAAAGATCCATAGGGAGGATCCAGAACCAAGGTAGAATTTCATCTCCAGGCAGCCTTTGAGTTTATTTATTGGGACGGACACACACACACACACCCCCCAATTAGCATTTGGCTGTTGCAAGGTGGGTAGGAAATGCTTTATAAATTGAAAAGCAGCTCAGATTGGAGACTGTGAAGGGAAGCTGTGGATCCATGGAGCTAGCCTAGTGCATAGTGATGAGCAATATTGCCTAATGTTTAGGATAGAAATCTAGGGCAGACTTAAAGAGCAACATTTTTCCTTAAAGTTTCTCACCACTATGCTGAACAGCTGGAGAGTTACAATCCCAGGAGTTAATTGCTAAGAAACTTTTGGTCACTTTCTCCCTGCCTCAGTTGCCCCATCTGCAAAATGATGAGCTACCTCCCTCAGTGGGGAAGGCATGAGGCTCGCCTCAGTAGGTTTGTAATGTATTGTCAGCCCCTCTGAGGAAAGGGGCTACATGACGTATGCATCTATCTATTATTTAAATCAGTTGTAATCCTCTAGGAAGGGTGCCTGTGGCAGACTGTCTTCAAAGTAGCTGTCTCTGACTTCTGCTGGCCTTTTGACATGCCTGGAAAATATGCAAGAAGAAAATATCCAACACAGAATGCAAGAAAACCTACAGTAAAACAAACAAACAAGGAGTCCTGTGGCACTTAAAGACTTACAAATTTGTCAGTCTTTAAGTGCCACAGGACTCCTTGTTTATTTGTTTTACTGAACTAGGGTAACACGGCTACCCCCTGGACCAAGAAAACCTACACAGTCAGCGGCCCATTCAAAAAAATCAGTGTTGGCTTAAAATAAAATAATAGTAATTAAGAATAACATATTCCTCCCTAAAAAATAATATCCCTTGCATCTGATCAAGGCTACATTCCTCAACCTTCCTCTTCAAGAGTAGCCAAAGAAGACAGGTGACCCCTGAGGTGTATTATGAAGATGGGACGCAGCGGGAAGTGAGTCTGCAGCAGTGCCCACCTTGTGGCTGCGGGATTTTCACCTGACAGGTGCTACAGAACATGAGCACATGGGGACAGAGTTCAAGGGTAATGCCTCAAGTAGGCAGGAGCTGGGCCTTTGAAGGACAAAGAATTATTTTTCACAGGTCATTTGCAGTGGTGAGGCAGCCTGGTGGTGTCACTAACAGCAGTTGGCTCAATAAAAAATATTCCCTCCCCTGCCTTGTGCCTGTAGTATTTCACAGAGACAGAGGCATTTCCATTAAGCACTCAAGAGTCTGAAGACCCACTTCCACCCTAGCCCCAGCAGGTTTAGGCGAGGCCTGGAGACCTACGCTTTCCACTAGCTCCAGACCTTCACTGTCAACGCTGGAGAGCAGTTGAGGGCCAGGGGGTCCAGTCCTCCAGAATCAGGAGCAGCATCTCTCCACCAGAATGCACCTCAGGAAAGAGACATCTGCATGGCTGACACATCTGGCTAGCTGGCAGGAATATTGGTCCCTGTGGATTCAGGCAATGGGACCAATCCAATGGGTGGACTTGGCAGTGGGGCATAGGATGGTAGGTCTGATTCAACAGCCCGGAGACCAATCAGCCAGCAATCACAAGCAGAATGTACTAGGTAGATCGGTGGCATGCTTGTACCTGGAATGCAATATGTGGTTTTAGATGCCCCATCTCAAAAAAGATCGTTTAGAGCTGGAAAAAATGCAGAGAAGGGGAGCAAAAATGATCAGGGGGATGGAACAGCTTCTATATGATGACAGATTGAAAAAAACCCAGGGATATTCAGCTTGCAAAAGAGACAATTAGTTTTGAGAAAAGGAGATACAGGGAGACCGATAACAGTCTTCAGATATGTTAAGGGCTGTTCTAAAGAGGAGAGGGATCAATTTTTCTCCATGTCCAGTGAAGTAGGACCAAAATTAATGGGCTAAATCTACAGCCAGGGAGATTTAGTTTAGATATTAGAAGGGTTTTCCTAACTATAAGGGTAGTTATGCTCTGGAAGAGCCTTCCGAGGGAGCTCGTGGAGTTCCCTTCATTTTTTAAAGAAGAGGTTAGATAAATGTGAAAGATACTCTAGGTTTGCTTGGCTCTGCCTCAGTGCAAGGGACCTTGACCTCCCAAGGGTCTTTCTACCATTTGACCATTCTGTAACTGAAGGGGGATATTGAAGTGGTCTATAAAATCATGACTGGTGTTGAGTAAGTCATTAAGGAAGTGTCATTTTCCCTTGCTCACAACACAAGTACCAGGGATCACCCAATAAAATTAATAAGCAGCAGGTTTAAAACAAATAAAAGGAAGTACCCTTTTCGTCACCCAGTGCACAGTCAATCTGTGGAACTCATTGCCAGAGGATGTTGTGAAGCCCAAAAGTATGTGGGTTCTAAAAAGAACAAGATTATTTCACAGAAGATGGGTCCCTAAGGATTGTCAGGGATGTATCCCCATGCTCAGGGGGTCCATATGCTGCTGACTACCAGAAGCCAGGACTGGACAACAGGCGATGGATCACTCAATAGATTTCCATGTTCTATTAATTCCTTCAGAAGCAGGTGACACTGGTCAGAGGTGGAAGAGAGGTTACTGGGTCAGATGGACCATTGGTCTGGCCAATCTAATGTTCTCATAAATCTCACAGCCCAGCAAGACAGACTTACGTACCACAGCATCTTCCCCCTACTGCAGCAGGCAGGTGGAATATGCGCCTTGACTGGACCCACCTTCCCTTTCAGCTTTCCCAGTTTTCTGTGAAGGCCTCTCTTGTGCTCAGACTCAGTCACTTACCAAAATGAGAAATGAATAAAGGAAAAGACTCCCACTTGGCAAACGTTCAAGGATAGTTAGACAGACCCTCCTTTCCACTACATACCTGGTAAGGCAGGCTTGGTGCCTCTATTTACACCTCACCCAGGCTGCTAATGCAGATGGAAAGATTTGCCAAGAGGATTTCATCATTTCTGGGTTGTGTTTGAACAGGTTCTGCACATGAGCATGCACACCTAAAGAGCGTTAATTCCCAGGCTCCAAATCAGAGTATGCACACATGCACTGCTCCTGCTTGAAGTCAGAATATATTCACACAACCCACACGTGTATCCCCTGCTCCAAATCTGGGTTTACACACAAGCGCACACCCTGCTTCATATGTTGCATGCATGAGCTAAATTTAACCCTTTGCTCTAGCTTGTCACTCATGATTGTTAACATCCAAAGCAACAGTGAGCCATAAATCCCATCCTTCACATTCGACAGAGTGTAGCCGTTTTCTTAAGAGTTTTCCAGGCTGCATGCCCTGCTCCCTACCCTAGTTCATGCTGAGTTTGGCTTGATTGTTTAGACTGCCCATGAGGGGGGCCAACATTTGTGGTGACAGCTGCTGGTCCGCAATGGGAACTGAACTGAGACCTTGCCAACTCATTTCATGGCAGAGCCCATCAGAGGGCAGCATTCTGATCACCATCAAAGGAGGCCGTTGCATGGAGCAGAGATAAGAGCTGTTGGATTATTCTCTGTCTGGAATCCCCCCACCAGATGCTGGAAGGTTTTCCATGTTGGTCTTCTGCTATAGCTCCTTATTTTCTGCAGAGCAGGTGAGGAAGATGGCAGAGCCATCACTGATTCGACACATGATGGTCTAGTCTGATCTCCTGCGTAAAAGGGGTAGGGAAGCTCATCCAGTGATTCCTCCATCCAGCTCATGAACTTGCGGCTGAGCTGACACAAACGGTTCTTCTCTAGCCTAGGTCGTCTCTAGCTGCAGCTTCCAGCCAGTGGATCCACTGTACTCTTTTCTGGTAAATTAAAGGCTTATTCAGGAAAGGTCGGTGGTAGAAGAGACCATGTGCTGCTCTTGGCTTCGGCATGACCTAGGTGCTAGACTTTACCCTGCCACAGATGAGCCGGGTGACCTTAGACAAGTCATTTCACCTGCCCGTTCTTCTGTTGGGTGGGTGTGGGCAGTCCACCTCGAAGAAGAAAAACTGTGATGTCAATCCCAGAATTTTAAGCCTGGCTGATTGGATTGTAAAAATTGCGCCAATCCTACATCCTCTGCAGATCTACGACATTGGCCCTTGCTCCTGGGACAAGGACAAACAAGCCTTAAAAAGCTGTTGGCCATCAGAGATCTCTTGCCCATGTTGGTATTTGGGTCAAGTCAGGGGTTCTCAAATGGGGGGTCGCCATGTTTCTGTGGGGTGCTCAAGATGTTAGCCCAGGGCTGGCAGCCCAAACCCTTCAGAGCTGGGAGGCCAAAGAGTCGTTGGATGGGTTCCCATCTCTGAAAGCAACTACCTACAATAGCAGCACAGAAGTGAGAGTGGCGTGGCCTGGGGGGAGTGTCCTTACCTCTGGAAGGAGGGAGAGGATCATCACAGCCTGAAATATTTTCAAAGGAAGTCCCAGCAATAAAAAGGAATAACCCTCAAGCTTGACAGCTCGAGCTCCTTAAAGTTCTCACAGCTTGCAAAGGCCCCAGCGGAGGCCACCAGCTTCCTGCCCAGAGATCCCACCTTCTTCTAAGGCCCTTTGTAGGTGCTTTGGAGAAGACTGAAAGACTGCCCTTCCCTGGGGCAGGACTGGTGCGTTCTGCAACTCATGAGGCTGGAGGACCCCTGAGACTGTGACACTCCTAGGTCTGCCTCCAGTTAAGGCTGATTTTCCCCATGGGGTGGACATGGCCACACAGCTGTGGCTGTCAGAGCCCTCAGAGGGCCACCTGAGGATGTCCTTGCAAGAGAGCAGCCATCCATATTCAGCTGCTGCTTTTGCTTGATTAGCCGTCCAGCCGGTTCTTACACATCAATATGTGCCCTGGGCAGGCTCTTGGCTCTCGGGCTTGTTTGTCAAAGAGGAAGGTTCCCCCACCTGCTAAAAGGCAACTGTCTGGAGACACGGATAAGTGCAAAGAAAATCCCGCCAGCTTCAGAGCTCTATGCTGAACGCCCAAAGAAGAGGCAGGCTGAGAGAGGCCGGTCTGTACTCTGAGGCCAAGTCTACACTGCAGAGGTTCGTCAATGCAGGTGATGCTGGCATGCAGCCTCTGCTGTAATTAAACCACTGTGGCATGTCCTTACAGTTCTGCGTACGTCAGTGCAGGGCATTCACAGCACCAGCAAGCCTCACGAGGCAGCCACGGCATCTCATGATGGAGGTTTCTGAATCCCATCATTTCATGGGCCTCCTGCTAGATTGACGATTGCTTTTCAACTCTCTTGTCAGCCAAACCGATGTCACTGAACGCAAACACAGGATGTCCACAGAAATCGGGGCGGGGGAAGAGCATGCAACAGAGTGTGAGCGTGTGTGTGTATCGCGGGATGGTGAGTGTGTCCACACATTGACTCCTTCAGTTCAGACAGCAGCTGGCAACGAATTGTGGGGCAGAAGCTGGTGTGCAAACAGCGGGCGTCCGACACGACACCCCAGCGTCACCCCTTGTCTCCCACCCTGGCTTTGCACAGCTCGCCAGGAGTTTCTCCTCTCCTCCCCTAGAGCAGCCCACGATACCTGCAGGCGAGCCATATGAAAATGGGATTGATTCCCTCCAAGTTCTCCCACAGCCTCATCCTCCGCCAGACCCAGGAGAATGATCCTTGTCCCAGTCCTCATTTGCTGGCTGGCCCACTCAGCTGTATGAGCTCTCCATGCTCAGGGACTTCCAAACTTTCTGGGGCTTAGGAAGGGGTGTGTAGGTAGCTACTCTGCAGGGCGACGCAGCCGAGTTCAAACCAGTGAGCAGGTGGGCGCTGTGGAGCCCAGCTACAGCACATGGCGTGTACACCGACACTTTGTCACTCTGACTTTGGCACAAAGTTTTGCACCTCTCATCTGGGCAGTTTTATTTTGTTGCCAAATAAGGGGAATTTTGACAACTGGGGAGAGCACTGGAGTGTGTCCAGCGGCGCTGTTTTGTCACCAAAAGCCGACCTGTGGTGGCATAAGTCTGTAGGGTAGAGCAGCCCTAACTCTCCCCAGTCCTACAACCTACGCCTGGCTGGGGACTGGGACAGCAGAGCATCTGGGAACAAGAGGAAGCAATGAGCAGCCGGGGGGTCCAGAATGACTGAAACATTTGCTGACAACCCACAGTGGTATCTTGCGTGTTTCTTTTTCGACTGATGGATTTTTGCCTCCTGTTTTCCAGGACCTTGGCTCATCTGTACCCCAAGCATAGGGTTACTGTAAACCAGGGGTCAGCAATCCCTGATACACCTGCCAAGAGCGGCACGTTGGGCGATTTGGAGAAGCACGTGGGTCCTCCGAAGTGCTGCCAAAATTGCTGTTCCTGCCTCTGAGAGAAGCTGCTCCAGGTGTCCTCTCTGGTGTACTTCTGGGGACCTCCCCTAGTTGCCGGCAGAGAAGCTACACCCGGTGAACCCTACCTCTGCCAAACCAGGTGGTTTCCTTTGGTGGTGTGCCTGGCCCCCCCTCCCTACCTGCCATCAAAGAAGCTACCCAGAGCGGTTTCCTGTGGCATGTGTGGGAACCTCACATCCGCCGACAAAGAAGAAGTCACTTTTGGCAGCAGGGGCGCTCCAGCTGTGGCCACCACTGAATTTTTAGGTGGTAGCAGGGCCCCTCCTGAAGACTTAGGTGGCCTGGGGCTAGGGTTACCAGATGTCAGGCAAAAGGAGACAATGTCTTTTTACCTTCATGTCCTCAATCTGGCAGGCATTTTAAAAATACATGATTTTGTGTGGCTTTTTACTTACAGGGGTTAAAGTATGCTAGAATGTCCTGAAACACCCTGTTTTTAGGGGGAAGCATTCCAGGGCCCCTAAAAACAGAAGAAAATTACATTAATACTGTATTTTCTCCATGTGTCCTCCAATGTCCTCCTTTTCATACTTCCCTGTCCTCCTTTCCATGCTTTGGTATCTGGTAACCCTACCTGGGGCAGATACAGCTGATGTCACCTCTGCCCACCCGCAGGTCTCCTATCTCAGCTCACTCCAGCCACCTTCTCAGTTACCAAGCCCTTCTTGGTTAGGGTTACCAGATATTAGGCAAAAGGAGGCCATGTCGTCCTTTTTACCTTCATGTCCTCCGTGCGACAGACATTTTTAAAATACATGATTTTGTCTGGCTTTTTATTTACAGGGATTAAGGTATGCTGGAATGCCCCAGAACACCCTATTTTTAGGGGGAAGTGTTCCAGAGCCCCCTAAAACAGAAGAATATTACAGTAATGCTACATTTTCTCCATGTGTCCTCCAATGTCCTCCTTTTCGTACCTCCCTGTCCTCCTTTCCATGCTTTGGTATCTGGTAACCCTATTCTTGGTTTACACAACCCCAATGTTCCCTGAGATGTATAGAGTCAGAAGCTGAGGCAGGGGCCAGGGCAGGGGGTCCCCTCCTTGGTGGGACCTGCTGGGGCAAGTTGCCTTTGTGCAGTTGGCCCTGGGCAGCAGCTGCTTTTCTTTTTCAGTGGAGGAGATTGCTGATACCCGCTGAAGGTTGGCATGGCGGTCAGCAAAGGTTGCCAATCCCTAAGCAGGCAGTTGTCCGTGTGAATGAGGGAGCAGATTTTGAAGGTTTAGCAACTTGATGCTTCCTGATGGGAGAGGCAGGTGAACTGGCCTCATGCATGTTGCCCTGAGGCTTTGCTCTTTGACTGTAAAGCTGTTAGACAAGGCCACCTCTGTGTCCTACCTTGCTTCAGGAGGGTGCGGTGGCTGCAGAGGAGCTGCCCGGTAAACAGGCTTTTGTGTGCTTGCATTATTACCCTGGGCGGTGGCAGAGGCCCCAGGGGATTGAAGAGTAAATGTTCCTCAGCCTCCGTGCGCAGGGATCCCCGCTGGTAGAGACTGAGGAAAGGAGCAGTGGGGTCTGACAGCCAGTTGTGTCTATGTCTGTCAAGCGGTCCCTACAGAAAGGGGGATCCTGCGGCTGATGTACAAGCCTGGCACGCAGGAGCTAGTGTCCTAGATCTGGCGCTGTTGCTGACCTGCTGTATGAACGTGATCAATTCAGCGTGTGCGGTGCTAACGTTCGTTAAATGTGCTGTCTGTTAATTTCATCAGGTGACCCCGGTCTTGTGTTATCTGAGCAGTAAATAGCCTACTTACTAACTTTCTCTACAGTGTTCATGATTGTTTAGACCAAGAGGCAATACGATATTGTTTGTCTTATTATCCACCCTTTTCTAATGGTCCCTGACAGTCTTCTCTTAGCTTTCTTGACCTGTGCAGCACATTGCATGGATGTTTTCAGAGAACTATCACTCATGACTCCAAGATCTCCTTCTGGATTGGTAACAGTTAATTTAGAGCCCATCATTGTGTATGTCTTGTTGAGATTACAATTTCCAATGTGCATTACTTTGCATTCCTCAACGCTGTCTTTCACCTGCCATTTTAGTGTCCAGTATTTACAGCAAGTATGGAGAGCAAATATACATGAATGAACTCATCAGCCTAGCAGAGGAAGGCCTAACGCTGTCCTGTGGATGGACAATGACAGTTTTTCGGGATCACTTTGCTGTCAGCTTTGGACTTGACGACCTTGAGTATTTCTGAATCCTCTGCAAACTTGGCACCTCACTGTTTACCCCTTTTCCAAGATCATTTCTGAACATGTAGAACAGAGCTGGTCCCAGCCCTTATCCCTGGGGGTATCTGAAGTGCAGTTTCTTGCATATACGAATTTGCTGCCCGGTTGTCTGCCTTGACCAGGGTCTTCTAATACAAGCCAATGAGTAGCTGAGACCCTCTCATCAAATCTGTGTAACCAGGCCAGGCAGTCCTTCCGCCTTGCTCCAATGCTTTGTATTTACAGCTGCAATTCTTTAAAAGAGAAGCTGCCTGTGTACTTTGTTAGCAGGCAAACAGGTTGTGTCAGGAAGGCTGGACTCTAAAGTTAGAGATCAACCTGGGCAACTCCCTACCGGGGAAGCTGACACATGAACTCTGAAGGACCTCGGATATTACACACCCTCAGACATGTGAGGGAAGGAGAAAGCCACTACGGCTCGAAGGGGGGGGGGGTCCCAGGCAGCAACAATGCGGCATCGTTGCAGGGCTGGATTAATTGCCCTTTGGGGCCCCAGCCTGTCACCCCCATGTGATGCTCTCAGCTGGGACCCCAGCTCCCCGCCATGGTGCCTTGCAGGAAGGCCGCATTGCACTTCATCCCTGCCCCTGCCGTGGACCCGCTGGCGGAGGGATGGGGCAGGAGCAAGGAGCCTGGCCTCTTGCCCCAGGCAGGGCTGTAACTACAGTGGGGCACAGCCCTGGGTGGCCTGAAGTGGCTCACTACAGCTGCGCTATTAAAGGGGCAGCTTCGTGGCACCGGCTCTGAGCATCGCTAATGGAAAGGGGCGCGTTCTGACTGTAACGCACCCCGGGTGGCAAAATGTTGCATTACGGCTCTGGCTCCAGGACACCCCCCAGCACCAGAAGGACAGGAGCACTCCTCGCGCCCCCCGGCACTGAGCAGGGCATGGGGATGGATCAGGCAGGAGCCGTAGGGTCTGGAACCTAGAGCCCCCCTTTCGGCTGGTGCCTGGGGCTTCAGTCCCTGCATTAATCCAGCCCTGCATGGATGTGCTTGGGAGGTGGGGTAAATTCCTATGATCCCACAGCAGGAAGGACGAAGATAATGGGTTCCCCCATGGACTATTTTGCATAGGGCCTCAGAAATCACAGGGCCAGTCCTGAGACAGGAAATCTCAAGATGATCCTGGACTGGGTCCTGTCTCTGCTCCAGACGAGTATTGAGAACATCTCACTGAGGATGAGTTCATCTAGAGAAGTCTCTTTATTTGCCTGTCTCTGGGTTCTGTGGGAGATTTTGTAACACTTGCTTCGTCCCTGCAGCTCTCCAATGATATTGGGTGTGTGTGAGTGTGCAAACAGATCTCAGAAATCAAGCAGCTGAGATGGAACAGAAATGTTTATTTTCTACATTCTTTCTGGTACAGTGCATAATCTCATAGCTGCTTCAAGGGAAATACCTCTCAGGCACAGAGCAGGGTGTGTGCCAGCCTCTGGCATGAGAAATGTCTCGCGGAGAAGCCTGGAGGATATACAGCAAGAGAACCAAAGTCCAGAAGGGAGGGTGGCTTCACAGGGGACCATACAGGGCATGGTCTGGATGGGGGCAGGAGAGCAGCATGGAAAGAGTTAACAGTAAATCATGGCTGGCTCCCTATTTCCTTTGCTGGAGGACTGTCAAGATGATTAGACACCATTTGCAACACCTGTCTAAAACATGCTAAGGCTATGATAATTTTATTGTTCGCACAGCAGTGAGAGCTAGTGGCCTGAGCCACAGGCCAGGGCCCTGCCCCAGGGTAGACTTCAGGAGGTCTGCTTTGCTATTTTCAAAGTGATAGCCATGTTAGTCTAGTCCAGCAAAAAAACCCAAGGAGTCTTGTGGCACTTAAAGACTAACAGATTTATTTTTCACATGAGCTTTCATGGGAGAAAATCCCACTTTGCCAGATGGTTCAAAAAGAAGCATCTGACGAAGTGGGATTTTCTCCCATGAAAGCGCATGCGAAAAGTAAATCTGTTAGTCTTTAACTGCCACATGACTCCTTGTTTTATTTCTGCTTTGCTATGTTATAGGAAAGCACCTCTCACTAAACAGAGGCCCTCTCGTCAGCAGTCACAAAGAACACGTGACAGCCAGAATCTGTGTATTTGGCACACGGCTCACAGACGTGTGTGACTGAGTGGCTGATTTGTCAGCTGAGTGATGCCTCTTAGAGACATGTGCACGTGCACACACTGACAGCATAAAATATCTGCAGCCAGCTAGAAGAGCATAGGAGACCTGAGTGTAAAGTTGGGGCCTCTAGTTAGCATCCTAGCCCAGTGGTCTTCAAACTGGTCGGGACCCAGTACTGCCACTATCAAAAGACTGGAATGCATTGCTGAAAGATGTAATTGTTGGGCCATGGGTTTAAATAATTTTTTTTAACTGGGTGCCAAGAAAAAAAGTTTGAAAACCACTGTCCTAGCCCATAGCAGAGAGTGACAGGATTGCGTGAGGCCGAAGGAGTCCTCCCTCATAGCCTGTTCTTCAGAAGGGTGCAGAAGAGGCTGGCCAAAAGCCCGGCTGCCATTGTTGCGTAGCTGCTGGTGACACTACCGACCCCGCTGCGGTTGCAGGAGTCAGTGCTGCAGCAGGAAACATTTTGCTTTCCCACGGCGAAGTCTTGGTAGTGCGGCTCGCACGACGCCACGCACTCCTTGGTGATGATACTGAAAAGGCCCACAATCTCTGGACGGAAGACAAAATGGATTTGTTGGGGGGGAAGAGATGTAGAAAGGGTCTAGGTGGGCTGCCTTTTGTTGCTCCCACCCCCATCATCGATCCTGACTCACTAAGAGGATGGGGGGAAGAGGCAATTTGCCTTGGGCTGAATAGCTGAGATGGCCTCCCACCCAAATGGTGTTGGACCCAGGGCATTGAGCTGCAGCATGACTCAGGTTTGGCCCAGCTGCCCCCCTTCAGTATGACGGAGAAGGAGCCGGGCCAAATCTGAATAAATGGTACCCCTCTGGTTTAGGGACCGTGGCTGTGGCAGAATGGCAGCTGGGCCAAACTAAACTGGTGCAGTGATTCTGATGTGCCATGTTGCAAGACCTGGAAAGGGAAACTGAGCCCACTTCCAGCACCGGAGCTGCTGTGGGGTGCCCTTCTACCCCAACTCACCACCTCCCAGGCCTCTCCAACAAGCTGGGGCTGCAGCGGGGTAGGTCTGTGAGAGCAATCTGCACCGAGGGGGATAGGGGGGTAGGCGAGTGTAGCTATGTCTCTCAGCAGCGTGGAGTTTGCAAACCCCTCAATAAAGATAGCTATGCAGACGTACATTCCCAGCATAGACCAGCTCTAAGTTAAGTCCTCATTTCTCAGGGCAGGTCTACACTACAAAGTATGCTCCTCCAGGGTGTGAGAAACCCACCCCTCTGAGCGACATAGTTGTTCTGACCTAACCTCCCACGCAGACAGAGCTATGTCAGCGGGAGAGGATCTCTCACCGGCAGAGCTACTAGTGGATGGAGGATCATCAAGCACTACTGTGCCGATGCACCATTTTTAGTGTAGACCTGCCTTCCATGTGGCCTGGTGAGTTAAAGAAAGAGCCAACAAACTAGAACTCTTGAGCCCTGGCTCCTGGTGTTTCAGGTCTAACCATTAGGACACACAGCCTTCCTGTCTAACCTGGGGACGTTCTGTGTGAAAGAAAGAGTTGCAATGTTCCCTCTAAGCTGTGCGTGTGTGCATGAGCACACAGGTTGTGAAACCTACGTGCACAACAAAATAAAGCAAGCACAAAAAAATTAAACTGCTGATGTTTTTATGCTACTTTAAGAAAGCGGTTTCAAATAGCATGTTTCAAATAAGGTATTGTAATTTATGAAATCATTCCCATCACCATATCAAAATCAAATTTAGATATTGTTTGCCTCATACACACTTGCTTCGTTGCACTCACAAGTTTGACCACACTCAGTGGAGTGCGCACAAATATGGACACTTGTTCCAAAAATTTGCACAAAAAAAAGTTTTGCAGACACAGCCTATGAAAAATTAGAGGGAAGATTGGTTACGAGGTTATATGAAAGTTCTTCCAGTGGGTAATTTCTAAAGCAAGAACAGCTTTCAGTGTCCCCTGGTTTCCTCCACAGTGAAGTCAATGGTGCAGGGCTCATTTATATCACCTGAGGCTCTGTCCCCGAAACGTCTTGAAGCAGACAGGCAGAGAGGGGTGCCTCTGAATGGGTTGGGCTTTACAATGTAACTGTAAAACCCCTTCTTTTTCTGGGCACTGGGAAAAGATTGGTTTCTGCCGAGTGGCTAAGCGCTATGCACCGTGACTAGTTTTCTGGCTTTCTGGTTAAACTAGAAGTCAAGCCCCACAAATTCTCAGCCAGCTTGCTCCTCCTGTGGCACACATGCCTTTGAGAGACCCCGCAGTGGTACCTGACCAGGATCTCTGAAAGGCTGTGATGGAAGAGGATCTCTTTGAAAATCCTAGGGATCTCTCTGTGTTAGTCTCTTTGGTGTCTGATACCAAACCAGGATTTTGTCTCCCCAAATCCCTCTCTTACTGATCACATCCGTTTTGCATTGTGTAGAGTCAGTGGGACACGTTGTATTCGTCAGACAGTCAGAGTTGGAGAGCTTCGTTCTGCATGTATAGCATGTCAAAGAGCCACCTGCAAGAGAGGGGTGTGTGTTAGAAGGGAATGCAGCATGGAGAGCCTCCTGCACACCAACAAGAGATGGGGCGCATGCTGGGGAAACTGTTGCTTAAAAGCTGCCCCTCTTATTGTGGATCATACCCCAGAGAGTCATGGATAGGGAGAAGGACAATTTTCTGAAGGATTGGGGCATATACCCTCTATGTATTTTCAAGAAAAAGGACTATAAAGGAGAGAATAGTTTATTAAAGATGCATGGACCATTTCTTCCTCTCTTTGATAACATGTACCACCGTGGCATTGCGATGCTGACTGGCATCTCCAGAAGCTATATAAATAACAGTCATACATTGATTTTAGCAGGGGGTTGGACTAGATGACCTCATGAGGTCCCTTCCAGCCTTATGATTCTATGATGCTGAGTTGAACCTGGATGGATGATGAAACCCCAAAAGGCACGGGATGGTCCTGCGTAAGTGTTGTTACTTGTCACATTTACTCTGTGGCAGCCCTTTGGAGCACACAATCCCTACACTCCCTTCATTTTAAGTTCCAGCTAAACAAAACTGTGGCTGGGATGATTTAGCTGGGGTTGGTCCATCTTTGAGCAGGGGGTTGGAGTAGATGACTTACTCACTTCCCTTCCAATCCTCATTTTCTATGATTCTTCCTCTGGAAGTGAATCCTGGTGGTTGTGAGTGAGGTGAAAGGGGTGTGTGAGAGAGTGTGAGGTAGCACCGTATATTTCCACAGCATCGTTAAGGGCATTTAAGAAAGGCAATGATGTGCGTGCAGAGAATCACAGTGTAAAGCCGAGCTCCTCTGTGTCATTTTGGTGCTGATCAGTGAAAGTTAGGCACCTAAAAAAACCCTCAAGAGGAGGAGTATTTTGTGAAGGGTGCAGTTGTCCATTTATGTTACTTAGGGTACAAGAACTCACAATATGGGGAAAAGAGGGAGGAGGTATGATTTTTAACTCATTCCTTGCCAGATCAACAGTGTCCATGCAAGCAGGGCTTTTGAAAATGCAAAGTGCTGATGCCTTCCAGCTACTGTTCCCCTGATGCCTGCAACTCCACCTGAGGCTCATGAAATGTCCAAGAGCATCTCAAATATTGGTGCCCTGAGGACTTCTGCTCCGCATGCCTGCTTCATCCCTCTTTGGGGAGCTAGAAGCTGAAGCTTCCTCTTAGCTCCACATGCACCAACTCTTATGGGTTGATTGCTCCATCTTGGTCTTATTCAGACACTTTTCTGGCTAGCGCTGTATTTGAGCTCTCAGCTTAGCAGTTCATGATTTTGGATGGAAAGGCCAAGTGATGTGCACCAGGAGGCCTCCAGCAGAGGAAGGAATGGAGTCCTGTCCTAGCAACCTCTCCAACGGGGTCATCCTTTCCCTCTGAGCACAGAATCTCAGGGAATTTCCATTGTGTAGCTTCCCCTCCCATCCTTGGCTTTGATCACCAATTGCAGAACGGCCAAGAGAGGGGAATCACGGTGGCATAAAGCTCTTTCTGCACCCAGGGAACGCTGCTGAGCAGGGGTGTACCCTGGATGCTTAGTGAGGCAGACTGAATCAGCCTTCTCCTTGGGTGGGGCCCTTACTGAAGCTACCCTCCCTGCTGAAAGCCCGGAGGAGAATGACAATGGTATTGCCTTAGGCGTAGCTGTCCCCATGGGAATTCACTCCCCTGCATGCCTGTGCACAGTGTGTTTCCTGAGCCCCGTAACCTGCAGTGGTTTTACTTTATGTTTTTGGAGGGGTCGATCATACCCAGGAAAAAGGAGATGGCTGGCAGGAAGCTGATTTAATCGCATGCCGACTTTGCAATGGTCCCCATGGGTCACAAGCTTGGCTCAATGACAGCAGAGCAAACAAATCTGAGCAACATCCAGGCCTGACACTGCGCACTGCCAAGTGGGCGCCTTTGGTGAGGTTTGTGGGATGTCGGTGACCCTTCATAACAACATGGCCAGAGTGCCGACTGGCGCTGCTCAGGCTCAGAGGGCCAGTCTACTAGCAGTTGTATAAGCAAGTAAAGCAAAGACCGCCCCAGAGTGCTCAGCTCCTCGTGTTTGTCCCAGCACAGACTCAATAATGCAGGCTTCGTGGTGCGGAGCTGAAGTTCATCCGCCTCTTAGATTGCCCAGACATGGCAGGATGGTTGCTACTGAACATTTCTTAGTTTATTATCCAAAATACTTATAAAATCCCAAACAATCTGCCTACTACCCATTCCCTTTCACAGCCCAAGAGATCGGGTGGGAATGCTTTCCCCCACTATTTGATTTAAATTTTCCCTTTCTTATTCCATCTCATTACTCTTTGCCGTGCCCCCTTGTGCCCTCTTAAGCCATTCTGCGCCCATGGATCTCTGTAGGCAAGTCACGTGCCTCCTCTGGTTCTGATTTAGATGAGCAGACAATCTTGTCTTTCCTTCCAATTTTTGTCTCTAATCTGCCTCTGTCAAAAAGCCCCAGAGGCATCCTATGGCTTTTCAAAGTGATTCCGCCCCAAGCAGCAAGAAAAACTGACAGTAAACTGAAATTTACTGTCGTGTGCAGCAGGGAAAGGCATAAAAAGAAAGATTAGAAAGGCAGCAGGGCATTCAGATACCCTGGGAATGAGAGTAGATGAGGGTAGATCATTTCTAGACATAAGCACTTGTTTTACATCCCAACCACATTAACTCCTGTTAGGAAAGCAGAAGATCGTCTTTAGCCTTAAGTGAACTGGTCTGCTGTCCTGAAAAATGCCACTATACATGTGTAGCTGGACCAGTGACTTCAGTCTTTCTTTCTTTGACATAAACACACCCTAACCATCTCTCCATCCACCCCTCCAGCAGTTTATTTTGGCAATAAGGAGATAAATTGGGGTCCTGAGGAATCTCCTGAAGGTCTTACCTGGATCGGTGCACAGGACGGCAGCCAGCAGGGTGACCAGAAAAGCCTTCATCTTTGGAGGATGAGTCAAGCACACAGAATAAGAGATGCCTTAAGTGGGGATGCTTTTTATATCCCATTTCAGTTATCTCACCAACCATAAAAGGCTGGGAGGTTTCATTGGTTAATCGCTCACTTCAGGATCAACTGGTTCTTCGAGTCATGGCACCAATATTTGTGATAAACACCCCATCTCTGTATACCTGTCCCTGTTGCCCTATCCCCCTCCCTTGGTACGCTCAGGTACTTCCCGCCCCCGTGCTGCTTGTTTTCTTATTGTCCAGCAGGCTTGGGCAAATTGTTCACATCTCAGTGGAGAAGAACAAAGCACCTAAAACCAGGATGGCTTTCTTCATATGACTCTCCCTGGGTGGTTATGATTTTTGCTGCTCATGTGTGACTAATCCTAGACAACTGTTACACCCTCTTTGCCATCATAACCATGGGCATGGACTTTAACCTAGAGACTGGTTTATTCTTTAACAGAGTCTCCAGGCATCTCTCCAGAAAGTCAGGCCTTTCTAAACTCCCCTGCAGCACGTAAGGAATCACTTTTCTCTTTGGAGGACATGGGAAGGGAATGAAATTTTCATTCATGCTCCCTAGGCGACAATCCCCAAATTCTGTGGTGTATCCATTGCATTGTCTGCCCTCTCAGAGAACAGGCAGCCCCCCTGTAGGATGGCAAGGTGGTGCTGTACGGGGAGATTTTGGTAGATTAATACAAGGGCCAGAGGCCACTTGATAGTATAATAATGATTATTATATTTGTTGCTAACAGCAGCCAAACACGGTAGGTCTTTCTCCAGCTCTGTGCAGCCTTGGGTTGAGTAAGCCAGGAGGGAAGGGGAGCCTCTTGCTCAATTTTTGCTTGACCCATGCACTCCCTCCCTGAAGCTTTGGTGGATGTGCTGGGGTCTGTGCTTCAGGAAAAGACCAATAAGCTCATTTACGCATGTGCTTAGGAGATGTTTGTCAGGGTCTTGAGATACACTCATCAAGTTGATTAAGCACTCTGATGACCTTAAGAACTTTCCCCCGTTTTTTTTTTGGCATGTTATTGTCTACCACCAAGGATAAATGGGCCAAGGGGAGAAGGTTGGACTCTTTGGGGATCTCTTCTTGGGCACAGCTTTTGGATCTTCCAACGACAGCTTGAAGATCAGGGCAATTGGAAAGACGTCTCTGTTTCTGCTCAAAAGCGACCCCAGACTTCTGTAATTATTGAGAGTTGAGGTGTTTTACTAACCTGTTGGGGATGCGTGTAAATGCTTGAGTCCATGTAAAGTAAAGTTTAAAGTCAGAACCTTCCTGTGTTGTGCTTGGGTGTAACTAAAGTATAGCTTCGTACTAAAAGCACTTTTTGGGTTACACTGTTTCTGCTAATCCATCTATCATTCAGTCTTGACTGTTGTGCCTCCATTTGGCTTGTTTCCTGACACCACCCTGCATGAAGTAAAGTTACCATAAGCTGTGAATTGGCAGACCCTCAGGTACCAATTTCTGCTGAGAAGAAAGACAGGAAAACTTTTAGGCCGGTCTACACTTAAAATCTCAGTTTGGACTTGGTTAGTCCAAACTAAGTAGTTTGAAAGTTAGTTCAAATGAAGCGTGTTTTTTTAGTTTGAACCAACTAGCATGTCTCCATTGTACTAGTTCGAACTAAATATGGAAATTAGTTCAAACTAAGTTTAAACTGACCAGCCAACCTAACTAGGTCAAATTAAGCTTTGCTTCATTTGAACTAAAAAAATTTTTAGTTAGAACTAGATGAAGCCTAGTATAGGCAGGGTTCCTTAATGCGAACTAATTTGCTAGTATCAACATAGCCTTAGTGCCTTGTATGGGAGACTCCACTGAGCGAAGGGTCTGGTTCTTAGGACACTCAGCCAATTAAATAGGATAGAAAAGTCCCCAGCATCACTAGCAGCCACCGGGAAGGAAGGATAAAATCCCTGGTGCCGAATGAGAGGGAAAGAGATGGCAGGGACCCCGTCTGAGCAGCCAGAAGGGGAAAGACCTGAAGAATGGAAAGATGTTGTGGGGTCACAATAGCAGATTTGTCTCTGACTCCACCAGCACAGTCTGTGCTTGCTCCATATCCCAGCAATGTCACTGTGAGTCCAGGAACTTTGCGCATTAGCAGGGACTGAGATCTTTGTGTAGTAACTCTAAGATTGGTCTGCACCAGAAGGAAACGAGACACATTATGACGGCGTCTGGATTAGGGGTGACCATTTGTAATATTATTGGTACCAACATTGCAAAATTACAACAAATCTTGCAAAATATGGCATTGGAAAAATAATGATTTACTGAATATGATACATGAATCTATATATGTGTGTCCTTGTGTTGAAAACTGTGAACACGTGATTTTCTGCATTGAAATCTCAGGCTGTGCTAACTTGGTTACACCCTCAGGCACATTAGTGTCATCATTAGTGACTCATGGAGGCTACACAATGAAGTCAGGGACAAAAGCTAGGGGCTGTGCCACTGAGTCATCAGGACATACAGGGACATGTCTCTGGTCACGGGGACTACAAGTGTTTTTCCCTGCAAATGTGCTGGAAGCAAGGGTTTGGAACAAGCCAAATGGCAGACACTATAAAATACTCTTCCCCACCTCCATTTTGTCTTCATGCCTGTTTCTTACCACTGGATCTATGAGTCCTGCGTCTCAAGCTTTGAAACAAAGACAGATTCATCCAGACACAGGATGTACACCAGTGGACCTGTGCAAGCAACTGCAAACTCTACAATATACTGAGAGTCTGGTAGATATGGACTTTGATGTCATTTGCATGGATCAGATTGCTTTGACCGTTTAACTGCTCATCTCTTGTTTCTTTTCTTTCATAATAAACCTTCAGTTTAGATACTAATGGGTAGGCTGGCAGTGTGATATTTTGGGTGTGATCCAATCTAATACTGAACAGATAACATAGCTGACCCTTTGGGGATCATTTGGGTAAAGGGAATGGAGTTTTTGAATAACTTGGTGTCTTTCCTGCACCTACTTGCTGACTGGGAGCCAGAGACTGAAATGCAAGAAAAGGGGGTGTGTGCATTTCTTTTCTGGGGCTTCTTGTAGGGAGTCAGGAGCACTGTTTGTGACTCTCGGGGAGTCTAACTGCAGTGTTAGCCACCAGTCTGGGGAGAATATGCTCCTCTTTGGCAGCCTGCCCTGATTGTGGCATTTTCAGCTAGGCTGCCCTAGGCATGACAGGGCCACAAACATGATGCAGAGTCAGACAGTAGCTGGAGGAAGACAGACAACATAGGAAGTTCCGGGTGTGCACGCAGCAGGAGCTGGTTAGAGGATGGAGTTGAAAAGGGGGCTCCACTCACTTCAGATGCATCTCTTTGTGGCTAGATCTGGGAATTAGTTCTCATCCTGTTGGACATCCCTGACCCTGCCAGCAGGTTGGAAGATTTGAGGATCTTGGGGGGCAACCACTGCACCCGTGGGGTACGGGGTGGATTCAGGGTACACTTTATTAAAATGAGTATAGGGAGCAGTGAGCGGTGGTCGGTGTATGTCGTGTTTGTCACAGTGGTTTCTGTAAAGTGTTGGGGGGTATCTAACTTTGGGGAGTGGGGAGAGGTTGGGGAACAATGGGGTTCTTCAACTAAGGTACTAGCACTATCACCCTACTCACTAAAAGGTGCTTTAATACACTATAGGAAAAAAAGGGGTACAGCACAGAATTAGCATGTGGGTGTATCAGAAAAAGGTGGAGATTGGATAGTTGCAGGGGAGACAGGGGTCGAGCAACGGATCTGGGGTTTGAGGGAGAGGCTGAGAAGGGGGGTTGAGTGGGAATGGCGGGAGGGAGACACACCTGGGAGTTGGGGCAGGGGAAACTGAGGCACGCAAGGAGTCGGGATACACGTGGGTGTTCGGGGAAGCAAGAGGGGCTGAACAGAGGGGGGGGGCACAGAAAGCACGCGGGGAATCGGCAGGTCAGAGGGTCGAGAGGGAGGCAAGTGGCTGCAAAGGGGGGTACGAAAAGGGGGAAGAGGCAGCGGTGGGAAGGCAGAAGGGGTTTGGTGGCGGGGAAGGCAAAAGGAGTTCGGGAAAGCTGCGGTGGGGAAGGCAGAGACCGCAGAAAAGTGGCGGCAGCCGCAGGGAGCCGGCGGGAGCAGCACAAAAGTGGCGGCGAACCAGGAGGGTTGGCGGGCGGCCGCGGGAGCGGCTTGGGAGCCGGGAGCCCCAGAGAAGCGGCAGAGCCGCAGGGGAGCAGACGGGCGGCCGCAGAAAAGGTGGCGGCGGCCGCGGGGGGCGGCTCGGGAGCCATAGGGAAGCTGGCAGTGGCGGCGTAAGCGGGTCGGGAGCTGTGAGCTGCAGAAAGGCGTGCAAGGGCAAAAGGGGGAGCCACGGAAAAAGTGGCGGCTGGGGGGAGAAGGGAGGAGTGGAGAGGTGGTGAAAAGGGGGTTGCAGGGGAAGGAGGGACTGCGGGAAAGGGAGTTGGGTGCAGCGGTGAACTTAGGGCACACCGGGGCGGTGGTTCAAGAAATAAAGAAGGGACAAGTAAAGTTAAAGAGAAGAAAGTTTATTTTAAGTTGGGGAGGTTACAGAGGGGAGGGCAAAGGCAACTTAACCAAACAATTCTAAAGGCTAGGAACTAAAGGAAACAATCTTAACAGCTAACTTAAGACTTCTACGGCTACCAATTAACTTTATACAATGTTGCAAAACACAATGATACTCTTAAAGCAAGTTCAAACAACCCAGGAGGAAAAGAGATGCACTGGGTGATACAAAGTAGCGAGAGGCAGTTACAGACACGGGGAGCTCCTAACATACACACTGAAGTGGGAAATAAACTCAAAGACACACACCCAAGCCTGCAGAGCTGGGGAAAGCAGTTTCAGAGCAGCAATAACGAAATAAAATAATTTAGAAAGAGACTACAAGGCAAGCTCTTACCACTCCTAGCAGCAAGGGTAACAGCATTACAGGCCGGAGGAGACTCGTAATCGGCGGGCAGTAACTCGTGGGGGTAACTCGTGGATACGCTCTAGGGGGAACTCATGAGCGGAGGAAGCAGCTTCTGGTTGATCAGGCCAGGAGAGATGTTGAAAACCATCCTGCCTGAGCACCCCAGAACCTCAGCTTTTAAAGACTATTTCCCGCCTTTCCCTGATTACGGGGAATGTGGGGAACAATGGGGGCATGAGTCATGCCCTGCAGGACCTTGCAGTTAGGCAGAGCCCACCTACACCAAGCCCTGCAAAACAATGGGCCCCCAGGGTGGTAACGGCCATCCAGTTGAGTTCAAGGGGGCCATCTAGTTAAGGTGAAGGAGCCATTGTTCACTTCACACGTTCTATGTACTTTAATGATGGCCTGGGAGGGGCGGCCATCAAAGTAACTGCTATGAGTCACAGACAATCCCCTTCTGTCAATGGTCGCTCTGTCGCTCACGACCCAGAGTGCTCCCCGTCTGTGACTCAGCTCTCTGGCCAGGTCACTGTATAGTCCTCCCCTTCCTGGATAACCAAGTCACACCAAAGTACCTGTCTGGATGCTTCCTCAGGCAGCTTTCTATTCCTATGCCATTTTCCCAGTTTCTGGGACGGAAAGCTGGGTCTGTGTACAGTCATGGCTTCCAGCCCAGGGGCTGTGTGGGCAGCAATCCAGGTCTGCTCAATCTCATGCTCTGCTGCTGTTTCCCTGGGCTCTTCCCTATCTATCCCTCTACCTCCTTGACCATCTCTGGGTTTAACCACTGGGCATTCCTCTCCTCCCCAGGACTTACTCTCCCCCTGGATATTTTCCTCGCCCCTGGCCAACTTTCCTTCCTTCTAGGTGGTGACTGCAGACCTCCCCCCTGGAGCCTCCGTTTCTGCTTTCCCTTCCTGGCTACCCCAACTTCCCCTCAGCTGGGCTTCCTCTGCAATTAGGCCTCATCAATCCTTGTTCCCTTCCGAGTGCAACATCTGAAGGTAACCGGCCCCTTCTGGCCCACCTGAACTTGCTCACGGATTGTGTGAGGTGGACACCACATCACAAGAGGACACATCATCAGGGAGAGGCTTGCACGCAGATATGCACAAAGATGAGCTCAGGTCCCAGGTCCTTTTTGTTCTGCATAGTGAGGACATCATAGAGAGTGACTCGGGCCATCACGTGTCTCAGCTAGAGCTGAGACCAGGAGGGGTGGACGAGAACATCATTGCAGCCATGAGATCAAGAGGGCTCCAGGAATTTTGCAGGAATGGATGAGTGGGGGTTTGGTGAACTCACTGAAAAGCTGTTGGGAATGGACAGGAAGTCTTCTCACTTGTACCCAGAACAGGCTTAGATCATCATTGCCTTATATAAGATGGGAATGGTCCTGCTCCTATGGGAAACTTTCCTGGCTTATACAGCACACTGGTGGAATTGGTCAGCAAAAGGGTCTGAGTCTTTGCTCCTACTCCCTTTAGCCAGAGGTCTGCTTTCCTGCAAGGACACCCTGCCCCTTCCACTTTTGTGTGCAGTGCAGTCCTTGTGGCGCTGAAAAGGCTGGGCTCAGTTCCTGGCAGGCTCAACCCCTAATCTTGTCAGGGTCACTAAGGTGTCCCCACTCTGGGGTGCTCTCTTCGCGTGGACCTACGGATCGATGCATAGAGTTCAAAGCAAGACAATTTATTAAACAGGCATCAATTACAAAATAAAGCAAAAATGGGCAAAGTTAAAGAAAAACACCAGATACTGCTCCCTGGGCACAGGACCCCCCACAGCGTCTCTGGGGTGTAAGGGAAGCTCAGAGCCTGCTTTGCCCACCTCCCAGGCCTCCTGTCCAGGCCCTGGCAATGCCATGGGTTAGACATCGGCACTGGCAGTTGGCACGTGAGTCAGGAACTGTGTGGCAGGACCCATCTCCCCAGCATCAGCCCCTGTTGGGGTCACGGTTCCCTCCCTCGTCCCCGCCCAGGCTGCAGGCCTCTGGGCTGGTGGTGTCTCCTTGCACTGGGCCATGCCCAGAGCCAATGTCAATCCCTCTAGCTGCTCACCACATTTGACTCTGGATGGCTTCAGCTCCTACCCCACCCCCTGCACCATGCTCTGGGCGCGACTCTCTCCTTTGCTTGGCCCCATTCAGCTCCGGCTCACACAGAGGCCAGGACAACTCAGCTTTCTGACTTCTTCACTGATCTGTCTGCCCTGTTGGTCAGATGGCCCTGGAGCATTGGCCTGTCCCCATTGACCTTGGGAACTGTCAGTCTCAAGGTCTTGCTTTCTTCTTCATCCTTCCCTCTTGCCTTTAGGATTGGCAGATGCCAACCAAACACTGCCCTCAGTTTCGGTGAGGGGCCAGCAGTCTCCTTGCCCCTAGCCAGCGCTCTCTCTGCAACTACAGCCTCTCTAAAGGCTTGATATCTGTGACCAGGCTCCCCCAGAAGAGTGAAGACGGGGCACCAAGGCACGGAGGGTGCTGTGGAATCCTTGAATGAGCCCCAAAGAAAGGTTTAAACATCCCCTTTGTACACAGGACCTGATGCCACCGTAGACACTTCTTGTAGACACTGAGGTCCCATTAAAGGGCTTTTACCCTTGCATAACCCCGTTCCTCCTGCAGGAAAGCCCATGACTGAGCTCCTGCTGTCACACAGTGTCATAAATACAACCCCCTGAGCTGTCAATTTGTGATGCTGGGCGCCCACTGATTTTATTGGGCATTTCTCTGTGTGGTGGCAAGATACAGCTTGATATCTTCCTAGGGGGGAAAGTAGGCCATGAGAGAAGATGATTTTATTTAATACCAGAGATTTGTAACTTTATTAGGAATAAATGGCACTGTGGGGAAAAGTGAACTCCTGTTTAAATCGGTCACTGTATGCTCCGAAAGGGCAGGCAGGCTTTCTCACCTTGGCCAAGGACTTCTCCTACCTCTGAGATGCCCACTTATGACCCTTTCAATTTCCCAACAGAGCTTCTTGTTCCAGGACACAAGCAAAAACCAGAGAGTGCATTTCTGAGACCCGTGAATAAAGGCGTGGAAAAGGGGAGAGCAAGATCACAGAACCAAAAACATGGAGGAGGTTGCCTGGCCATGCTAAGCCCAGTTTTGCTGAGTTTGATACAGATAATGAGCAGACAGGGCTGTGAGATCCTGGTTGGCAGAAGGGTGGAAGTGGTTTTTTTTTTTTTTTTTTTTGCTTTTTCTCCAGGAATATCTCTTCTGGGCCAGGTGAGTAGGGTAGGGACCAATGGTTTCAGGATAAACCTGCTCCCCCATCATAGGGGGTGCTTCCAGGATGACAGAATCATTTTTGACAGGCTTTTTCCAGACAGTCACTTTCAGGGTCTCTCTCATGGAGCCTCTGGTTGATCTTCCACAAGCAACACATAGGAAGGAAGAACAGTCTAGGTGGCAGACAGGACACCGGGAGCTGGATTACGATAGAATCAGAGGGCTGGAAGGGGCCTCATGAGATCATCAAGTCCAGTCTCCTGGGGCTTGAAACCAGGGCTATCTGCATATTAAGCAGAGCTGATAGCCACTGCACTATTAAGTTCACATGTCAAGTCATGAATCTGCCAGAGGCCATGTGTGCAAACTGCTATTGCTACCCTTTGCCTCTCTTCACCGCCTGTGGAGTAGGGTGATGGGGAGGTGCTCTGACATCACGGGGAGGAGGCCCTGTAAGTACTTCAAGGAAACTAGGTGGGCTTCTTGCTTGTTTGTATACTCCAGTGCTAGGCGAGATTTCATCACTGACTGATGCTCTCAAGGCATTTAGAGCGGAGTTAGGTTTCTAGCTTTGCGTGTCCTGGGGTTGGTACCTGCCCAGAGGGTGAGTGCAGTTCTCACAGCTTATTCACATCAATTCCTTACACAATTCAGCATTACTAAAAAAACACTTTCCCCAGTCATAGGGGAGGGTTAGTTTACCTGGATTCCAACCTGCAGGTTGCTTGTTTGCTTTAATGAATTGATCAGACAAGTTTTTCCATTCTGTGAACCATTTGCAGGTTTCTTAATTTAGATCAGTGTGAAAGGAAACAGGCTTCTTTCCAAATTCAGTTTCCTGCTTTTGCAAAGGTAATCTCTCTAATTTGGAAACACAGTTCTTTTGCAGCATAGGCTTGGTGGGGGTGGGGAAGAATATTCTTTTTGGGGTTGGCTTTCAGATGCAATAAGCTTTTTCTAATTCCAAGGGGGGTGGGGAAGGGTGGTGTCAGCACTTGTACAGAATTTAGTATGTAATCAATAATTCTTCTTGGAACACTGCTCAGATACATTCAGTGATAGGTGTATATGTGCCACAGTGCAAATGGGTCAGAAACCTTTTTGCCCTAGCCTGTCAGAAGAGGGCTGGTGGCTGCTACCCCCTGGCCACCCCATGGCTATATATGTGGCAGCTCCCAGCCCCTCCTCACTTCTATTTTTTCCACCCTCAGTGATGGTTTTCAGAACAGCCTGCTCTTGTGATCGTGCAAGCAGCCTGTCTTTATGTGTATGAGCCTCCGGCTTGACTGGGAACATCTTTTCGTGGACTTTGTTCCACAGAAGAGTGCTCTTTCCAGCGACCGTACTACCTCAGAGCAGGAACATCACTCCTTTCCACCGCCTGCCATGCCAGGGTTTAAACCTTGTGCAGCCTGCAGCGAGGCCTTCCCGCGGGACGACCCCCACGAGAAGTGCCTCTGGTGCCTGGGTGAAGCCCATCTGCTCACTGCTTGCTCAATCTGTCGGTTCTTCAAACCATGGACCATCAAAGACAGAGAGCAAAGGTGGTGTGTGTTGGCCTCAGGGCAAGTACAGCAGCCTACCCCCGAAGCTTTGGGGCCCTCTTCGGCGCCGCATACTGGTTTGGCACCAAAGCCCTCCCTGCACTGCTCTCCCACAGAGCAAAAGAAAATGAGCATGGTACTGCTGTCAGTACCAAAACTTTGGGGCCGATCTAGGTCCCCACCCGGGGGTTGCTGCAGGACTGGCAGGAGTCAGTGCCGGTCCCTACCATGCCGGAGGCCTTTGAGGCAGCGAAGGCGCTCCTTGTCCTGCCAACACCTCCCACTTCGGTGCCCCCCTAGAAAAGGGGTAAACTGGCCCTCATGTCGGGAGCCTGGTCGCCCCGAAAGCAACACTGGACACCATCACTGATCTTGGTGCCAAGTTCTTCGACACGGGAGCCAGCCACACAGGAGGGCCCTGGTACCGCCGAGTCTTCTCCTCGGCACCGTATATGTCTGCCTTCGCTGGCACCGCAGGCGTGGTCCTGGGAGGTTTCCTGTTCACCTATCCCGGAGGAGGGCATCTCAAAGGGGATTAATTGCCCCGTCCATGCTCTTTGGTACCCACCCCCTACAGGTACCGGCCTCACGAATGATATCCCTAAGAGACTCCAAGGACTCCCTGTGGTACTGCTGCCCCCAGCTTGGCACCAGCCTCCGGCACTGGACGGGGGCCTGAATCCCATGCCCTGTTCTTACACGGGGGATCTCACAGCGCTCTTCAACCTCCTTTTCCAGGTTTGCACTAACGTGGGGTTGGAGGCTCAATCCCCCACAGCGCCGACTGACATCTTGTTCGGCCTGGTGTTCACCACTGCCGAGCCTATAACAATTCATCTTCATCCTATGGGATCTGGCCATGTCACGCTGGCAAACCCCTGGGTCCGTCGGCCCCATATTAGACATGAATACCAGATCCCGGCTACAGATTTGTGAGAGCAGATGGGATCACAGCCCAAACTGCAATGAACTGCAGGTCTTGGGGGAAAATATAAATACAGGATATATCAAAAAGAAATGTAGAAAGATCCAAATATGAGTAGCTGGGCCAGGGCCTGTCAGCTGTGGTTAGCTGTCTGCAAGAATTTGGAAGATGGGACCATTAAGGAGACAAGGGCAAAGTTTCAACTAGTACTACAAGTAAAGGGGTGAAGAATAAGCAAAGGGGAATGTATGTTAGAATGTAAATAGTAGTTCCAAGGAGAAGTTAATATTCATGTATTAAAATCTGACTATCTATTAGGAAACATTGCTTAACAATAAAACAAACAAGGAATCCTTTGGCACTTTTAAAGACTAACAGATTTATTTATCATAGGAGCTTTCATGGGAGAAAATTCTGCTTCATCAAACATTTGAAGGAGAGGAATAACAATAGGGATCTTAGACTATCTCAGAGTATCTCTATGTTGCAATCTGAAGTGTAACTGAAACATTTTATACATCCTAGCAGGGCTAAAAATAAGCAGTAAATGGAATAGTAGGGGTCATAGGGCAAAATAGAGAAGCTTGCCAGGTGGAACGGATTACCCACTTACCTGAGGCTATTTTGGGGGTATTGTGAAAACCTAGACATTTCTGTACCTTTATGGCATGAGTATTTTGAAATGGGATTTTCTCCCACGAAATCTCATGCAACAAATAAAATATGTTAGCCTTTAAAAGTGCCACAGGAGAACTCCTTGCTTGTTTTGAATATATGTACAATTCCTGCTCAGTTCCTGCAGATGGCAGACATGCACTGCTTTAGTTACCAGTGGGCAACATTTCAAGTGCAGTCATGCATGTGTAAGTATGTGTGCATGGATTTTATTCCTCCCTGTATTACAAAATTGCAAATCCACTTAACTGTGCATAATATATGACTGTCTATTTCTCCTGAGGATCTAGGAAGATCTACAAATCACTCCAGCTTTTCTCTTGTGGTTTATGTCGTCATTACCCAATCTTGTTAGAAATATATCCTGGTATCTTTCCATTGAAAGTATAGTTTACTTTTCAGATAATGCATGGGCACCTGGCTTTACCCTTGAAATATCTGGCTTGAATAGCTTGGTGAGGTGTTTCCCAGTGTGACACCATTGGTTACAGTGACGTGGTATATCACCACAGAAGATGTCTCATGGAGAAGTCTTAAGGCCATTAAAGACAATAGGTGGGCCATTGTGCCTGGAAATTTGGGGTAGGCCAGGTGACTGTCTATGAAAGAAACTTGATTAATGGCATTTCTAGGCTGTAGCAATGATTAGAGCATGCGGTTTGAAGATCCTACAGCCAGGCGGCCCAGATGGCAGAGAGAAATGTCTACAGCTTCAGGAACAGCCTGGTTTTGTTGGAATGTCTCTAAATGTGCAGAAAAAATACCAAAGAGGAACTTGAATTAAGATCCACCCATTGATCTCAGGTTTCTGAATGGCTCAAGGATTGGGAAAGGGAAAGTCATAAGGGGAATCCTGAGGTGTCTGCATACTCTAATAGCTACAGATGTAAAGAGTTCTCACCTCGCTTCCCATCCTGATAGTCCGTATCATGGGCGTTCCCTATTCTTTAGAGTCTGAAGACAGATCAGCTCCTTGGTACCGGTTCAGAGGCTTCCATTCATTCCCACCTCTTGGGGAATTCCCAGTGTTCACACCTCCAAATCTGCATGTGTGAGAAATCTCCAATGCTCTCTGTATGGGTAACATATTTTATGATGGAGGCAGTGTGGTCTAGTGACTAAGCGACAGGAACGTGTGTCTGGAAACCTAGGCTGTGTTCCAAGCCCTCCTCCTTGCTTTCTGTGACCTATGGTAATTCTCTGAACCTCTTTGCGCCTCAGTAAATATGTAAAAATTGAGATAATCTTGTTCACCCACTTTTCCAGATGCTTTGAGATCTAAGCATGGAAAAGCTAAGAGCTGAGTATCTCATCTATCTAAAAAACAAATTCTACCGGACAAATTCATAGCCAGCAGGGACCACTGTGGCCATCTAGTCTGACCTCCAATGACTTGCTTGGTTGCTTTTTTGATTCAAATCCCTCTTTGTATTTCCCTTCCTAGAAATAAATGATCACATTATTGCTACAGCTGTCTAGTTTGCTGGCAATTATTTCACATTAAAGGCCACTCATTTTCTGGTCCTGCCATGGCAATAAAGATCGCTGAGATGCTCTCACTGTCTGTTCCTAAGCGTGCTCAAGGGAGAAAGGAAGGTCCTGTGGTTAGGGCACTAATAGAAGCCAGGCGTTCAAACCCCTGCAGAGACCGTAGCAAAGCACTGAATTTTACTCTCCCATCCTCACAATGAGGATAACAGTACGTCCCACACAAACAGACCTTTATTGATGACTTTCAGCAGCAAATGTGCTTTTCGAACCATGCTCCTCCACTCCGAGACTGAAGTCAGCTGGGCCGGGGCCTGAGTGATTAGTATACGACCATGTCTCTGAGGCAGTCACATTTCTATATCAGCATCAACCCTGGTTATTGGCCTGAGACTGTCGATCAGCAAATGAGGTGGTGTGATTCCTTGATCCAGCCATTTCTTTAGTGTCAGCAGTTCCATCTTGTCTGTGGGTGTCTCTTTCTGGCAGCTGAAGATTTGCCCTTTCCATGGACTCAGCACCTCTGACAATCAGGCTGGCTCTTTAAACCTCTAAAATTGGACTGAGGTGCCCAACTTCAGGCACCCATCTCACGATAGCGCTTCAAGTAGTGCACTGTTGCTTTAATTATTCCTGTAAATGTGTTTCCTCTCTAAAACCTAATTTTCTTTTCTTTTAATATGACTAGCTCCTTTTCTACTAAACCATTGTGACTTATGCAATGTTGCAAACTTGTACAATTTTAACACTTGTGCGATTTGGTGTATCTGTTAAAACCCTGGTTTTGGGGGGCACATGAACAGCGGAGACCCTCCATTTTTCTTTTTAAGTACATTTCCAGCCCTCCTTGTTGCGAAGCAAACCCTGAAACTTGACTGCTGCACCCCATAACAGAAATCAAAAGAAAAATAAAAAGAAGCCAAATGTATTTATGTATTTTAAGCTAATGATTTTCAAATAAGTCTTTTGATTTGGAAGAGTTGGGAGTGGAACTGACTCATGATTTTTAAATATTTGGGAATTCTGTATACAGTTCCTAGGCAAGATCCTCAGCTAGTTGTCATAAATTGACTTTGCTGTGCTGAAGTCTCTGTGTCGCAAATTAATAGGGCTCTGCTGAGTCACTCCCACTGAAGGTCTGGCTCATGCTGTCTTATTTTGACGGTTTTGCACCCTTTCCTTTGAAACACAACCGTAGCACAGTCAATGGAATAGCCTTTCCAAACAACCCCACCTCTGTGTATCCCCCCGTACGGTCCCAGATACAGCATAACGCAATGACCTAGGAGCATGCTGGGAAGCTTCAGTCTCTGCCGAATCTCTAGCACATAAGCCATTGTGGGAGGCAGGATAATGGGCTATTAGACTGGTTCTGCATGGAGTGAATTATGTTCTGCCACTAGCTGGAGGTGTAGCAAGTCCCATATTACTATGGTTACGCTATCTTTGAAGGAAAGCATGGCTGGATGCAAAGTTCTGGATTTTGGACCGTTATCTTGTCCACCTTAGATATCTGCTGTCATTTCTGAGGATTTTGGGGCCCGCTTGAGAGTTGGGCAAGCATGACATTATCCCATCCTCCTTGGCCTGAGTGATTATGATGCATGGGAAAAGTTCAAAATGAAACTGCTTCCCTACAGCAGAACCCTGCATGAAATCTTTAGTTGGTCAGCGCACGGGACACTCAATGCCTCCAGTGACTGATTTAGTATAAAAATATCAGATTGCTCAGGAGTGATTGACCATAATTCTGTTGTGATTCATGATAAAGCCTAGAGCATTACAGAGGCTGCATCCCTGCATGGGCTTGAGCCAAGCGCCTTTTGGTTAACAGCCAAACACACAAGCTAACTGCGTTATGGAGACACCTTCAGAAAATTGCCTCACCTGCCTTATCTCTCAGATATCCTGGGACTGAAACGGCTACAACAGCACAACATACAAAGTAGGAGCAGGGCCAGATTAAAGGGATCAGGGCTCTGGGCTGCCCACTTTCATGGGGACTCTGGTTGAGGCTGCAGTCGTTCTGCGGGCTGGACATGCCAGCTCCCCGTTCCCACAGACCAGCAGGCCATGGGTGGGATGGGAGTGGCCCCATGACCCTGCGATCCCCAGCACCTGTCCACTGATGCTGTGCCGGCAGGGCTGGATAGCCAGGGGGTTTAGGGGCTGCAGTCTGGACCCCCCTTCGGACCAGAGCCCAGAGTTGCAGCCCCTGCATTAATCCGGCCCTGAGTAGGAGTGAAAGCCAAGGCACGGGGAAAGAGCTGCCTGAGGCCATCTGGCGGCTCCTTGCAGAGCCAGGGCTTGAAATGAGGCCGTTGGATTTCCAGCCTGGTGCCCAAACCCCTAGCATGCCTACGACAATGGGTCAGAAGATACAGCGCTCTTTGGCTGTGTGCTAGTGAGTTCACGCTCTCTCCATACTAACACGCTTTTGCGGCTGAAGGAAAGAATGCATGAGCTCTCTCGGGCTGTGATCCATTTTAGCCAGTACTTCAGCTACTCCTCACACCTCCGTGCTTATTGGTTTGTGGCTCGAGCCTGACCCTAGCAGATGCAATGGCCATTGATTGGAATGACGCCTGCTTACACCAGGGCTGAACTGGCTCAGACTTTAATTAGAATGGGGGGCTGAATTTGGAGCCAAATCCAGTACCGTTTGCCTGGGGACGGGGAGTTGGCTCAGGTCTTCATAAACACTAGGTCAACTGATGAATTGTAGATGCTGAACAGCTAAGTCCCCAAGTCTGGGGGCGCTTAGAATTGGAGTTCTGGGCCTAGAGAGACCTTCCAGATCTGCCGAGAAAGGGTGGTTTTAGTGAGCTGGGTTAAACTACTGACTAGAGCCCTGAGCCAGAATTTAGCAGGAGCGTGATCTAGTCCTGGGTCTGTCCTTGGCGGATGCTGGGTGATCTGTCTGTGCCTCTTTTTCTGCATTGTTAAAATGGGGACAAAGACATGGCCCTTCATGGGGAACCCGCTTGAGCTCTATGGATGAAAAGTTGTGTATAAGGGCTAGGTATTGTAGGGGTTTCATTAAACAAGAAACCGGTTTGACCTTGAGTGTTTCTGCAGGGGTCAAGGGAGAGACTGACATTCCCAGTCGGGAACCTTTGGTGTCTGTGTACTCCCTTTCTCTAGCCAGCCTGACCAGCGTGGGAGGAGAACTCCCCTCTGCATCATTTATGCTCTTTGTGGAAACCAAGGAATCGATATATCATTGCAACTTAATGCTAATTGTGAACAGTGACCAGAATGGAGTTAGATTTATTTCTGAGGCTAGCAGGTCCCCGAAGCTCTCCAGAAGGTGGTGCTCTTGGACCGCCACTCATGGCCAAGTGGTTTTGTGGGTAGGAGCAGTCCTGAGTGGCAAGCCTCTTTGTTTGAAATCCCAGCAACTCCAGGGCATCAAAAATGCATCTGACATTTTTTGTCATTTTGCTAATTGCTGCGCTCCTCCGGTTGTAAAAGATTCTGAGAGTGGGATCTCGGCCAGCAGCTGCAGGAGGAGCTGAGAGTGTTTCTGTGCTGTTTGCAGGAGTTAGTTGGGAATGGAGTTTCTTTCCTAGATTTTCACTGTTGGGGACAGCAGTTTAAGGTGGGAATTCAGACCAGCTACCAGGCCAAAGCTGCCTCCAGGGCTTCCACTTACATTCAGGGCTCTCAAATCACTGTACCCATGTTAGCAAGTTACACTGCACAGTTGTCCCTTGAGGGAGGTTCCTGGTTCGTTCTGAACAGAGAATCAAATCCACCGTTGTGCTCAGTCCTTGTTTCAGCCAGCTGGGTGATCCCAGTACTACAGGGTGAGCGATGACCTTGATCAGTGCTCTGCAGGCTCAGTGCAGATTGGGATGAGTTTGGGGTAGTCATTGCATGGATTTTGTGGAAAAAAACCCTGAGGTTACTCCAGCATGGAAGAGAGAGTGAGCAAAGGGGAACTCTCACTCCAAGGCCAGCCATCATATCATTGCTGGGCAAGGGGCTTGAGTGTCCACACCTCACAGAAGTCATGGCGTGTTGGGGTATGGCCAGCCAATGCCCCTCTCCCTTCGGAGACACGTGGGTCTTTTGTGGATTTGCAGCAGAGAGTTTGTCTGATGTTTGTGAACCAGTGTGAAACATCTTTCCTGGAGCATTGGTGCGTTCAGTGTGGGCTGATGTTTTGGTGTTTCCACCCTCTGTGAATTTTTGTGAGCTCACAGCATAGTTTTCAGGGCCAAAGGATGCATTTCCACCATTTAGGCAATATCTTTTTTTTTTGTGCATGAGAAAATAAGTTAGGTGCAAAAATTGTAAGTGTGCTCTGTTTTTGTGCAGTTGGGAAAAGATTTTTCTTCCACCTCTCTGTCCTGTGTTGTATGGTCTAACAGATACTATGGTGTCTGAGACTGTAGATAGATTAAACAACTGGAATCCCAGTTAATATCTGTCATTGCCTTTCACTAAAAATATTTTGCTGCACAACCCATGAGAAAACCCCACACTTTTTCAGAGCCATTATGAAAACAGAAGTGATGCTGGCTAATACCCAGATGAAAGGCTTCCTGTTATGCACAGGTGGAGGGCTTTATTCTAGTTACTGATTCTATTCTATTTATTTATTCTCCAAGAATAGCAAAGTAAATTCACATTACAATGGCAAAGAATACACACTGATGGTAAAATCCCAGCCATAGTGAACTCAGTGAGAGTTTTGTCGTTGACTATGACAGGATCAGAAAGTCACCTAAAACATGCAGTTTTTCAAAACCACTGAGTATTGACCTAACTCTGTCCTTATTGATTTCCATGGGGAATTCTTTTTAATTTCAGTACAAACAGGGATAAGCTAACAGAGAATGTCTTTTTGGCTGATCCAGTGCACACAGGCATTAATGGGCACCTTTTCTAAAGACTTTAATGCAGTTAAAATTGTTTCTTAAGAGTTTGATTCCCCATCTTTTTCTAAGATGAATAGTTCCAGGCTTTTTAATTTCACTCATGTGGAGGCTGCTCCATCCCCTTAGTTATTTTTGTGGCCTTCCTCTGTACCTTTTTCTATTCTAATAGATTGTTTGGGGGGTTTGTTTGTGGCTGTCGGATGCCATTGTGCCTGAAGAATGGATGACTGACGCTTTCAGAATAAAACAATCTCTTCTTTCTTCCCATAAGAAGTATCTTAAAGAACAGCTCGGCATCATATCCCCAGAGATAACATTTAACATAATGATATCTTGCTACAAAATATCCTGTTAGTGTAGGAGTCACAGGTCTTAGCACACATGGATCCTTTCTGTTCTCTGCTGGTGGCACCAGGGCCAGCCCAAGAGTTTTTGCCACCCTAGGCCAGCAGGGATTTTGTTTCCCCCACCTGGTGGCTGGCGGTGCAGTGATGCCGCTGGAACCCGGCCATGGGCAGGGAGTGACGCCATCACCACTGGGGACCGGCTGCAGGTGGGGGGTCCGGCCCCAGCTGGGGAGTGGCACCATGGGCAGGGATCCAACCATGGGCGGGGAGTGGAGCAGCCCCGGCCCAGCCCTTGGTGCCCCCTAATTTTTGGCACCATAGGTGACCATCTAGGTCACCCCTATGGAGGAACTGGCCCTGGCTGGCACGTAAGACTCTTGAGGGCTATCATACTTTGGTTTAATTCTGACTGTTGGGTTTAGTGGGCAGTTTCTGGCTGGTGTTGGTGGCCTCTGATAGATAGGAGCTCTGACTAGATGATCTAAGGCTCCTTTCTTGCTGTAAACTCTCAAAATAATCATTAGAGCTGCTCAGCAAATGATTATTATATTTCATGGAAAATTCCAGAAAAAATATTTGTTTCTTTTGGTTGGAAATTTTTTATGAATTTTGGGGAGGATTTTTCATGTCAGTGGGGGCAGGTGGAGTGAAATCTCTTCACTTTCATTCTCATTTTTAATATTTTTTTTTCCTACAAGAAAAAAGCAAGAGGAGGAGAGGGGAAAAAAGAGACAAAGGGAGAACAGTGGATTTTTTGCCAACCAAAATGTTTCTGCTGAAGCAATGCTTGGGGCAGCTTGCCTCCCCCCATTGCTTTTCCTGTTCTTTGTTATGGAAATAGCTGATTAACAGCTGCTTAAAGACCAAGAGAGCTGAATCACTGAGCTCACTGGAGAGTCCCCTCTCTCTGAGATAAAGAGAAGCAGTGATGGGGTGACCAGCAAGTGGAGCTGGTGGACAGTGAGAGCGGCCAGTGGCGAGCTGGGCAGCACGAGTGACCGGAGGGTGGTGCTGGTGAACAGTGGGCAGAGCCGGCAAGTGGTGGGAGCGGCCAGCGGTGAGCTGGGTGACATGAGTGACTGGAGGGTGGTGCCGGTGGACAGCAGGTGGAGCTGAGAAACAGTTCTAGAGGGTGGAGTGAGTGACCAGTAGATGGCATCAGCAGACAGCTGGTGTGAAAGACACTCCCTACGTACCCTAGGTTGAGTTGGGAGCTTAGTTAGCACTGATTCTCCAGACCAGTGCCAGTTTTGCCATTAAGTTTGTATGTTCTGTTATGCGGTGTGGGTTGTTGGGAACTTTGCTCTATGTTAATTTTTCTAGATTAGTGCTGATCTCTGTTATTTGGCCTTTTGCGTATTGTTTTGCTACTATTAAAAGTTCTGTTTACTACATTCAGACTTGTGCTTGCAAGTGGGGAAGCCTTACCCCTTTGGGGTGCCCAGGGAACAGTGCAGGATTCCCAGAATCTGGGTGGGGGCTTGAGGCAGTTGGTAGTGTTGTGTCATTGGGAAACCCTTTGATATAGAACCCAGCCCTTGTTCTGCCAGCCTGCCTTGGCAGAAGGGTTACATGATCTTATCCTAGTACTTCAGCTGGTCCACACATTAGAGCATGGAGTTGGTTCTGCTTGAGCAGGAAGTTGAAGTAGGTGATCTCCTGAGGTACTTTCCATCTCTAATATTTTATGACTCTACAATTCTGATATCATGGCAGTGGGCATGTTAGAAATTGATGGATGAGTCTTAACATCCTAGCTGGCGTAAAGGATGTCTCAATCAATGAGATGGTTCATTTCAGCTTCTGTTCAGCCCAGCCACGTTCTCGTTGGCCATGTGAACCTGTTAACCAAGGTTCAAAGGTCTCTTTAGGATCAGCTGATCCATTTTACCAAAAACATCATTGGAAAGGCTTTGTGACTGAAAAAGCAACTGCCCTGTGAAAGACGATGAAAGGATTCATGGTACAAAGTAATCATATGTCATCAGGGATTCTGGGCCTTGTTCTGTGTGGATGTAGAAAGGAGAATCGCCAGGATTGGTTGCCCCAGAGGTTATTTTCCAACTTCCTTTGCACAATGAATTAGACTATATGTATTTGTAGACCATTCTGCTGACTGCTTGATGGCATTTGACATACAACATACATTTTACATTGTTAACTGGGGCAAATGCTCATAGCCTTGCACAAGTGGAGCAACACCTTATTTCCCAAGTATGAATATTTCCTTTGGTGCCCCTAGGTTAGTGGTTCTCAACCTTTTAGGGGTTGAGACACGCTTGGTGTCGTGACCCTAGAGGACACACCAACCCAGCTGCCCCAGGCTGGAGCCAGCCATCTCCCTGGCTCTCCACAACACACTTACTGCTGTTCAGTGACACAGCAATGTGTCCAAACACAGTGGCTGAGAGCCACTGCTCTAGGTGGTCCTGTAATGTACTTAATAATCCCAGAAAGGCTAGAGCTGATCTATATACAGCTTTCTTTATAACAAACAAGGAATCTGGGGGCACTTTTAAAGATTAACAAATTTATTTATCACATGATCTTTCATGGATTTAGTCCCACTTTTTAGACTCCTTACGATGTAGTTGGCTAAATCAAAACCCTGCACTGAACACCTGTGATCTTTGAGGGCAGTTGCATCTTGGATGTTGATCAGAGTGCGTCATCCTGTAACAACACCTCCACTTGTCTCGGCTTTTCATGTGTTGGTTCAAAGTGCTTTATAAAGTTGTTCAATGGCATTATCATGATATTATGATGGGGAAACAGAGGTACAGGGAGGTGCTGTAACTTGCTTAAGATCACCCAGTAGACTAATGGTGCAGCCAGCAATAAAATCTTGATCTATTGTCTGCCAGGCTGCTGCTCTAGCCACTAGAACACACTGCCTCATGGATGCCTGACAGACTACTTGTAGTAAGGAAGCATCCAGGAATATTGTCTAGTTTTCCACTAGCTTTTCAAGTGGCCTGGTAATCAGGAGATGTTTCCAGCACTGATGCTGTCCTGCTGAGTGACCTTTGCCTTTCCACCTATTTTCTGTTTAGTTTGTAAGCTCCTTGGGGCACCCATTGTTTTTTGTTTTTGTTTTTTTTTCTACGAGCACAATGGAGTTCTGATCTCAGTCAGTGACTCTGGACATTACAGCAGTAAAAATAATAATAATTCACCAAGAATAATGGGATCAAAATTTGGCCTTTAAATAGCAAAGATTCACTATGGGAGAGAGGCAAATACTAGAAACTGTGAAATAAAAAAGCTTTACTGTGCAAGGCAAGAATCAGTGCCATGCCTGCTTCTTTCACCCTGCCTTCCCATGCCAACTCAGTGTTAGATAGGCCCTGAAAATACCGTGTAGGCCCAGCTGCCTGCAAAGAGAAAAAGAGCAGCATATCATTCCTCATGCTCTTTATAATTATGGGTGGTACCTGCATGCCAGAAAGATGGACGTTGTAGGAAACGGTTGGGAAATGGATTTTGTTTCCCCGGGAGCAGTTTGAAGAAAATGAATTTTTTTTCAATTTTAAAGGGATTTTTATAAAAAAAACTAAAACCCCTAAATTCAAATATTTGGAGGGGAGGGTTTCACAATAATAAGACAGACAGATAGATGTGTGTGTATAGGAACAGATGGATAACATCAGTAGAGATGGCTAGATGGTTGGGTAAGTGAATGTATATATGGATGGATAGACAGATCTATGTAATCTTGTAATAATAGGTATTTAGTACATTTCCTTCTTGTACGATATAATGATAAATTTGTAAACTGTTTACTTCTTTTCATAATACATGGAAGCACATTTTGTGTGTGAACTTTGGATGACAAGAACTGCCATGCCAATGGTATACTTATATCTTTAATGACCATGGAGCATAGGCAAGACGTGGCTTACATTTGACTTTTTGAAGAAAGGTCTCAGTAGAAGAAGCACCTGACAATAAGCTGCCCAGAACTGAATATGTGTATCTTGGAAAAGCTCAGTTGGTCCTGTCAGGTGAAAACCTGGAGATCCAGCAAGTGTAAATATGTGTAATCAAAGCTATCTCATCCAGTCTGGTTTCCCTTCAAAGAGCTCTCCATCAAACTCACTTTTAGAGAGGAAAGGTAATATATTAGAATCAGAGTGTTCACAGCAGTTCCAGGCAGCACAAATACTGTGGTCTGTATTATGTTACACTGCCTCTGTTCTGCTCGTTTTTGGAGAAGGATAGACTATTCCTAAAACAGTCACTCGAACCAAATGAGCATCCAGTATGTCTTTATTGACACTTGGATGAGGCAGTGACAGCTAACTGATTGGTGAGGCTGTTCAAGAGCCATGAAGTGGAGGGAAGATAAGATCTACTAAAATTGCTTTGAAAAGCTGAGCGTCTCTTCCTGGCTACATAATGATTGCTGGATGCAGTCCAGCCTAAGGTATGTATCAGAAAGGATTTATATTCCCATACATAGAACCACAGAAACTGGAAGAGACCATAAGAGGTCATCGAGTCCAGTTTCCTGCACTGATAGCAGGACCACGAACCCCTATTAAACTATTTCTGACAGGTGTTTGTCTAACCTGCACTTAAAAATTTCCAATGTAGGAGATTCTACAACTTGCCGAGGCAACTTATTCCAGTGGTTAATCATCCTGACAGTTAGGAATCTTTTCCTAATGTCTAGGCTGAACCTCTCTTGCTGTAATTTGAGCCCATTGCTTGTCCTATCATCTGTGATGAAGGAGAATAATTTTTCTCCTTCTTCTGCATAACAACCTTTTAGGTATTTGAAAACTATTACCATGTCTCCTCTCAGTCTCCTTTTTTCTGGACTAAACAAACCCAGTTATTTCAATCTTCCCTCATAGGTCAAGTGTTCCAGACCTCTAATCATTTTTGTTGTCCTTCTCTGGACTTTCAGAGTAGAGCGGAAGAATCACTTCTTGTGTCTTACTCACAATACTCCTGTTAACACACCCCAGAATGGTGTTTGCTTTTTTTGCAACAGTATTACATTGTTGACTCATATTTCGCTTGTGGTCCACTATGACCCCCGGATCCCTTTCTGCAGTATTCTTTCCTCGGCAGTCATTGCCCATTTTGTATGTGTGCAGTGGATTGTTCAACCCTAAGTGGAGTACTTGGCATTTATCTTTATTGAATTTCATTCTGTTTACTTCAGACCATTTCACCAGGTTTTCCAAATCATTCTGAATTGTGATCCTATCCTCCAAAGCACTTGAAACCCCTCCCAGCTTGGTATCACCAGCAAACTTAATAAGTGTACTCTCTATGCCATCATCTAAGTCATTGACAAGAATGTTAAACAAAACTGGACCGAGGACGGATCCCTGGCAGCATCCCCATTGTTATGTCCTTCCAGCCTGAAAGTGAACTGTTGATAACTACTCTCTGGGAGCAGTTATCCAACTGGTTTTTCACTCATCTTGTAGTAGCTCCATCTAGTTTGTACCTCCCCAGTGTATTAATAAGAATGTGATGTGAGACCTGTCAAGTGCCTTACTAAAGTCTAGATACACCACATCTACTGCTTCCCCTCTATCCACAATGCTCGTTACCACATCATAGGAAGCTATCAAGTTGATTTGGCATGATATGTTTTTGACAAATCCATGCTCACTAGTACTAAGCACCTTAGTTTCTTCTAGATGTTTTTGCAAATCGACTCCTTAATTTTCTGTTCCATTATTTTTCCCAGTACAGAGGTTAAACTTACTGGTCTATAATTCCCTGGATTGCTCTTACTTCCTTTTTTGTAGATGGTCACTATATTTGCCCTTTTCCAATCCTCCGGGACCTCACTCATCTTCCATAATTTTTCAAAGATAACAGCTAATGGCTCAGCTATTTCCTAAGTCAGCTCCTTGAGTACTCTAGGGTGCATATCATTAGGCCCTGGGGACTGGAAGACATCTAACTTGTCCAAGTCATTTCTAAGCTGTTCTTTTCCTATTTTAGCTTCTGACCCCATCTCATTCCTCTACATCAGACACCCAATGTCCACTAACCTGCTCAGTGAAGATTGAAACAAAGAAGTTATTTAGTTCCCCTGCCATTTCAACATTTTCATTTATTGTTTTACCCTCTTTGTTGAGTAAGGTTCCTATATTGTCATTGGTTTTCCTCTTGTTTCTGCTGTATTTGAAGAATGTCTTTTTGTTACCCTTTATGCCTTCAGCTAGTTTGATCTCTGTTTGTGCCTTGGCCTTTCGGATTTCTCCTCCACATAATTGTGTTATTTGTTTATAGTTCTCCTTTGTAATTTGACCTAGCTTCCACTTTTTGTAGGACTCTCTCTCTTTTTTTTAAAGAGAAGGCCTCCTGGGTAAGACAAGGTGGTCTCCTGCTGTATTTCTTACCCTTCCTACGCGTGGAACGGTTATGTCTTGTCAATAACTGGTGGGGTTACAACAAGTAAGGGGCTGTTGAATACTCGATATATTGAATATTTGATTCCAGAGTCATGAAAGCACCTTCACTGCAGGTTTCCAAAAGGAGGCCGGTTAACCATCTATCTTGGATGATTTACTCACAACAAGTCCTGCATCCTGATAGCAGGTTTGATTCAATGACCCTTGTGCTCCCTTCTAACCCTATGGCTCTGTGATTCTATGACACACAGTAAATAACCTCAAGTAGATGTAGTTTAGTACTATATCTTGTGCATGACTTGGTTCTGTCTATGCTACTGCAGATATTGCCTATTGCCTAGGCGTTGTGCTCATGCCCTAGCAGCCTAATCTCAAAGCCACTGAAATCAGGAGAAAAGCTTCCCACACACTTTGGGTCAGGGCAATGACTAATGAACTTCCCATACACTTTGGGTCAGGGCATCTGAGCAATGACTCATGAACATGTGCTATAGAGGTGAGGGTGTAACAGTCTACAGGTGAAGGCTGTTAAATGATCACAGCAAAAATATTATGATTTAAGGGTTCCCCGTACCACACTCCAGCAAAGATGAGATTGTCCTATCAATGACATCTGTACATCACCAAGCGGATAGTTACCACCAGGTGCTTCCACCTCCAAGTCTCCTAAGAACATGGTTGCCAAATCTTCTTGAAAGTCTCTAATAGATACTGCTAACAGATATATTGTAGATCTGGGTAATAGGATTCCACCAGCCAGACCAGTCAGACTGTCAGCAAGATTATCGCAGATGACCACTGAATATCCTGCCTTTCAACCAAAGAGCAAATATACAATTTTTGTTTTTCCCACCACAGAAATGCAGCCACTTCTGGAGTGGAACTTCTCAGCTGTTTCACAACAGGAGCAACACAGCACAACAGGTGAAGACAGAAAATATGTATAGCATATCAAGTAAAACTACAGGAGAGTTTCAGGTAAGCACCAGGCAATTGCCTGATCTGAAAGTTGGCCAGGACACTAGATTAACACTCCTGTATTGACAGACCACAGGTCAACATGGCTCATCAGTCAATTGGTATCTTCCACAAAAGCACTAGTCTGGGGTATTGGTTCAACACTAACTCTTAGAATTTGTATCTACTCAGGCCCCTTTTCTTCAAAACCATGTGCTTAACTTTAAGTTCATGCTTAAGTTAATGCAGAATTACTAACTGAGGTATGTACCCTCTTATTTAAACCAGTTTTTTGACCAGATGACTATAGGATAGCTAATATGATGCTTATTTTTTAAAAAAAGTTCCAGAGGCAATTCCAGCAATTATAGCTTAGTAAGTCTAACATCAGGACCAGACAAATTGGTTGAAACCACAGTAAAGAAAAAAACACTCAGACACAATCGGCTGGAGAATCAGTGGGTTTTTTGTAAAGGGAAATCATGCCTCGCCAACCTACTAGAATTCTTTGAGGTGATCAACAAACTGTGGAAAAGGATGATCCCAGGGTTACAGTGTACACAGATTTTCAGAAAGCCTTTGACAAGGTCCCTCATCTAAGTCTCTTACGCAAAGCAAGCTGTCATGGGATAAAAAAGAATGTCATGGCTCGGATCAGGAAATGCTTAAAGATATGAAACGAAGGGTAGGAATAAATGGTAGTTTTTCTGAATGGCTAGAGGTTAATAGTGGCATGCCCCAGGGGTCTGGACTGGGACCAACACTATTTATCACATTAATAAATGATCTGGAAGAAGGACTAAACAGGGAGGTGGCAAAATTTGCTCATGATACAGAACTACTCAAGGTAGTTATGTCCAAAGCAGACTGCAAAGAGTCACAAAGGGATCTCACAAAACTGGGTGACTGGTCAACAATATAGCAGATGCAATTCAAAGCTGACAAATACAAAGGAACATACATTGAACAACATATTCCCAACTATACACATAAAATGCTGAGATCTAAATTAGCTCACAAAAGAAATCTTGGAGTCATTGTGGCTAGTCCTCCTTGAACACCCACTCTGTGTGCAGTGGCACTCAAAAAAGCTAACAAAATGTTGATAATGATTAGGAAAGGGATACTGTAGATAACAAGACAGAAAATATCATATTGCCTCTTCATTAATTCACAGTATGCCCACATCTTGAATGCTGTATGCACAACTGGTCGTGCCCTCTCAAAAAAGATATACTAGAATTGGAAGAGGTAGAGAAAAGGGCAACAAAAATGAAGAGGGGGAAAAGAACAGCTGTCATATGAAGAGAAATTAATAAGACTGGGACTAGAGAAGACTATGGGGGGATGTGATAGAGGTCTATAAAATGATGACTGGAGAAAGTAAAGAAGGAAATGTTTACGCTCTCTCATAATACAAGAACTAGAGGTCACCCAATAAAGTAGACAACAGGTTTAAAATGAACAAAAGGAAATATTTCTTCACACAGTGCACCGTCAACCTGTGGCACTCCTTTCCAGAGAATGTTGTAAAGACCAAGAGTATAACAGGGTTCAAAAAAGAACTAGGTAAGTGCATGGAGAACAGGTCTGCCAGTTGCTATTAGCTAGGATTGGCAGGGATGCAAAACCATGCTCCGAAGTGTCCCTAGCCTGTTTGTCAGAAGCTGGGAATGGGCAACAAGGGATGATCATCTGTTCTCTTCATTGGAAGCACCTCGCATTGCCCACTGCTGGGCTTGATGGACCATTGGTCTGATCCAATATGGCCATTTTATTGTCCTTAAGTCCGTTGACTTCAGTGGAGCTCATCAATTTAGACAAGCTGAATTTCTGGCTCCCAGACTTGCTCCATTCAAGCTGTCCACTCAAGGGATGGATTCGGCCAAACCTCACCAGCATGCTGGAACTGATTTTTAGTCTTTAGTTCTGTCCAATAGTTATTTCTTCCTCAGACTGACGCTAGAGTGTCTGTCTGCTGGTCCTGTGTAATCTACAGTCACTTGGCAAATAGACAACTGAGATGCTGGTTTGGATCGAAAGCCCATGATGTCATGTGCCGTTTGTTTTTATTGGTTTCAGTGTGAATTTGGGGGTTGTTTTCTGTTTAAGATTTCCTATTTTCAGGTCCCTGAGTTGGCTGGTAATTACACTGTCTTTGAAAAAAATTCTATTAACATCTCTTGTAAATACCTCATCAGCTCTAAGTGCATGTGATTTATCAAAATGGCTTGTGGAGCTTTCACTTTCTCTCCCCTGCATAGAAGAAAAGGAAACAAGCAAAATTGTAGTGTTAGTCCCAGCACGCTATTAAGAACCATTCCTTGTTTTTTTCTTTTCTTTCTTTTTCTTTCTCTGGCCAAGGAGGTTTTAGTGTTAAACAAGCTGCTTATGCTGAACATACACAAACATCCTTTAGCAAACAGATGTTTTAATTCCCTGGTTTTGTGCATATAAATCAAGCCTCCAGGAAGTTTTTTAAGGAGCTGTGAGGTTTATGTACTGTCAGTCCAGTCGGGTACTGGACCTTGGTTCTATAGAGCACTTCGGCCTAGATCTTGCATCCACTGAAAATCAATGACATAAATCCCATTCAGTGTTGTCATATCAGACTTTTAGGGTTTGATTTTGCAAACACTCTCCTATGTCCTTAATTTTAATCATGTAAGTAGCTCCAGTAAAGCCAACAGCGCTATACAGGTGCTGTGTGTTAAGCATGCGCAAGTGTTTGCTGGATTGGGGCCATAAGCACTTGCTGAAATTTATACACACAGTTGAAGTTGAGCTTTATAATTAAGCATATGCACGAATGCTTTGCTGAGCAGGGAGGAGGATACCAGAGCACTGAAAGTTAAGCAGGTGTTTAGCTGAGTCAGGAATTTCTGTCTGTACTCTCAGGTTTTAATATTCCTTCCAAAATGCTCATTAGCATTAATCATGATCATGCTGCATAGTCTTGTTAGCCAGAGAAACACCCACTCCCTTTCTGAATCTCGTTACATTCTTGGCTGCAAGATCAGTTTTGTTCAGTGTCAGATTTCCTTCTGTCCTTCTGTACTACGCCAGCCTGGCTCGCTCATGTATCATTTCCCATAGATACTCTAAGAGCAGCAACTTTCAGTTGTTCAGTGCACAGACACAGGTCTGTAAAATGCCAGGCACACTGTGGATCTGATCTTGATGGGGGTTCTTTGATGCTAAAAAATAGCTGTGAATAGATTGTAGTAATAACTTCTAAATTACATCTGCACCCATCCCATTACAGCTGTCCCACTGAGACCGCTGAGATCTGGTGCAGCTAGACTAAATTTTTCATATTTGCAAATTTTCTTTGACCACTTTCATCCCAAAATCAAGGAGGGTTTGATGGATGTGTTTTGGTTTTGGTTTTCACCTAGCCATGGAGCTGTGACACATTTTTAAATATGCTGATGAAACGTTCTACTGACATTTTGAAATTATTCCTTCTCCTGTGTGAACAAGAGCAGAAAGAGGCCTGCAGAGTGTGAAGAGGTGTAAATCAGCATCCATTCACATCAACTGTGTTGATTTACACAAGTGGAGGTTCTGGCTCAGACAGAGTTATAGCTCCTAATAGATTTCATCTGTAGCAAGAGGCAGCGGCTAGGAAAACCTTGTTCAAGGAAGAAAGCACGTTAGGAAAAGAATAGTGCAAATTTGCAAGAGGAGGGAGTGTTGTTATTGCCTTTGAAGTGAGCTGAGGAAGAAGCAGAGCTGGTAAATTTTTATTCACCTGAAGAGCAATGAAAATGATGAGGGATATGGAACGGGTTTCATATGAGGAGAGATTAAAGAACTGGGGCCATTCAGCTCAGAAAAGAGATGACCGAGGAAGGATATGATAGAGTTCTAGAAAAGTATGACTGGTGCTAGAAAAGTGACAAAGGAAGTGTTGCAAAAGCAGTGAGAGTCTTGTGGCACCTTATAGACTGACAGATTTCTTCGAGCATAAGCTTTCGTGGGCTTCAACCCACTTCATCAGATGCAAGTGGGTTGAAGCCCATGAAAGGTTATGCTTGAAGAAATCAGTTAGTCTATACGGTGCCACAGGACTCTCGTGGCCTTTGCTATACACAGATAAACATGGCTACCCCTCTGGAAAAGAAATATTATTTACCTGTTCACATCACACAAGAAAAAGAAGTTATCCAAAAAAAATAAAGGGCTACAGTTTTAAAACAAACATGGAACTGCTCCATCACACAACACACAAGCAACCAGTGGAACTCATTGCCAGGGGAAGTTGAGAAGACCAAAAGTGTAACAGGGCTCCAAAAAGAATTAAATGAGTCCATGGAAGATAGGTCCATTAATGGCTATTAGTTAAGATGGTAAGGATGCAACCTTGTGATCCTAGTGACCCTAAAATAGCTTGACTGCCAAAAGTGGAGACTCAACAAGAGACACTCGAAATTGCCCTGTTTGGTTTAGTCCCGCTGGAGCATCTGGCAATGGCCAATGTCAGCAGACAGGATGTTGGGCTAGATGGACCATTGGTCTGACCCAATGTGACTGTTTTTATTTGTTACCGTGTCTTGGAATAGCGAGTGCACAGAAATGGATGTTTGTTTTTACCACCTGTGCCTCAAATTACTTATACAGTTGTCTGATATCACAGCTGGTTCCTGCTCAGCAGCTTCTTCGTCCTTCTCCATTGTGCTTTCTGCCAGGAAGACATTAACATCACCATGTGTGTTTTCAGGTGGAAAACCACTCCTGATTGTCAAGGCTCATTGAGATATGTTGGGTTTCTCTGCAGAGTCTGTGTTCCTGCCGCTGCACTGTCTATTCAGATGCCTTTGCTGTGATGCCAAATACAGGGAGCAAACAGTCAAAGCGTTTCCTTTTGGTGGCTGAAAATAAACAAGAGCAACAGCCGTTAAGGAGCTTTCTAATTTCATGGGCCAATCAGCTTTTGACAGTAGTTGTATTATTAATGTATTATTTATTAAACACTGATGATGTGTAATGAAAATCATTTACATGATCACATTGCCTGGGCTTGTGAAGATATGCAGAGAGTTTTCTAGCTCTCTCTCTTCTCTTAATTGTGACTTTTCAGCAGTTTTCAGGCACCTAAATTGGGCGGCCCTTTAATGCTAAGCACACACCACCTGAGACTCAAACATTTAAGGCATCTCAGATCAGGCAACAGAAAGTGGAGACACCCAAAATCTCAAATCATCTTCTACATTTTTAGCTTGTAACATTTTGGCCTGTCAGATTTTGGGTTGGAAGATTGCCTTCTTATCTGGATGATAGCACTCATGAAAGTTTGTTGGACTCATGTCTGTTGCAAATGATCATCCAGTGGGCTCTTTCTTCACCACTGCTTGCAATTTGTGTAGTGCCACATGAGCATACAATGCTCCTGAATCTGTAGGACAGCATTTTGCACCTGCTTTTCCCAGCTGTTAATGTCTAAATAGGGAGCAGGGATGTCCTGTAAGGGCAAGTTCTTGGTTCTTTTCTATAGTCACCCAGCAATCCCTCAGTCAAACAAACTGACAGCTTGGCTTTTCTCATCATTTTTAAGTTGGATTTATTTTACATGTGTTGTTCATAGTGCAAACATACAAGTGCAGGTTTCCTCCAGGTTTGTTGTTCCTTTAGGATGATGTGAATCACCATCACACACCACTTTGGAGAAAGCTGATAATTTGGGCCTTCTTGTTATTTTATAGCGTCTTCCTTTTGCTCTTTCACATTTCCAGTTAATCATCCTTGTTTGCTGTATCAGTAAGCACTTTGTCACTGAGAAGGTAACTAAGGACTTTGGCCTGTTAAAGTGGGAGATGCTCCTTTGTTGGGAGAAGTCCAAAATCCTTATGGAGATAGAGTTTTTTAGGTAATTATTACAGACTTGCAGACTTGGAAGGGACCATTATGATCATCTAGTCTAACCTCCTGAACAATGCAGGCCGTAGAATCTCATCCAGCCACTTCTGGAATAGACGTCTAACCTCTGACTGAGTTATTGATGTCTTCAGATAATGATTTAAAGACGTTAGGTAGATGGAATCCATCAGAGAACTCACTAGCAAGTTACCCATGCCCCATGCTGTGGAGGAAAGTGAAAACTCCTCATGGCCTTTGCCAGTTCGCCCTGGGGAAAAATTCCTTCCTGACCCCAAATATGGTGATCAGTTAAACTCTGAGCATGTGGGCGAGACTCACCAGTCAGACACGCGGAAAGAATTTTCTGTAGTAACTACGAACACACCCAATCTATTATCCCATCCCAGGCCATTGGGCATATTTCCTGCTGGTAATGAAAGATCAGTCAATAAATAGCTAAATTAGGCCATCCCATCATACTGTCTCTTGCACAAAAAATTATCAGGTTCCATCTTGAAGCTGGTTAGGTTTTTTGCCTCCACTGCTCCACTTAGAATCATAGGATTGGAAGGGATCTCATGAGGTTATCTAATCCAAACCCCCTGCTAAAAGCAGGACCATGCTCATAATCTTCCCAGCCAGGCTACTGTGTAACCGGACCTTAAATATCTCCAAAGGCTGTTGCAGAATTTTAGTCCTCTGATGGTTAGTCTGCTAACCATCTTCTTTTAATTTCTAGTCTAAACTTGTTGATGACCAGTTTGTATCTATTCGTTCTTGTGTCCACAGGGGTGCTGAACATAAATAATATCCCTAGTTGTCATATTCCAATCACTAATGTTATACCGGACACGTCCTCCTGTTAATTGTTACAGGATTTCTAAAATGCCTATCACGGAGGTATTGACACCAACCTAGGGACCTTTGCCTAATTAAGAGTTCTTGCACATGCTTTCTCTCTCTACACATAGGGTATGTCCACACGAGTCTTTTATTTTGAAACAACACTGGTTGTTTCACTATAAGAAACTGAATGTCCACATGACATTTTCTTATTTTGAAATGACAGGCTCTGCCATTTTGAAATAAGAACCGTCATTTTGAAACAGCTTAAACCCCATTCATTTTGAAATGGCTGTTATTTTGAAATGGTTATTTCAAAATAATGCCGTTTGGATATGTCGTTTTGAAACAACATGTCCAAACGGCCTTATTTCGAAATAACCATTTTGAAATAACAGCTGTTTCAAAAGCAGGCTTTCCCTTAATTCGAATTAACCTTTTCTTAATTTGAATAAACTTATTTCGAAATAAGGACTTTATTTTGAAATAGCTCATTGCGAAATAACTTATTTAGAAATAATGATGTATGTGTGGACATAGCCATACAGCGCTAGAGGCCTTTGCCTAATGAAGAGTTTAGAAAGAGAGAGAGAGGACACATGCACACATGCAAACATTTACAAACCCCACTGTAGTTCTGTCACCTGGCACTTCCTCCCCATCGCCTATATGGGGTGAGATAAGGGCCTCAGGGCCCCACAGCCTGACTAGTCTGGCTTTTCATATCATGTGCGTGGGGTGACCTAGTGTCGTAGCAGACAGTTTGATCAGGAGCCCTGAGCTCCAGGGCTGGGTAGCCTAGTGGCTAATTAGGGGGGCCACAGCAGTGGGGGGCAGAGCAGGAGGACCCAGCCCCTCTGCTGTGCTGGCTCCCAGCCCAGGGCCTTGTCAGTGATTCTTGGGTGCCATTGGGGCAGCAGGGATCCAGCCAAAGCATGCTGTCTCTCCCGAGCCCATCAGCTATCCCTCTCCTTGGGTCACTTCCTACCGCTATTCCAGATGCCTCCATCCAGGCATTTCCTGGGGCCTGGCTCCCAGCAGCAGGTGTAGCAACCTGGCTTCTATGAAGCATCCATTGGCCCATCTGATTCCCTAATAGCAGCTTCCAACATGCATCTTTCCTGCTCAGCATCCCACAAGTCACCCCGGCTGCTTCCTTTTGTGGGGCAGCAGCAATTGGGGCATGGCCAGCAGGGGTAAGGGTGCAGCATGGGGTGGGGTTCTGCTGCCAGGAATACTGCTCTAACCCCTTTGCGGGCTAAGCACACTCGCTCACAAGTTCCTTTTGTGTGGCTGACTCTAAACCTTCAGATATCTCTTCCATACTTCCAGTCAGCACTCTGGAGCAGAAGAAAGACTGGAGGAACTAGGCTTATATGAAGAAAGACTGAAGGAACGAGGCTTATTTGGCCTGCAGAAGAGAAGACTGAGGGGGGATTTGATAGCAACCTTCAACCACCTGAAGGGATGCTCCAAGGAGGATGGAGCTCAGCTGTTTTCAGTAGTAACAGAGGACAGAACAAGGAGTGATGGTTTCAAGTTGCAGCTGGGGAGGTCGAGGCTGGATATTAGGAAAAACTTTCTTACTAGGCAAGTGGTAAAGCATTGGAATGGGCTACATAGGTGGAATCTCCATCTTTGGAGATGTTTAAGGCCCGGCTGGACAAAACTCTGGCTGGGATAGTTTAGTGGGAGTGGTCCTGCTTTTTTTGGCAGGGGGTTGGACTAGATAACCTCATGAGGTGCCCTCCAACCCTATGATTCTGTGATCAGCCAACCCCCTTGCCTCCGAGTTCTGCTTTATGTTTGGTGTTATGGAAAAGCTTCTGCCTTGTTCTTGCTGTGTCCTGGACTCAGGCAACCTGGGAAGCTGACTCCTGACCATCTGTCACCCAGGGGAGAGTTTTCTGGGTGCTCAGGATGGTATTTCCAGAGCACCCCTTAGATAGGGTCTGCACTGGCTTTAGAAGAGAGCGTGTTATTAGCCACAGAAGTCCTCTAACACTGCAGATAGAAAAGGCTTAAGAGGCTGGTTCAAGGCACGAGTCTGTTCTCTATCAGAGCCACAGAGAGGGGCCCTCATGGGAAATTTTGTTACGTGCTTATAGAGGGAACTACTTTATTTGTTTACATGGGAGAACGCAGCCAGCCACTTCACTTCACTTCACGTAGCCTCTTGTGACTATAAACTGTGGCCCGTGTGATGCCGAAGGTTCCCAGCTCATTCACCACTCACTAGTTTCTCCTGCTGAGAGCCACCGTTCGTCACTCAGCATGGAAGTCTTAATGTGTAATGGAAGCAGGAACGGAGGTGGAGGCCTGGAGCGTGTTTGTGCGTGAAACACCAGCATGCCAGGTAACATGCCAGGACGCAGACAGATAAATTCATGTTGATGAGAGTCAAGCATTAGGCCATTGTAACCATAGACTAATGAGGCTGCCAGCATCCTGTGAAGCAAGAAAACGTCACTGGCTCTGTTTTAGACCTGAGGAAACTGAGGCAGAGGAGGGCACTGAGCCTGATTTTGAGACGTGCTAACTGCTCCTAAATCCAGCCAATTGATGGGGGCACAGATGTGCAGCTCCTCTAAAAAATCTGGTTCTTTGGCCTTGTCTAGATAGGAATTTTAAAGTGTAGACCTAGAATGGCTTAGCTAACAGGTTTTGAAACGTGACCAGTTTAACATGCGTTAGGCACACTGCCTCATCTAGACCAGACTCTGAAAATGTGTTAATTACCTTCACACGTCCATAGCCTGGTGCAAACAAGGCCTAGGTGACTGGCCCAAAGTCTCGTAGAAAATCAGTGGCTGTGCTGGAAAGAGACCCAAGGAGTACTGATTTTGAGTTTTGTGTTGTAACTAGTGTACATCCCTCCCCTTCCAGAGACAGGAATAGAGACCCCAGGAGCCAGGTCCACTGGGGGAGAAGAGCCAACAGGTCTTGGTGTGGACAACCAACCGCTGTGTCTGTCTCTGTCTTTGCTAGGATTCCAGCTTTTCAAGACACTTCAAGATCCAATCCTGTCTCCATTGGAGTCAATGGTAAATCTCTCATTGACTTCAGCAACGCAGGGGCTGGATTCAAATCTGGAAATGCTCCATGCCGAGCAGGCTGACTGAAAGAATAAAGACTTAAATCATTATGGAGACAGAAGGTCCTCTGGCTATATATCAGGGCCCTCCAGGTAGAATCATAGGGAATATTGCGTGGCCATTTGCTCTTTGGCTGTCTCTGTCACATGCTCTTCACGTGTCCCGGGCAGTCAATTTGAGGTCGCTGCTGGTACCGAGTTGGCGATGAAGGAGAATTGTGCCACTCATCAAAGCGTTAATTGCACTGGGCCTTCCACAGCCTGTGTGTTAATGAACCAGAAGCCAGATACTCGGGGCAGCTAATGGCTTAACGAGAACTGCAATAAAAGACCTGGCTCTGGGGCTCCAGGCAATTCAACCAGGAATAGGGGAAACATCTGGTCCTTGTTGGGACGGTGGTGCAGCAAGGATGGAGCTTGGTGGCCTGTCACCATCCGTCAGCACAAGCACAGCCAACAGAGTCAGGCAATTAATTACAGCCAGTAGCTGCTTCCTTTCATAGAGATATGTGCACATTGCAATTAGCAAGGGGTAGCTCTTCCACTGCTAATTAGAGGAGCTGGCAGACACTCTGCAGGAAGAAATACCGTCACCAGGGAAGCCCACGCCATCAGCCACACCACTTTTTATTCTCCCTTTATAGAGCGTTTAGTACCGGTGGGAAGTACTAGGTGGACTGTCATTAAAGAGTGAAGTTTTGTGCACAACCAGAGAGGCATGTCAGCACAATGCTAAGGAAAGTACATGCCAGGCGGCTTTGAACTCAGGGCCATTAACACCAAAACTTAAAGCATGCCTAGTCCCACCACCCTCAACTTGTGTAGTAGGCTCTTATTGTTTCAGGGAACAGCCTTTTGCAGGGCTCATGACACAGGCTTTGCCAGCCAGCTGCTGCTAGCTCCTCCAAACAGGTAAACCACCTATGTAGCCTTGCACTCAGGAGGGGTCACCTCTAGGTGCAAGAAGGAAGTTCACTTACCATGCCCATCGATCCTTGACCGGGCTACGAAGCTTTCATTAATGGCGTGTCTAACAGGATTGCCCTCATGTTCCTACAGATGAGATGCAGGAGTGGGTAACATCAGCCTAACACCCTGGTTCAGAAGGTCAGCTGTTGCAAGTCAGTGGTTCTCTTTCCACATCCACAGGCTTAACTCCAACTAAGGGCTGGCTCTTCTGTGTAGCGTCCTGTTGCCTTGCCACCAATCTTGGTGCTCCAGCTCCTAAAAACCCTCTTCCAGCAAGCTTGTTTCCAGGCGTGTCAGACCAGAGATTTGTGAGGTCCTTGGCTGAGTGACTGAGAGAGCTTTGTCCTTCTGGTTGCCTCTGCTTTCACCTAGTCCTTTGCTGCTGATTTCAGAGGGAAAATCAAGTGGGAAACCAGGGGGGCAATTTTGCTAGTAGTGAGGTCGCCAGCTCTCTCAGTGACAGGATGGCCTCTTAACATCATGCCATGGGACCTGCCAAATGTCATGGGTTCATGTTTCTGGCTGTTGGTGGTGAAAGGAGCCAGGGCAACTCGGAGCTCTCTGTTCCCATGCAGCAGGGACAGCACGGGCAATATCGACCTGCCTTCAACCACAGGAGCAGCTCTGGCGAGTGAGCGGGGCCTTCAATCCCCATGGCTTTGTCAGTGGTTGAGCGCCAACAGGTGGGCCATTTGGTGTTGCTCATGACCAGACAGTTCACCATCAAGAAACAACTTTCTTCTACTGCCTCCTCCTCCCTCCTTGATTTCAAAACCTCCTTGGATATTCTGGACCTTTGCTGCCCTCCTCCTGGGCTGGGTGCATTGACTTTATGGATGGGAGGGACCACTCTGATCAACTAGACTGAGCTCTTATATAGCATAGAGAAGAGACCCCCCTCCCATGCCTTAATTTGGACAGTAAATGAGTGATGACCTTTGACTCCACCCATTCCGTCTAACACAAAAACATCAGACAAGTTCTAAAGGGATAGTCATTAAAGAGTGTGGAGACTTAAAGGGACAAATCATGAAAGAGGGGACAAGAGTGGAAGACAGAAAGACCAATGAGCAGTTAATGGAGAAGACAAAAAGGAAAGACGTGTCCTGGGAAGAAAAAGGCTTGAGATAAAAGGGAAGGGGAGTGAGACAAGGAGGCGGGGACCAGTGTGTTTGACTGGGACTCTGGAAGTCTGGGATTTAGTCCTGGCTCTGCCACCAGTTGGCTATGTAGCTGTTTTCAAATTCCTTCAGTTCTTTTGGTATCTCAGTTTCCCCATCTATTACTGATCTCCTTTATAAAAACAAACAAAAAAGGAGTCCTGTGGCAACAAAGCAGTAGCAGTGACCATGAAATGATTGAGTTCAAGTTGATGATTAAAGGAAAGAAGGAAAGAAGCAAAACGCAGACCCTGGACTTCAGAAAAGCAGATTTTGTCTCCCTCAGGGAACTGATGGGCAGGATCCCTTGGGAGGCTGATCTGAAGGGGAAAGGAGTCCAAGAGAGTTGGGTGCATTTTAAAGAAACCCTGCTAAGGGCACAGGAAGATACAATTCTGATAAGGAGAAAGCACAGCAAATGTGGAAGGCGCCCACTGTGGCTTAACAGAGAGCTCTGCACTGAGCTGAAGCATAAAAAGGACGCTTACAGGAAGTGGAAGCTAGGACAGATGACTAAGGAAGCATATAAAGATATTGCTAGGGACTGCAGGGATAAAATCAGAAAGGCCAAAGGACAAATGGAGTTGCGACTAGCAAAGGATGTGAAGGATAACAGGAAGGGGTTCTACAAGTATATCAATAACAAGAAGAGGATCAGGGATGGTGTAGGTTCCTTACTGAATGGGGCAGGCATCCTCATGACAGAGGATGAGGAAAAAGCTGAAGTGCTCAATGCTTTTTTTAGTTCAGTTTTCACAAGCAAGGTCAGCTCCCAGCCCACTACACTAGGTACAGGGGACTGGGGAGAAGAAGAGAGGCCCTTGGTGACAGTAGGTCAGGTTAGGGACTGCTTAAAGAAACTAGATGTGCACAAGTCCATGGGGCCGGATGAACTGCATCCGAGGGTGCTGAGGGAGCTGGCTGATGAGATAGCAGTACCGTTGGCCATTATCTTTGAAAACTCGTGGCGAACGGGGGAGGTGCCAGAGGACTGGAAAAAAGCAAATATAGTACCTATCTTCAAGAAAGGCAAAAAGGAGGATCCAGGGAATTACAGACCTGTCAGCCTCACCTCAATCCCTGGAAAAATCATGGAGCAGCTTCTCAAAGAATCCATCCTGAAACACTTGGAGGAACGTAAAGTAATCAGGAACAGTCAGCATGGATTTACCAAGGGTAAATCATGCCTGACCAACCTCATCGCCTTCTATGATGAGATGACTGGATTTGTGGATGCGGGAAGAGCCGTTGATGTGATATACCTTGACTTTAGCAAGGCTTTTGATACGGTTTCCCACAGCATTCTCAATGGCAAATTAAGGAAGTATGGGTTAGATGCATGGACTGTAAGGTGGATAGAAAACTGGCTAGAACAACGGTTTCAGCGTGTAGGAATCAATGGCTCCATGTCAAGTTGGCAGGCAGTAACAAGTGGTGTGCCCCAGGGGTCGGTCCTGGGGCCAGTTCTGTTCAATGTTTTCATTAATGATCTGGATGATGGGATAGATTGCACACTTAGTAAGTTTGCAGATGATACCAAACTGGGGGGAACGGTAGACACCCTAGAGGGCAGAGACAGGATTCAGGGAGACCTAGACAAACTGGAGCAGTGGGCCAAGAGGAATCTCATGAGGTTCAACAAGGATAAGTGTAAAATCCTGCACTTGGGATGAAAAAACCCCATGTACTGCTACAGGCTGGGGAGTGATCAGCTAAATAGCAGCACTGGAGAAAAGGACCTGGGAGTCCTGGTGGATGGGAAGCTGGATATGAGTCAGCAGTGTGCTCTTGCTGCCAAAAAGGCCAATGGCATACTGGGCTGCATCAGAAGAAGTGTTACCAGCAGATCAAGGGATGTGATCATTCCCCTCTATTCTGCACTAGTGAGGCCACATCTGGAATACTGTGTCCAGTTTTGGGCTCCCCACTACAAAAAGGACATGGACAAATTAGAGAGAGTCCAGAGGAGGGCAACCAAAATGATCAAAGGGCTGGAGCACAAGCCCTATGAAGAAAGACTGAAGGAACTAGGCTTATTTAGCCTGCAGAAGAGAAGACTGAGGGGGGATTTGATAGCAACCTTCAACTACTTGAAGGGTTGCTCCAAGGAGGAGGGAGCTCGACTGTTCTCGGTGGTAACAGAGGGCAGAACGAGAAGCAATGGCTTCAAGTTACAGCTGGGGCGGTCCAGGCTGGATATTAGGAAAAACTTCCTTACTAGGCGAGTGGTGAAGCATTGGAATAAGCTGCCTAGGGAGGTGGTGGAATCTCCATCTCTGGAGGTGTTCAAGTCCCAGCTGGACAAAACACTGACTGGGATGATCTAATGGGAGCGGTCCTGCTTTTTTTGGCAGGGGGTTGGACTAGATGACCTCGTGGGGTCCCTTCCAACCCTATGATTCTATGATTCTATAAAGACCAACAAATTTATTTTTCACATGAGCTTTCGGGGGAGAAAATCCCACTTTGTCAGACACTTTGAAGACGGGGGAACTTACAGAATGGTAGGAAATAAATGTAGGAAAATGTACTTATTTGCTAGCATTCTGTAAGTTCCCCATCTTCAAAGCATCTGACAAGGTATGATTTTTCTCCCATGAAAGCTCACGCAAAAAAAAAAATTGTTGGTCTTTAAGTGCCTCAGGACTCCTTTTTTGCTTGCTTTACTGAACTAGACTAACATGGCTACCCCTTTCGATCTCATCTCCTTTATATATCTCTTTAAGATTTTCTGATGAAAAGCATGAAGTGTAAGACTGGTGGGCAAGGATTTGGTTACTGTCCCGGGTGTGGGTCCCGACTTGATAAAGCAGGGAGTGAAAGAACAACGTTAAGAGTCAAACTGCAGTGGATTTCTGCACCCTCAGAAAGTTTGCAAATGACAGTAGGGCTGGCGGGGAGTGATAGATACTGTAGAGGATAGGGATAGGAATAGCACGATGTGGAGAAATTGGAGGATCGGACCAAAAGAAATCCGATGAGGTCTAACAGGGACAAATGAAGAGTCATCTTAAGAATCCCATGCATTGTTACAGGCTGGGGACCAATTGACTAGGCAGCAGTTCGGCAGAAAAGGGCCTGGCGGTTACAGTGGACGAGAAGCTGGATGCAAGTCAGCAGCGTGCCCTTGTTGCCAAGAAGCTAACAGCATATTGGGCAGCATTAGTGCCAGCGCTGCCAGCAGATCAATGGAAGTGTTTAATACCATGTATTCAGGATGGGTGAGGACACATTTGGAGTCCTGTGTCCAGTTTTGGGCCCTCAGCTACAGGAAGGATGCAGACAAATTGGGAGAGTCCAGCAGAGGGCAACAAAAATGATGGAAAAAACCCCAAGGAGTTGTGTGGCACTTAAAGACTAACAGATTTATTTTTTGCATGAGCTTTCGTGGGAGAAAATCCCACTTTGTCAGAGGCTTCGCACTTCCATCTTTCTAATCACTCGATAAATGATTTGTTAATGATCGTTGTAAGAGATGTGACTGGGACATCAAGACTTCAAAGAGAAACAGCTGATCTTGACTTAATATGCAAATTAAATTCTGTGACAGCAGGATTGAATGGAGACTATGGGTTCTTTTCCCATTACAAAAGGTAATTTGACTTCAGGCTTCCCAGGGTTTGAACCTAACAACTGCTCTGATTTGCTGTTACTATATGACCTGATCCTATGTTTTACACCCCCTTGCATTTATTTTCATTCCATTCTGTAAGTTCACCCATCTTCAAAGCATCTGGCGAAGTGGGATTTTCTCCCATGAAAGCTCATGCAAAAAATAAATCTGTTAGTCTTTAAGTGCCACACGACTCCTTGGTTTTTTTGCTGGACTAGACTAACATGGCTATCCCTTTGGAAATTGAAAAAATGATGGAGCCCATGACTTATGAGGAGGGATTGAGGGAAGGCAGCCATGTAGTCTGCAGAAGAGAAGAGAGAGGGGAGGCCTTCACTTACCTGAAGGGAGTTCTAGGGAGGATGAAGCTAGGTGGTTCCCACAAGTGGCAGATGACAGAACAAGGATCAATGGTCTCAAGTTGTAGTGGGAGAGGACTAGACTGGTTGGTAGGAAAAAGCTTGGTTCTGAGGAAGGTGATGAAGCACTGGAATGGGTTACCTAAGGAATCTCCATCTTTAGAAGTTTTTAAAGATCCACTTGTCAAAGCCCTGGCTGGGATGTTTTAGGTGTAGCTGGTCCTGCTTTGAGCAGGGGGTTGGACTGGATGAACTTCTTAGGTCCCTTCCAAACCTATTTTCTATGATTCTGCCACCTTTGGTCTCACTGAGCTGCAGTTCGTCCCACTAATTCTAGTCAGGGAGCTGATAAAATAAGGCGCAGTAAAGGAAGAACCATGGACTGGGATCAGATTGGCCTTTGAGCTTCCTAAGACACCTAGTATGGTTGTGAAGCATCCTTTACTCCTGTTTGCAAATATTCTCAGCATGGGATTGAGGTGTGGCTGACTGCAGAAGTGAAATCATCCCACGCCATGGCTCCAATCAGCACCAAGCGGAAAGGAGCTAGCTCAACACCCACAGTACAGCAGGTGGGAAAAGGCCTTTTGCTAGCGTCTGGAGCTCTCTCTATGACCTACTTTTTGTAGGATTCTCTCTGGAGCTCTTCAGAGAACTTTTACATAAATGTCCTGATTTGCAAGTTAAAAAATAACAACCAGAAACCACCCAGGCCCGCTTTCCTGCTTATTGCACATTGCATAAAGCATTAATGACAAGTAACCGCTTACATAGGTTTGATTTTATTACACTTAAATGGGTAATTCTCATATATACAACAGGGCCCAAAAGACCTGAATAGGACAAAAGTGATTGTGCCGGAGTTCAAATGGAGCTCTGGATTCCTCTTTTGTAAACTCCTATGAACCGTATGGTGTCAAATAAACCAAACTCAGCAGGCAGAACCAAGGCACATGGACAGGATTCATTAATATTTGTGGGGTACTCAGATGCTACAGTGATCAGTGTCCTAGAAGAACGTTGCAGAGACAGACCAGCTGCTGGGGAAATGTGTCGGCTTTGTTAAGCTGGCCTCATTTTTCCTCCCTGTAATTCTCAATGCATGTTAAATTCACCAACAGCAGCACACCCTTACCATCAGCTAAGGAATCAGGTAAAAACTGGCTTCAGTGGATGTGGTTTTGGCAGTGTCTGATGTTGTCATCTAAAGGTGGGGCTCAGAAGAACAAGATAAGGGGCTACCAGCAGGTAAGAGCTACATGATCTTCACCTTGCTCAGAGTGCAGTCTTGGGTTTGAAGGCCTACCTGACTAGTCCTATCTTTGTGCATGATTTCTATAGAAATGGAGTCTGCTATGCATAGTCTGTACATTTCTTACAGCATCTCTCAAGCCAGTAGCACCTGTTCTGGGGCTCAAACTGAACACAAAAGCTGAAAGAGCAGCATGGCATTAAAAGACACTGGCACCAGTGTGATGAGTTTGCCAACCTCAGTCCTGTTGTCATGCACTTAGCAGCTGTTTGTTGGAACAGCCAGTGAGATTGTTTTTGTAGTGTCTCACTCCCCAAGAATTGAAATTCATGCCCTGTTTTTCTCCTTTCATACAGGATGCTGACCCCTTGCTTCTAGAGCTACCTGTCTTCCATCACATCACATTTCAACTTCTTGTTACTGTCTTCTCAGCTGTACCTCTCCACCAGTGACAGGCTCCAGGGCCTCACATATCCTATTCTACCAGCGAGGCCACCCTTGAACTCCTGCCTCTCACCAAAAGGTCTCTGCACCTACTCCATGCTGGCTCAATGCATGAAACGCTGTCTTCCCCTGAGATCATCTGCAGTTTCTCTGCCCTCTGTTTGCATAAGGGTACATTGGAGATCCATGTTTGTCATGAAGCATTTAAGAAAGGTAGAAAACAGCCCAATGAAAGGATACTGTGAACGGGTAGAGAGCTGTTGAGTGGTTCAGGGCTGTAAAACTTTACAAAGCTTAAAATTTTCATTCGAACCTGTCCTTAGGTGATAGCCACTATCTCTTTGGGTGGGAGGTGAGTGTAAATTCCACAGCTCATTCAATTTTGAGGATTAAAACAATGATGATTTACAGCATATTTTATTGTAAGGCACCATGTACAAAAGAACAAATAGAGGGTTTAATAAACACTTAACCAATTATTACAGAGGTCAATAGGTAGCTTATACCCATCTATATCACACCTTCTAAGGAGATCTTTGCAATCTTCTAAATGCCTTGTGTCTACACGACGCTCCTCACATCCATCAATCACTTATTAACCCATTATAAATGGAAACAATTCCAAGTGTGGCCACTGAACACTGCTAAGATGATAGAGAAGCAGGGTCATTACCGATCGATCTGGGTTGGAATCAATGTTGCAGCCTAGATGAGAAAGGTTCTATTATTTCAGTACCAATTCCACCTGCCAGCCATTCATCAAACATCATTAATGTTCAGGACAGTTTTCTGCCCTGGACATTATTCAGTAAATTCACTGGCATTGAGGCACGGATTGCACAAATCACCGCTATTGATTATATCCTGCATCTACTGATCCGATTACTTGTCCTTTTCTCGCAGGAGTCCTCATGGCTCTGAGTTTTCAGCATTCGATCCTGAAAGAGTCCCACATGAAAAGTGATGCTGCTCTCAGGGGATACTGGTGGGAAGATTATTTGTTGTTTGTCACAATATTGAATCACAGAGTGGTGGCAGCAGCAGCAGGACGCTTTTGGAAAAAGGCTCCGTGTCCAGTATAAAAGCCTGTCGTGTCAAGACAAGCACAAGTCCATCAAATATCCCTGAGCCATTGACTCAGCACATACCCTTGACTGTTTACATCTCTCCTGTCAGAAGGATACTTTCTGAGCATCCTGCTTAGGAGGTATGCCGTCGATCCTTTCCACAAACCTTTTCAGAATTTTTAAATGAATTTCATTTCACTGGTTCACCACCCTTTGTGTTTACTTTCGGGGAAGAGGCTACAGGAGGAGTTTCTTGGAGAGACTCTTCATAGGGCAAATGAATGATGTAGAAATCGAAAACTCCACATTCAAAGTCCTGTGTAGGGTGGGAAACATCATCTTGCAGCTGGAACATTAGACAGGGACCCACAAGCCTCGTCCTATCTTGGGGACAGATTCCCCATTGAGGCTAACTCTATGCCTCAGTTCTCCGTCTATAAAAATGGGGACAGTTCTGGTGTATTTGTGGTCTTAGATAAGGTGGCGGGGCCTGGTAATTACCCCTGTGTAGCACATTTGTGTCCGACACAAAGTGCTGCTCTCATGCAATCAGAGAACAGAAACGGGGAACTAACAAAGCTGTGCCACTGATCCCTATGCTCATTTGCATCTCTGCCAGTCCCAAGCCCCTGCGACTTCTCTCTTTTTGTTTGTATAGCGCCCAGTGCAATGGGCCTTCCTTTCTATTGCCCCCTGGCATTCTGCTGTAGTAACTAATGGGATAATGCCACATGTCCTGTGGTCAGGGCCATCCTTAGCAGGGAGCGGGACCCAGGGCGAATCAGTTTGTGTGGGCCCCCCCATTTTAAACATTGCCAGCAATGTTCACTCTAAGCCAGTGGTTTCCAACCTGTGGTCTGGGGACCCACAGAGGTCCACGGACACTTTGCAGGGGGTCTGCGGAGCCTCTCTCTACCCGGGGCTGGAATCCAGCTACAGCCCGGATGCTCCCTGCCAGGGCTGCCTTTCCCCGTCTGTGGCTGTATCCTCGCAGGGGATGGAGCCACAGCAGCTCCCCGGCAGGGGCAAGGGCAGGGGACCACAGCTGCCGTGGCTCAGCTCCTCGGTGGTGTGGGTAATGGTGGTGGCAGCGCTGCTCACCAGCTCTCCCACGGGTGCTGGCCAGAGTCTGCCCATGCAGGCCACATTACATAATCATCCCAGGGGGTTCGCAAAGATTTTTTTTTATTACAAAGGGGTCCCCAGCCTGAAGAAGGTTGGGAACCACTGCTCTAAGCTGGTGATGCAGCTGAGCAAGTTCCCCCCTGGTTCTCCAGGCCCCAACGGGCTTCTTCTGGGCTGCCCGCTGGCTCACCAATAACTTGTGCACCCATAACTTGTTCAGCTGCATCGTCAGCTTAGAGGGAACGCTGGACAATATCATAATTTTTCTTTAATAAAATCATAAATATCTAGCCCTCAGGCTAAAAAGTTGCAGAGAGAAGCAGAAAAACATGACCTGACTTTATCCTAAAGGCTCAAAACCCAGAAGTCAAAGAAAATAGCTCCCCCTCATTTATTATTTCTTTAAATATCTCTATTTTTAAGTGAGTTTTAATGATATATGTAAGCCAGACTTGTGACTATTTTTGATGTTTAGGGTAGGCAATACTGAGTGTGTCATGGTGATCCTTCATCCACCTCACAGCCAAGTGGACAGGAGCATCTGGAGGTACTCTTCTTTGTGGTTCTGGTTTTCTGTTCAAGATGGGCACACAATTTTACAAGTTTAATAATTTTTCTTAGATCAAGTTTTTGTTAAGTTGACAATTCAGAGAGAGAGAGAGAGAGAGATGCTATTTTTGGATAATATCAAGAAATAAATCCAGGTCCTCTCTCACCTTAAAGCACTAAATTCCAATTGTCTAATGCCTGTTATTTCCTTTATGCTGCCTGACTCTCTCCTTTTCCATCTTATTTTAATACATGTATTCATACATTCCTCATTGCTTTGCAGGTGATCTTCGTAATGAAACTCAGGTACTGTTTGGGGATGAGAGGAAGAAACAAGGGACCTTTGGCTTCCTCTCAGATACCCTGATGTAAACCAGACAAGAAGTCTTGTGGCACTTTTAAAGATTTTAAAAATTTATTTGTTAGCTTGTAAACGTGCCACAAGACTCCTTGTTTATTTTACATCAGGGATTCCTTGTTTGTTTCGCTAAACTAGACCTGCATGGCCACAGTTGCTTTCCTCTTTGCCATGCTTTGGGACCCATGGTTTGACTGCAATCAATGACAACCCTGCTTATTTACAGTGCAGAAGGAAGGACAAAAAACTTCTTTAATGTGTTGATTGATGGCCATTAACCCTAAAAACCCCATATTTCCATATAAGTGCTAGCCTGGGGTCTTCTCTCTCAGGTATAATAGATCATTATCTGCACAGAGAAGTTTGCTCAAAAAGGCATCCCTGAAGACTGAAAAGTCTTGTTAAATGTAGAAGGAAAAAAGTTCTTTAATATCTGAGAACGCTTTCTGGAGATGCTGATGTAAATTCAAAGAGAAGGTCCTGTTTTGTAAAGGTTGGGGATGTGACATTGTCCTGACTTTGTCCCCGTTTGCTTGACTGAGGCTGGCTCCATAAGTTTTATCTCAACACTTGCCCTTTCTCTTCCCCTCAGGGAGCAGTTGTGGGAAGGTGGCTACTTAAGTCAAGAGTTACTGTGAACAAACGCTGCCTGTCCCAATTTCCTTCTCCCTTCCCTGACCAGCCGGAGTTGCTCCCTGGGCAGGCTAGCTCCTCAGCTTGAAGAAGGTCCCTGCTCCCTTACTCCCACCGGTTGTGTGGGACCCCCAAAAGCGCAAGGCCCCCCACAGCATGAGGCCTAGGGCGGTTGCCCCTTTTAGCCCCCCTTAAGGACCGCTCTGCCTGTGGTTTCTGTCAAACCAGCGTGAACACCGGCAACATACAACAGAAACTGGACAAAAGCAAGCTATAAAACCCAGAATCTTCTCTACAGAGACTGGGTGAATAAATTCAAAGAACAAAAGAACTTTAGGATAGAAAGAGGCTATAAACCATTAGCCCACGTCTGTGAGTAACAATGGGAGTTGATCCACAGCATCACATCTGCAGGTTACGTTATGCAGCAGCCTGGAAACTGCAGTTCAGACAATGTGCATATGAAAATATGCTTTCCTGGGCAGTAGCAGAGCTTGTCAGCGCTGTTTCCTGCATCAGGGAAAGATGAATGAGCACCACTGTGAGCATTTGTCAGCCTGTCAGAGCCCAAATAATAAATGAAGAAAACCGTGCATTGTTATTTTAATAACAATTATTATGAATAACTTAATACCATGCCTTCTTATTGCATATTTCATTCAAGGCTCTGAAAGTATTTTGCAAAGGTTTTGAACTAATGAAGCCTCACGAGATACCTGTTACATGGGCATCAGAAATAGAGGTTGCGTCTTAGCACAGTCGGACCCTGGTCTCACTTGGGTCTGTAAAGAAATATAAATAAACAGCCGGGCCACCCAAGAAGGATGAGTTTGAAGGAGGGAAGAAGAGATTCCAATGTGTATCGAGCCACATCCTAAAGGCCAAATTCCTGTTGGAAGCCAATGGGCCTCATCCTGAGGCCGTTACTTAATTCTAATGAAGGTTAAATTCCAGGGAGAAATGAAGGCTAACGGCACCTCGTCTGAATTAGAAACTGGATTTTGGCTTCAGAATTTGGTTTGTGCTTTGGAAATCCACAGAGGTGCTTCCATGGCTTTCAGAACCATCACATCTGAGGACCTCCTAATCCCGAATAGGGTTTTTTATCCTCATTAATTAACTGTCTGGTGAAATGTTAGATCCATATCGCAGGGCAGACTATGGGATGTAGATAAGAGAATCTGGGAATCAAACAGGTTTTTCATGTCTTCAGCCAATGCACTGGCTACCAGACCACTTCATCTGCCATGCTGTCTTTTCCCCGCAAACCGCTTTTTTTTCTGTGCCACTCAAACCAGGAGTGACAGCTGCAGCTCCATCAATGCATCCCTCCTTCCATCCATCATCGTAAGTAAAAATACAGAGTCTCATTCCAAAGCCCACTAAGTCAATAGAAAGGCTCCTATTTTGTTCAGTGGATTTGGAAGGAGATTGATTCCTGTAGCCTCCGGCACACTGTCCAGTCTCCGTAATCCAGCCATGACAGATATTAATTACAACAATCATACGGCTGGGAGGAGAGACGCAGTCCTCAGCGTACGTCACTCATTAATGTTTTAGAGACGTTAGATGGGTTCCCACAGACAAGAGAAAGAAATAAAAGGCTGATGGATTTCATCTTCCTGGCACCCCGTTACACCACATCTCTCGCAAGGTTGCCACGGTGACTCATTTCTAGGCTGCCACCCTGATGACATCTACTGCATTTTTTAACAGCTCAGCGATTAATCATCATTTCCCATGTTTTCCTGCCTCCTGAGCAAACGGAGGGGATGGTCTTCAAAGAGAAAAGGCCGGAAAAGCCCAGGTGCTCTTTGCTGGTGTAGACCGCTGGTCATTGTGCATTACAAGGCCTGGTCTGAGTGGTGCAGACAGAAGCACAGTTTAAGCGTGTCCAAAGAGGCTGTGGGTTAGTTACAGGACAGGCAGCTTCACTCTTTAAATCAAGTCCTAGCAGCTTCTGCTTTTGTGCCTACAGCAGGATTGCAGTGTCCTCTCAAACTCTCTTTTTCCCTTGACTCTCTTGTCACCAACCTCCGGCCATGTCTGATTCTGTCCTCTCCGCCTCATGCATGTCATCCTTTCTATATTTGTATTGTGTCCTCCATAGCACATTGTGGAGCAGGGACCACCTTTTGCTATGTTTGTACAGCACCAGGTACACCCATGGGCGGCACCACTAACAAATTAACAACCTGACACCAGTAAAACGGGAAGCAGAATGGTCCTGGGGGCCTCACGAAAGGCCGGGCATCAGAATGTCGATTTAGTTCAATGCGGCTTGTAAAACGTGTTCCATGCCAGGGCAGTCGGGGCTGGCGAGGCAGCCACGGAAACATTTAAGCTGAGCTGCTAATGCTCCCTAATGAAGAAAAATAATAATAATGAAACTTTCAATGAGCTTATGTCACCACACAAATAAAGGCAAATAACCTCTTTTGTACGATAAAAAGATGCAAACCAGGCCCATTAGCTCCAAGCTAAATTTCCCATTCCCTCTCCCCTGCAGTCCTATTGAATTGTAAGTTGTTGGGGTCACTTTTTTTGCTGTGTGTGTACAGCACCTAGCACAATGGGGCCCGGGTCCACACATGCAGTTCCTGCAATACATATAATAATGGCAGGTGACAGACTGCTAGCCAAGGAGGGCCTGAAAAGCAATATTTGTCCCCTGAACAGGAACGTATAGCACAACTCCACATGCATCCGTATAGGGGTTGTTCTTGCTCCCCTACAGATAGGTGGCTAAACTTCCCTAGGCTTCCCCAAGAACATCTCTATGCCCTTCACGCCTGCTGACCTGCCTGAATGCTGTTACAGAGAAGCTATCCACAGTGGGGGGTTTCCTTGAGGATCTGTCCTCTGGCCCTGCCAACCCATTATTGCCCCCCAGGGAACAATTTTCTGATGTGGGATGAGTCCCCTTGAGAGGAGGGTCTCCATATCCCACCACCTCTGTTGTGAGCCACCGGACCCCGCAAACCCCTTCTATGTCCCCTGATCTTTCTGGGCCAGACAAGAAGCCATAAGGATGTATTTTCTGCGTGTGGAGGAAATGATAGGCAAGCATCAGCCTTTCTAAAACACGCCACGCATCTTCCCCTTCTTACTCTCCTGCTTCAGAGTCAGGGTGGTGAATTGCTGGGAGGTGGCCCTTGTTGGGAAGACAAAGTGTCTGCAAATGTATGGCAGAAAAGTAAAAAACGACAACTCCTTTAAAGAAACCAATCACCTGCTTTTCACGAGGAGAAGCCAATGCCTGACATTTCTAATTATCACACGGTGCAGGTGTGCTGAGGTTCCCGCGGAGAGCATCCCAAGTGGAGCTGGTGTGAAAAGCTAATGAGCAAAAGTGTCAGTGGTGCGCCCCACCGGCTTTCACTGATCTGTGATGACAGGTCTGAATCTATCCTAGCTACACGTTCTACCGACAGTTCACACGTCTCCTAACCGAGCACAGAGTAGGACAGGAAGGATGGTCCAATGGGCGGAGCATTAGAGAATGAGCCAGCTGGGTCCAGTTATCAGCTCTCTCAGAGATGCCATGAGTGACCTTGGGAGAGCCACACAATCTACCCTGTGCCTCAGTTTCCCCCTCGTAAACTGGATGTGGGAGTCTCTGTCCTCACAGGGGTGTTGCACAGCTAAACTGGTGCTGCAGGAGGAAGATCAAGGCATGCAAGGCTGGAGCATGCAAAAGTGAGGTTTGTCAATTAGCAGCCCTACCCAAGAAACGCCCTTATGGATAGTGACTGCCCCTGTGAAACGGGGACCTGTGGTTCACATCTCTACTGATTCTTCCAGGGCAGCAAGTTGTCCCCCAACATTTTAACTGGTGGCATTGGTCCAACTCCTAACAGAGAGGCGTTTGCCTCTTTGCACATTTCTACGGCAACTGGTACTTCTGGGTCCTCCTTCTTTGCAATCTCAGCAAAGAAAGAGTTCATGATGGAGGGGACAAAGGCTGAACTGCAGTTTGACCCCAGGAAGCATGTCTCCCTGGGGCATGGCATTGGCGAGGGAGGTGTCAAACTCTGCCTTAAAGATCACTAAGCTCAGCAATAGACTTTCTGTTGCCTTCAATGAGCCCTCGTAATGTGTATTACATGGATCGGGAACTTTGGTTTGTTTTATCTGCAGACACTTTTCATCAGCACTGTAGTCCACTTGATGTGTGTTAAAGAAGACTGCTCAGGTGGCAAAGGGAGGGATGAGGAAATACATCCCTCATATTAAAGGGAACTTCCAGTACATCACATTATGAAATCCCATCTGTTTTTATAGCAAGCTAAAAATAAGCAAACAGTGCCACATTGGAACTTTTCCTGACTGCCTGTGCTTGCCTCTTTCTGTGATCGGTTTTAATTATTGAAATTGTCTCTGTGGGAGGCTTGGCTACTCACATGCTTTTTCTGCACAGCTATAAAAGAACCATCACCTACCAGTGAGTGGTTCAGGGTTACATTCTTTCAAATCCATTTTAGGTCAGTCTTGCAGCAAGATTTCATTTAACCTACTTGTGTTTGCTCTCTCTTCAACTTTCTGTTGGCTGTGAAAGAAGAGGGGGAAAAACCACATGCTTATTGGTAAGGACAAGCTAACCGATTTTACAGGTTTATCCCTGAATTGATGAACTTGGAGCACAGGAGAAATCATTTAGATTTTGATTATTGATACATTCCTCTTTCCCATCTGTAGGTTACTAAGGTTTCCTCCTTGAACTAAATCTGATGAAGGTCATGAAAATAATAAGCAATGCCATCTTGGTTCCCTTAACAGCTCACATACTCTGATATAAGGGCTGCCTAAGTACCTAGATGGAGACAATATTAGGTCAACAGAGGTCTGATCCATTAATTTAAAAGCTCAAGTCATTGACCACACACAGTTTATCAAGCAACCAGTCCATCTGGAAAGTGATTTGAATTCCCATCCTATTAAAATCAACTTTCAGTGGTAGGGAAATTCTAATTTTTTTTTTTTTTTAATTTTCCTTTCCCACCTATTCTGTCTTTGACTAACTGTTGTTTCCCTCCTTTCCTATTAATTGCTTCCAGAGGATCATGGCTATTTAATCAGTGTGTGAAATTCCCTGGCCTGGGCTAAAGTACCAGTGACTTCTTCAATAGCCATTTGGCCAGAGACAATGACAGAGACGGTGACTTTTTGGTCCAGCACCTAGGCACCTCCCTAGGTTGCTGGCAGACTGGGTGTAAGTTCACATGCTAAAAAGCATGTATTGAAGTGGGATTTCCTCCCACAAAAGCTCATTCAATAAATAAATGTGTAGTCTTCAAGGGCCATGGGATTCCTTGTGTGTTTCATATGATAAGGTGCCAAGCCTAACTGAACACTGGCAAATGATGGAAACCCGTCTGGCTTAACTGGGTGTTAGCATGCACCTATTTGTAAACCCTGCTATGAAGCTCTAACAAGTGTTTGCAATTGTGCATCTCACCAAATGGAGAAAGAAGCATTAATTACTTCAGGTAAAAAGTTTGTCCTGCACACAAGATGGCTCTGGAAGGAGGCACTATGTAGCGTCCCAGGACAGGGGCCTTGTCGATTGAGTTCCTCACTGCTTCCAGGAGGAGGAAGTCTGCACATGAACCCATCCCATCAGTTGATACTCTGAGATGAAGGGGATAAAAATCCCTGACAAGGAGACGCTGCAATGTTCCCTCTAATTACTTGTAGACTGTGCACGCAAACACTTTCTTTGTGTGCGCAAAAAATTTTCTTTGTGAGCAGCAATATTAGCACTATTGAATTTTTGTGTGCACACTTTATTTCATTGTGTGCGCAGGTTTCATGACCTGTGTGCTCACACACATGCGCACAGCTTAGAGGGAACAGTGGCTGGGTCTCTTTACGCTGTCTGGACTCTAAGGGGCAATGGTTCCTAGACATAAACAAGAAATCTCCAGGCTGCTTGGTGTGGCTCAGCCCTAAAGGGAGGATTCTGCACCGCTGCGCACGCACAGAACCAATGTTCCCTGCAGATTTTATTCTTTATTCATGCAACCTTCCCAAGTGGTGGCCCTGAGTAGATACAGCTGGTCTGGGCGTTAAGGGTGCAGGCAGAGCAGAACTGGGCATGCCTGAGAGATTCTGTCCCTCTTACCAGGTGCGCCCAGAGCCATGGAGGGGCAGGCGTGGGGACACCCTGGGCTCCGGCTGCCAATTCTGCCAGGCTGGGAAGTGTCAGAACCTATTTTTCCCCTGCACAGCCTGCTCTTGAGAGTGGGTCTGGGGCAAATTGTTTCAGGGAACCTACTCCAGCTGCAGGGAACTCTTCCCAGCACCCAGACTCCTCCATCCATCCCTATCCCCCTGCATCCAAACCCCAAATACCATACTCAGATCACCCCTGCTGAGCCCCATTCCCTCTGTACCCAGACACACCCTGCTAAACGTGAAATCACCTCCACCTGGACTCCTTGCAGAATCCTATTTCTCCTGCTCTCCAAATCCCGCATTGAGCCCCTGGGCATGCAGTTCCTCTCCCCGCACCTGAACGTCCACTGCCTTGTCTTCATCCAGATTGCCCCACACAGAGCCCTGTCACCCCACACTTACATTCCCCCACACTAACCCCTCCTCGCATGGCTCCTGCTGCAGTGAGCCTGCCTGCCCCACACTTGGACTGAGGGGTGGTGGGACAGGGCTGGATGTGCATGCAAGACTCTGTCCCTCTCGCTTGCTACTGTGGTGTCCTGGCATGTCGGGGCAGAGTCCTAGGATGTGTCTGGGACCAGCCCAGCGCTTGTGCTGCATCAAGGTCAGGGGCAGCCTCCGCAATGAGTCCATGTCCCATAGGATGTAAGGGCCACAGGGCGATCCCTCACTTACGTTCAGCCAATGGCTTTCTCTTTCCACTGCTGCGTAGACTTCTGGCCCAGAGCGGGAGCTTGGGTGCTATGACCCAGGGCTCCTGGCTCCGGCCCAAAACCAGCTGGAAGACTGTAGAGCAATGAAACAGCCAGTTTGCTGGAACAAGCCAGCGGCAGGTAGACATCCCCTTAAAAGCTTCAGCACTTGACATACGTGGAAATAGCCCTTATTGCTGTCTGCTCTGTGGAGCCGCATGGATGTGCTCATCTGCCTTGTAAGGAAGCCATTTGTCAAAAAAAAAAAAAAAAAAAAGTTCCTGGAATCTGTTTTGTTGTCTGTATCGTTACAAATACACTTGCTGGCAGGTATTTTGAAGTAAATTACCCAAATAATTGAAACTGGCAGGATTGTATTGTGTTATTTTGACAAACAAATTAGATTGCATTTTAAAATAATGGGCACAGAATTTTTAATTTCGGGGCGCAGAATTCCCTCTGGAACAATAACAAGAGCTGTGTATCATGGAAACACATATTATACGGCTAGGACTGTAGCTCCTTTGTGTGCATGCTTTCCTGTTGGAACTTTGCAAACAGCTCGCATGTCTTCCTTAGTTAATAAATCTTTAGCTGGTTTATTACAAGGTTGGCTGGAGGCATTGCCTTTGCTTTGAGCTTTGAGGAGAATTAACCTGGCTCAGTGACGGGGCCATTGGGATGGGGAGTCACCTGAATATTAGCCTCATTATTGGTGTAAAGTGACCCACTGCCACATAGTCCTGTTTGCCTCAGTGGCAACATGGGAAGCTCATGAACCAGCTGTTCAGGGAGGGTATCCTTTGGCCCTGGTCCTTTCACCAGAAAACGTGTCCTTTCCCCATCTCAGAACCCCATTCTGGGTGACCAAGCAGTAGCCAGGCCAGCCAGGTGGCCCCAGGGCTTGAGCTCGCCAGCACCAATGCTGTGCTGCCCAGAGCCTGGCCCATTTCCAGCCCACTCTGTCCCCAAGTCGGCTGGTCCACTGCAGGCCCTTGAGTATCGCCAGAGCCCCAGAGAGCACCCAGCCCATGCTGCACCCCCGCGCCATCCCACCCTGCCCCATGCTGATGCTGGCTGGCCCACGCCCAGGCTGGCTGATCTGCTCCAGGCTCCAGCTCAGGCAATCCCGGTGCCCAGAGTGTTGCTGGCCTGCCCCACCACCACAGGCCCCATAGCCAGCAGCCTTGGGGTGCTGCTAGCCCTTGCCATGCCCCAGCGCTGGCCCATCCCACCCCCAGCCCGTGCCCGGGTGGCTGGTCCATTCCAGGTCCTGGAGCATCTCCAGCCTGAGCGCTCCCAACATCCACAGCATCACCAGCCCGCACTGAGCCAGCGCCCGGCTGCCCGCACTGTTGGAGTGGCTGCTGGCCCAGCCTGCAACAAGTTGGGCTGAGCACGAGTGGGGCCATGCTTGGCAGGTGGGGCCATGCTCAGCCTAATATACCTGATAGACTGGAGCGGCCAAGGGGACTGTCCATGACCCCCTAGTAAGGCTGTGCTAGTGTTTTAGGAGGGCATCCTCGTTAGTGGGTTGTTGAAATCTGATTAGAGAGCGTACAGCCAGCCTGGAGTTTCCGCCCTGCTTTTTGACAGTCTGGCCTGAGGCTGGCAGTCGTGGTCGTGAGCTGCACCAGACACCCATGCTTACCACACTGAGCCTCATGCATGACTTAGGGGGATGAAAACTTGGTTATTTAATTGCTTTGGGGTTTTGGCAGGAGAGAGGTATCCCGACACTGGGTGAGACGCAGAAGTTCATGCGCGTAGAGGCAGATACATAGGTGTCTAGGGTGCCTTTACCCTGAAAACTTTGGTCCTGAGTGAGTTTAGATGCCTACACAGCTTGATGAGGATTCGATGGATCATGGTGGTGCCTAAAACTGGGATTTAGGCTCTTAAATTTTACCCAGAGAGTTTAAATGATTTGCCCAAGGTCATAATGGGAATTTATGACAGCACTGCTGTTTGAATGCAGATTTTCTGAGTGTCTTAGACACAGCCCCATCCTTCCTCACTCGCTGTTAGCTGTCTCTCATCCCTTTCTAAGAACAAAGATGCAGCCCAGTAACCGGTCAAAGCTCTTGATAACTTTGTTTTTTAATTTGCAAAATTAAAAGCCCCACTGTCAAATAATGGGATTTATTCAGCAATCTCCTCCTCCATCTTCTTTTACCATTATTACTCCCATAACAGATAATCCCTTAAGACAGTTTCTGTATTGTGTTGTTTAATTAACTTGGATGTTTAATATGTTATTGTACTTTCCATGGTTCATTAAAAATAAAGAGCGTATCCAGTGAAGACACACCCCCGCGAATTAATGTTCAAATATAGACAGGCATTCAACAAGCACACAGCTACAGGAAACACCCGCTTTGGAGAGACACTTTGAAGGTCTTTTTTGCCTTGAGATAGGTTGCCGAGTAAGTGACTGCACAAACCCTGCTGAATTTCCAGACTTCATCAGCCCAAAGGTTAAACTGTTCTCTCAAGAGGAAAAAAAAAAAAAGAAAGGAGAGCAAGGAGAAAAAGATAAGTAACTATAGCAAATCCAACATACGTAGGAGCCAAGCAATTAAATGAACCAAGTGACAGGACATGCAGAACTGCACAGAACTGGGTGGGAAATTAGCAAAGCTTATAGCTCCTTAATATAGTTTGGGAAGGAAGTAGTCATGGTACTAAAGTGTTCTGCGGACATCCTTGTAGCCGGCAAAATTTGACCCGGCCAGGAGTTCTAAGCCAATGCAGAATGAAGGCATGATGACGAGCCCATTTACATCAGTGACTTCAGCAGAGGGGTGAGAGGGGAATTAGAGGAGCCGTGTATGGATACAAAATGTGTGCCTATGGATATAAAACAGAGTTTCCTGATTTGTAGGGCTCTGGGAATCAGGCCTACGTTTTCTAGGTTCCTGCTGGAAAGGGGCTGGCGTTGGCAGATCACTGGGACACTGAGATTGATCTGAGAGAGCCAGTTGCTTCTGGCAGTCAGGTGAAATGTGGTTAACAGGCAGTCAAGGACAGAGGCTCATTCCTGTTGAACCTTACTGACAAGCTGGCAGCATGCCCAAGTGCTTATCCATCAGGCTTGCTTTGCAGAAGGAAGCACCCCTTGAGAAATGCTGGTTTAAACCTTGGGCAAGCAGGAGGCAAAGAGAGATGGGACTCTTGTAATTAAGGCTGTTGGTCTGTCAGGGGTCGGGTGGGGTCCACTGCTTATTTGATTCCTTTGGCACTCAAGAGGCACCAATGCAGACCTGAGCTGCTGCTCCATGTGTTTTTGCAGAGACTGAGGACAGGAAAAAGAAGCAGTGAGTTGCCTTTTTCCCCCCACCATCATGCCGTGCTTCTGCTCGGGGAGGGCACCAGGGTAGGACGCTGGACACTCAGCTGCTGCGGGGAGACACCAACAGAAGAACAAAGGTTGTTCCATGGTTAAAGCCGTAACCTGGGACTCAAACATCTGGGAAATCTTGCCCTTGTCTCCTTCAATTCTAAGCCTCTCAGTGCAGGGGTCTTTCTCCTTATGTGTCCATGCAGCATCTACCACAATGGGGCAGTGATCTGAGCTGGGGGTCTTTAAGTACTATCTTAATATTACAAGCAACAATGGCCAGTCACGGACCATTCACTAAGGGGGCCTGTTGCATTAGCTGTTGTGGAAGACATTTGCCAAAGGTGTTATCACAGCGATATGCAGACTCAGGCTACAAGGCAGAAGCATCTGTTTAATGTGTCTCTCACAGCCCATATGAAAACACTGTTTGATTTCATTATTAACCCCCTCACTTTTTAACCACTCTGGTTGCTTTTGCTGTGCTACTATAATCAGTTCAGTTATCAAGCTGCACTAAGTTATTAATTTATTTGCTCTGAGAATTCTCTCTCTCTCTCTAATATACAGTACTCTGGTAAATAAAAGAAAGGATTCACACCACTGTGGCTCTTTCGGGTAATGTTGATCACCAGTTTGGCTCCTGAATCACTGAGCTCTGAATATCTCTGTGTTAACATAACTCAGTCTTTGTCCCATTTTGAATGATGTTAAACAAGATCTAGGATTTCCTAACCCTACCTAGTTATTGGCAAGCCCAATGTGATGAAATGGGAAGAGTCTTAGTTTTTATTCTGGATGTGAGGTGCTGTGCCTCAGTTTCTCTTGCTTCTCTGTTCATGTATTCTTGGCCCACCAAAAGGTAGGCAGATATGGTGATGGGAAGTGGGTCTGTGACTATTAGAGGGAGGCCATGGATGTGTTGGTCAGCATGACGGAGACAGAGTCTGAGAGGACAGGGCCAGTTATAGGTGAGAAAGAGCAGGAGTTTAGAGGAGTCCTGAGACTACGGATCATCTTATCGATCTGAGGACAGACCGCCTCCATTCAAGGATGTATTCCTGGGGCTTCCTTTTTCCCACTGGCCTCACATCAACCTTTTCTGGATGCAGCTTCAGCCCCAATCACTGATTTCCAGGAATCCTTTGGGTAGTTGGCAAATGGTGCTTCTGGGCTTCGATGTGGTGGTGATGCAAAGCTGGATTTTCACCCACATCTTGCTGGCTGCTCAGCCCACGGCTGTTGCTTTGTCTTTCCTGTGGGCTTGACTTAGATGGCAAACAGTATGGGGGCAAGATAGATGCACATGGCACTGTATGAGTGACAGGTCTAAAAGAAGAGGAGAGGAATGATAGAAGCCATCTTGGACTAATCGACTACCTGCTCTGGAATACGCATGGATGGATGGTCCTTGTCTATGGCCAAGAGATCACGCACTGCTTCCAGCAGCATCGTCTCTGCTCTTGTGTCCCAACCTGCAGACTGACTGCGTGGGATCCAGGATGCTAACAGAAATCAGATCAAGTTGGCTCCACGCTCTGCTGCGTTCTTTAACTTATCTTCCCTTCTCTCTAGGATGTCTGTGGTAGCCAGCTGGAGGCTGGGTTCACTCTGTTACCCACATCAAGGGAACACCACTTGGGAAGGTAACAAGATTGCCTTAAACCTTCTTGGGGATCCCTCAAAAAGTTGTGCTTCGGGGGTCCCTGTGGCTTGACCTTGACATGGATTCTTCTGCCCCCAGAGCTCCCCAGGCAGGGACATTTCCCATCGTGGTAAGGGGGACCAAGGGAAAGGGATACAGCCTCAGCTGTGTGCTGGAGAGGGTGGGGAAGGGTGTGATACGCGTCTCTGCTGGTCCCATCATGGCTCTTTGTGCAACCGTCTTTTCCTTGCTCTGGGCTCTCTCCTGATTCAGTCCTGATTGTAGTGAGGCAGATCAGGAGAGGTCTGTGTGTGTCTCTGCACACAGCGCCTTTGTGAAGACCCAGCATAAATGTGAGCCCTGCCAAGTGCTTGTGTCATCTGCCTTTCAGCCACATGCCTTCTGCTGAATTAACCCCATTAAGCAATTATGCTTAGCTCAACAGACAGCTTGTTAAGTGGTCCAGGTGAGTCACACTGCAGAAAAACAAGGGGCGGTAAAATGACCCTACCGTTGTTAGCTGAACTCAGGATTTTCCCTGCTGTGGGATTGGAAATGAAGGAATTGCTGGAGTGGACCAGATTATGGGCCCATCTGGTTCTATATCCTCTTTCCACCTGTCATCAGCACTGGCAGCATCAGAGGAATGGCCATTATGTCATCACCTAGCCATAAAGGAATTTTCTTCCTACTTCCAATAACTTTGAGATAGGTGGATGCCCTGAAGCAAGAGGGGTTCTAGCCTTCATGTCTCAAAAATTCAGTTTAATGTAGTGGTGCATGTTCTCCTTATCCATATAAATGTCCAATTCCACCTGTTTTCAAAGTCTCCAAGCCTCAGTGATATCTTGTGGCTTGGAGTTCCATTGGCTAATTATGTATCACGTAAGACAAGGTTTTCCTTCCCTCATTTTTAAATCGTCTGCCTTTTCAGTGTCACTGTATGTCCCTTTGTACCTCTATTGTGAGACAGGCTAATAGGAGCCCCCAGTCTGCATTTTCTGTCTCATTCATTATTTTACATACTTCTTCCCTGTGCTCTCTTATCTACCTCCTCTCTTAGGTAAATTGTTCCTCTCTTTTCAACCTCACTTCACATGGAACTTTCTCAACCTTCAAATCAGGTTTGGCACCCATCTTTAGAGCCGTCTATTTCTGCTAGATCTTTTCTTGAGCTACCACAACCAAGCCTGAAGCCACTATGCCCAGTAAGGGCATCCCATTGATTTATAATGTGACATTGTAATAGTCTCTGTATCCATTCATGCTGGGACTGAAATACAAAAGGCAAGAACAAGAACAGTGGTAATTACCCCCCCCCCCGGTGGTTTATATCTAAGGATCACATCCAGGATGTCCCACTCAGAGTTCATCTTCATGTTTTTAGTGCAGCACGACCACCAATTCCTCTTCCGAGTCATAGCTTTTTAGGATACAGTCTCCCATCCCAGAAATACTGGCCAGTCTTTGTTGCTAGATGGATGACTTTGTACAGGACTGTATTAAAATGTAAATGGTTTGCTTGTGCTCGGTTTACCAAGCGTCCAGTGGGCTCTGGATCAATGATCTGTGTCTGTTGTTAGTTACACACACGCACAGCACTGCCTGGTTTTTGTGCCATCTGCAAACATTTTAAAACTTTCTTTCAGATCACCAAGAAAAATATCAAATAGCATTAGGCTGAGAGCTGTTCCTGGCAGGGCCACACTATAGGCAACCCTCCTTGTTGGTGAGTCCCCTTGAATGATTACATTTAGAGACCTATATATTTTAATCTGTGCAATGCCAGCTGTATTGATTTTGGAGGGTACTCGCTTTAATGCAGGGGTCTCAAACTCAAGTCACCCCGAGGGCCGCATGAGGACTAGTGCGGTAGCCCAAGGGCCTCACCACTGAAACTTTTTCATACAATGATATTGCAAATATTGATAGCAATGGTGACATCATGGGCTACAAGAAATAACTTTAGGAGCTGCATGCAGCCCTTGGGCCATGAGTTTGAGATCCCTGCATTAATGAGCAGCTCAACCCACCCTTCTGTACACTCTTACACTATTTGCTGTGGGTGTGTGGTGTGTCGAGAGGGCCGGGTTCGGCAGAAGTGGTTCTGGAAGAGGAGCTTGTAATCTGGTGGTCAGCTGTGTTGCATGTCCCCTTTGTGCTTGATCCAGTCTGGTACAGCCTCACCTAAGCAGCCTGGCTCTTTGGTTCAAGCTGTGTCAACTTCTGGTCCTCTCTGAGATCGTCTCTGCTTTGACTCCCTGCCATTGTCCAAGGTGGTGGCTAGGGCAGCAATAATCACCGAGTTAAAGTCTCTGCTAGCTGGGAGCTGGCTTCAACCTTTGTGACTTGGGCTCCTAGCTCTTGCCCTGCGTCTTTCTTTTTGAATCCCACCACCTCCTGTCCTCTCAGTCCAGGAAGTATGGATACTACGCTGGCCGTTTGAGGCCCTTTATCTCAGGGCTTTCGATTTCATTCCTCCATGTGAAACTGGTCCCATAACAGTGCTCAAATCCTGCCCCTTCCCCTCACCTACGGGGTTCTTTGCCACAGCTGCCCTGCTCCCAACTCTTTCCCAGCCCGAGCGAGCTGTCGCCCAGCATCAGGGCGCACCACAGGAGTCAGCCTGCTTTCCACAGGACCTCAAGCTGCTCATTGGCCTTTATAAACACCCGATTCCCAGTTAATCGATCTCAGACAGGAGGCAGCTGATCCCTCTCGAGGGAGGCTGGGCACAACTCCCCTTGAAGGGCCAGCCACCCCGTGCCTCTCCCCTTCCTTCTTCATCGTTTGTAAACATTTGGCACCGATGCCTGGTTGCATGGGAAGCCTTTTCCCCTGCTACACACAGCAGGCATCTTCCCCTTGTACTGTGGCCAGAATCTGCAGCTGAGACTGAAAAAGTGCAACGGTTTTGTTCATCCAAGGCTCGGACTCCTGGTTGAGAGCCCTGGATGAGATTTTTACTGGGGCACGTCTCACCAGAGGGACCTCCCATAGGTAGTCGGCCCTGTTTCAGAGTGAGCCGGCTCTGCTTTGGGGCAACATGCTGCCAGAGGCACTGGTTATTTTATTTTATTTTATTGCTTGATGTGGTTATCAACAAGGAGTGTTTAAAATTTTTGCAAAAGTGAGTCATTCCTCTGTAGGTGTGAAAAGGAGCATTATGAACTGCTGGGAGATATAATTTGTGACTCACGTAACCGTGGGCTCTGTGCTTGCTGAATGATAATTAAAAGGAGGGGGCTAGAGCCAGCTGGGGGCTAGGTAAGAACACAGCTTAGGTCAGAAAAAAAGAGCTTTATCTGTCTATTAAGCAAATGACTGAGACAGTGAAGGGCAGAAGAATATGTAAGATTCGAGTCCAATTAAAGGCTGGCTTTTCACTTTTTAAACCCCTCTTGCTTCTATAGGGTCAGTGGTACTCTTTCGGGAACACTCAATTACTCGAGCTAATTGCAGCTATGACAAATTTTAGCAGCTACTGGGAGGTATGTATGAAGGAGGACAGAGAGGACTTGAGTCTCTGCAAAACTCTTTACCAGTGTCCAGGTTGATCGCAAGCCAGCAGCTAATTTTGCAACCAAAATAACATCCGTCTTCAAAGGGTCAGCTGGGGGATTAGAATTGCCAAAGACCAATCTTTAATTAAAGATAATGTCCTGTGATAAATCTCCAGGAATACGACCAAGTAAAATTGGCAACCCTAGCTGGGTGGACATCAGTCAATTAAAAGCAGGCACATTGGGTCCAAGGTTCTTCTTGCCCAGCACTGCAGTCTGATCAGTCCAAGAATACAGGGTAAGGCTTTTGACAAAAAATTTCCTCCCGCTTCCTTTTCTTATGAAAATCAGTGTCCAGATGGAGTGTGGAAGATGAGATGTAGCTGAAAGAGCATCTCCCAGCTTCATGGGCTGCTGTTGATTGGTTTTTTCTCACAAATATAGAAATAAGGGCTGGAAAAGTTCTGCTCAGTTACATAGTCTGCCTCTGTTGCCAAATGAGCGCTGGTCTCTTCATTACATCCATCTATTAACACCTGCCTAGCTGGCATTACAGTGGCTCAAAAAATGGAGCGTGCATCAAATTTCTCACACAGATGGCAGGCATGGCTGAGAGAGGACAAATGCCCAATTCTTAGGGTGCTATACGGGACTTTGGGGAGACCTGGGCTCATGCCCTGATCTGCTACAAACTTTCCATGTGACCAGAGGGTGGGGAGCAAGTCACCCAACTTTGCTGTAAAGTAAGGCTAAAATCCCCTACCTAGAGCTATGTTTGACCCTGCAAAGGGAGAGGTGTTGGAAGCCACATGAAGTCCTCTAGCAATATTGCTATTGATTTTACATGGAAGGTGCTAAATATTACAAAGATAAAGCAAGAAAAGAAATATTTCCCAGCTCCACAAGGGCAGTAAGAGCTACCCAGGAACAATAGTGACAGAATCTAGAGAAAGCTCTTAGACGAAATAAAAGTTTTGTTCAGCCTGCCATTCCTAACTGCAATGACTCATCTTTACATCTATGCAGCCATCCTCCCCACGAGCCAAGAGCAGGGACCTTCAGCGCCAGCTAATACCATCTGAGTACCTGGAGCAGTTTCACCCGCTAGCAGAATTAGTTGGTTACTATCCATCGCACGGACCAGTTGCCAGAGCCAGAACACAGCGCACATCGCACAAGTGACCATCCACCTCACCTGGTTACCCACACACAGTTAGAAGTTGCCAGTCAGTCATGCTCAGCACTCTTTCATCTCATGCCACAAATTACTTTCTCTAGCCATTGAATCATTTATTTTAGCTGCTTTCCTAATTTCTCTCCAAGTTGCAATCATCTTTCTGTCCAGCACTGTGCAAACTGGTCCTTTGGCTCCCCTTCTACACCCATTTCAATGACTGCAGAGTCCCCTGCATCTCAGACCCTCACTCATGCCCTCAGAGGATGTCCACTACTCTCTCGGCTGGGATCGTCTGCTAGCCAGCTAGTGAACTCCTCAGGGGCTAGTCTGATAGGTAGTCCATAAAGTTCCTGAAGAAAATGCTTTGACAGAACAGATAACCTTTATGCTTTCTCCATCTCTATTTCCCTCACCTTTGGTCCCTAAAACACAAACATAGGGAACACAAGAATATGGGAACTCCCATATGACATTGGGCTGCTTGTCAGTCTAGTCTAGTGTCTTTCTACAGCAGTAGCCAGGACCGCTCCTTAGTGGTTCAATCACAGGATCATAGAAATTGGAAGGGACCATGAGAGTCATCGAGTCCAGTCCCCTACACTCGTGGCAGGACTAAGGTCCCTCTGAAACCATCCCTCAAAGGTGCTTGTCTAACCTGCTGTTAAAAACCTCTAGTGATGCTGATTCCACAACCTGCCTCGGCAACTTGTTCCAGTGAGGAATTTTTTCCTAATGTCCAACCTAAACCTCCCTTGCTGTAATTTAAGCCCACTGCTTCTTGTCCTCTCATTGACGGTTAAAGAGAATAATTTTTTTCCCTCCTCCTCCTCCTCGTAACAACCTTTTAGGTACTTGAAAATTGTTATCGTGTCCCCTTTCAGTCTCCTCTTTTCCAGACTAAACATACCCAGCTCTTTCAATTTTCTCTCACAAGTTAAATGGTCCAGACCTCTAATCATTCATGTTGCTCTTCTCTGGACTTTGTCCAATTTGTCCACATCTTTCCTGAAATGAGGCACCCAGAACTGGACACAATACTCCAGTTGAGGCCTAATCAGGGTGGAGTAGAGTGGAAGAATGACTTCTTGTGTCTTACAATGCTCCTGTTAATACACCCCAGAATGGTGTTTGCTTTTTGGTTTTTTTGCAGCAGCATTACGCTGTTGACTCACATTTAGCTTGTTGTCCACTTTGACCCCCAGATCCCTTTCCACAGTACTCCTTCCTAGGCAGTCATTGCCCGTTTTGTATGTACGTGTGCACATCTCCAGCAAATGCAAGGCATTGCCATTGAACCACTGGACCAGATTATTTAGATTCATCCCTGCTGAGGCTGATAGAAATAACTGCAGGCTTTGTTCTGACATCACGGGAAGACTCTCCTGAGACAGAGAAGTAGCTGTGCCCCATTTCCAAGTGTTTTCCACCAAGCACATTTTGTTTCCCCTCTTGTCTTTCTGTGTTCCCACGTTTTTCATGTCAAGCAAAGAAAAATAATTGGAGAAAGTGGTTGCAGGACACATGTTTGTTTCAAGGTCATGTGGCCAGCTCAGGAAAACTTTAGTTCTCACCTGGTGCGTGCAGGACACATGACTAAACCATTTACCAGCAAACCACGATCACAATAGACCTCATTGTGGGCGGATTCAGTGGGGAAGCCAAAGACTCGAATGGGTCATGGTGTGATCTTCTCTCCCATCCCTGGAGATGGATGTTTCAGGGCAGGGTGGAGGCGAGGCACATTGGCAGGAGTGGGTTTTAAGCCCAGACTATTGTTTCTCAAAGTGCACCTGAGTAAACAGGTGACTTCATTCACCAGGGCCACCCACCTATCACCATTGATCAATGCTAAATTCACTTAAAGCAACCAAAGCCTAGCTCAGGCATTCTGCACAGCTGAGTCCCAAATTGCACAGGTTAGTTTGCATCGCCTTTCCTTGGCAGCACCTTAAAAACAAAACAAAACAGCCTCTATGGAAAGCAGTAAATAAATATATAAAAAGAAAACAAAGCCAAACCCACAACTGATTTGTTTCTTTTTATCCAGCTTGCACGTTACTTGCTCCCCAGTGGCCCTGCATTTAAAAAACACAACACTTTTCAGCTTGAACTACTTAACGTGAGTCTGTGAGCAAGTCCCAGCGGAGGGCAAGTTGCTCTCATATTGGAGCACTCAGCTATTACCTCAGCTCAGGAGAATGGCTCCGGTTCATTCGAGTAGTTTGACACACTGGAAAATGCATTAAAAGCTTAGAATGAATGGGTGGCTGGGGCTTTAAGGCAGACTGAGATATTTCGCTCAGATCCTGCAATGATGAGCATGGAATAAAAACTTGAGCGATGAATAGATGAGATATAGAGATAGAGCCTTCTTAAGGAGAACAGGAGCAAGGTGGCTCTGCTTATCTCCTCCACTCTGAAAAACTGAAGGAAGGAAAAACATGGTTTCCTTTCTGCTCAGTGGGACGAGTCCTACAAGACCTTATTCTGCATTCAAGCGTCACTGTCTATTTGCTGAATGGGATCCAACATTTTGACATGTTTGTGCATGAAGGTTGTAAGCATACACAACCACTCTTGTGCACACACAATGCACATACACACAGACACACGCAAACAGGTGTGTCATTTTCCTGTCCGTGTATGATTAGCGTTTAGCACCAGGTTTGTTCTCCATCTTCCAAAGCCAGTTTTCTGCTTTTTAAAAAATGACCTGTAGTGTGAGAAGTACAAGCCACTCTCCTGTTGGACAGCTATAGGGTAACTTTAGGTGACTGTCGTTAGCTCCCTGTTTGGAAAGCCACATGTAGGACTTTTGACCACAGGGTATCGCCTTGGCTAGGGCAAAGTGAGGGTGGGCTCAAGAGCTTACCTTATTTTTTATTTTCTTTTAAAGAGTGAACAGGAAGTGATGTCTGAAGCCCAAGAGGAAATCTGTCGGGATCACAGAGAACCTATCTGAGAGTCTAACAATCTATGAAGGCAGTGTGGCTTAGTGAAGAGGGCACTGAACTGGAGACTGGGAGTCTATTCCCACCTCTGCCACTGGTTGACCTTAGTCATGTCACTTTGCTTCTTTATGCCTCGCTTTCCCTGTCTCTAAAATGAGGATAAAGTGACTCACTTCCTTTGCAATTAACTCAGGAAAAGTGCTATGTATGACAGGATTATTATTGAGCCGTACAATTATCCCCATGATGCAGAGGGGGAAACCAAGGTGCAGACAGACTAAATGGCTTACTCAGGATCATATGGAGGAATATGCGGTGGAGGCGAGCATTAGCCTCAGATCAGGTTTTCAGCGTCCCAGGCTAGTGTTCTCACCAATAAACAATCGTGCTCTACAAAAGTCTGGCTGTGACTGAATCATGGGAAAGAGACAAGCAAGAGTCAAGATGGACCATAATTACTCCTCCAAAACAAACCTCTGTGATTCTCCACTAGCTGGAGAAGATGAGATGCACCAGGGAGAATGATGTTAATATATAGCAGCTACCTGGCCTGAAATGGCATTCCTTCTTGTTTGGAATGTCTCGCTGGCTTTAATTAAGGGACTGATGAGGCCTAATTTGTATTTGAATAAACCTTTCCAGGAAATGTGACTCAGTTTTTCTGGCTGCAACAAGATGGAGGGTTTTTTTTAAGGTTATTTCTATCTCATCAGTCTCCAAAAGCAAAGCAAAAAAAACCCCATGCCTGATGCTGAGCCACAGATAGCATCATTCTATAAATGAACTTGCTATAAGGTCAGAACCAATCATTAATGGGGCCCGGGGATCAAACCTCTAGAGAGTGTTTAGGTCCGTGCTGAGCAGATCTACCCCATCTTAGGCACATGCATGTTTCTGCCCATTCCTGTCACATTTTGGTCCCACTTGCAGAGCTCACCATGCCAATCAAGTGTCACTGAGCCGAACTATCCCTTTTGAAGCATGCTGAGCAGAGTTGTGTTATGTCTGGAGGAAGCTGGGACAGATGGTGGGCTCACGCAAAATACAACATGATTGTGTTCCAGGTCTGAGAAGCCCAGACACAATCATAGAAGTTTAGGGTTGGAAAGTTTAGGGACCTCAGGCGATCATCTAGTCCAAACCTCTGCTCAAAGCAGGACCAACCACAACTAAATCATCCCTGCCAGGGCTTTATCAAATGAAATCCTAAAAACTTCTAAAGATGGAAGTTTTATCACCTGTCTAGATAACTCATTCCAGAGCTTTGTCACCCTTCTACTGAACAAGCTTTTCCTAATATCCCCCCCAACTGCAATTTGAGACCATTGCTCCTAGTTCTGTCATCTGCCACCACTGAGAACAGCCCAGCTCCATCCTTCCTGGAACCCTCTTCAAGTAGTTGAAAGCTGGTATAAAATCCTTCCTGACTCTTGTGCAGATTAAACAATCCCAGTTCCCTCAGTTTCTCCTTGTAAATCATGCGCTCCAATCCCCTGATTATTATTATTATTGCCCTCCACTGGGCTTTCTCCAATTTGTCCACATCCTTCCTATCGCGGGGGGGCTCAAACCTTAAAAGAACACTCCAGATGTGGCCTCACTGGTCCCGTATAGAGGGGAATAATCAGCTCCCTCGATCTCACTGCTATTACTAATGTTGCCCAACATGCATTAGCTTTCTTGGTAACAAGGGCATGCTGCTGACTCGCATCCAGCTTCTCGTCCAGTGTAACCGCTGATGGGTGAAGGAAGGTGCTTAGGCAGATCTCAGCGTGACCAACAGGAGGCCCATCTGTATCAGTCATCGTGAAGAGATTTGGTTCTGACTCTTGGCAGAGAACATCCAGCGAGGCGTTAGGATACAAAGTGGTAGAGGTCAGGCCCCTCACTGAAGTTGGGAAGAAGTCTCATCATGTTGGCAGCAGAGAAAATACAAACAAACAAACAGCAGGGAAAACTGTTTTTTTTTTATAGCTTTGTCCCATGATAGGTCTGCCAGTTACTCAGCAAAGAACTCCAGACCTTGGCTCTGGGCTCCAAGTTTTAATGTAGAAAAAAAGGTTTTTCTCCCAGGATGCCTATTATTATTTTTTGTTTGTCCTGCTTAGATTGTGACCTGATGTTGTTTAATACAAGATGTGCAAGCTGAAAAATCAATAAAACAGCTAAAGAGCCATTTATACTGGGGTTTCCTAGGAGGAGCTCATTAACTCCTAACTGCTGACTTCTATCTGAAAAAGAAAGGACTGCTGGCTCCAGTCCCTTATTCTGAATAGTTTTTCTTGCAACCTGAAACTGATTGGGAGATTTCTTTCACTCATTGATGCCTTTGGCTTCTGGCCACCTAGGTGCCAGCTCTTGCCAAGACTGCAGGCATTAGCTAAGAACTGACCAACTCATAGTAGCTGGACACCAGCCCAGGTCACCTTTATGTTAGTTTTGCTTAAAATCAGATAGACTGTCAAGAAATATCACCACAGTGTCTGGGCCTCAGGTGGTACCAAATAACATCCTGAAGATAACTCTGTTCTTTGCTTATCCATGATGCCAGCATTTGTATTCAAATTCCTTTCTTCCTTCTCCTTCCTCTGCTATTCTCTTCCTCCTCACTCCAGAGAAGTCCTGCCGATGGAAAGGGATATCAGCAGGTGCAGTTCTCTGGCTTCTGCTGTATCGGAGATCAGACTAGATGATTTCAATGAACCCTCCTGGGCTTGGAAACGGTGCATCTCCTTTGAAGGCTGGCCATGGGAGCAGGATTCTGTTTCATTAATGGGATCCTGGATCTGACGCTTGCCTTGCGTTGTCAGTTGTTGACTGCATGTGTTCTCCTGTGTGCATGCTGTCCCAGCTTTGCACACATAGCCTATACAACAAACCGTGACTGAATTAGTCACATTGAGCAAATATTCATTTCAGTAATGAAGATAGCAGCCAAGTTTATTGCTGATGAAGCACAGTAAAAAGTGCCCTTGGCGTGCTAAAAGTACACCATACATGTATGGCTGTGACCACGGACTGGCTCAGTAAATGGTGGGACTTTCCATTCCTCTCTCAGCCAAACAAAGTCAGTCCCTTTGAGACCCTCTTTTATATAGTGATATAAAGAGGTTCCATATTGCCTCTTTGAAATGTGTAGTTGCCATCTTTTGACAGGCAAGATGCTGCCCTTTATTTTTTACATCAAAACATAGTATTTTGTCCTTAGAGGGCATGGTTTCTCCTTGTTATTTGTGGTGAAGGGGTTTATAACATTCCTGTTCTGGAATATGCTTGAGTATTTTGTGCCTTGAATTTCTTTAGGAACGTGTATTTCACAATACCGACTTTGTTCTTGCCGGTTTTTGTCATTTCTAATTTCTGTTACTAGTTAACTTTGCTTCACAATAACAGGGTTTAACCTTAGCTCAGGCATTGGGCACAGGCCTCAGGCCCTTCCTGGTTATATTAGGCCTCATGTCTGAGGCTCTCATTTTCTACTATACCTTGAATATAACCTATCATTTTTTGTGAGCCCCTCAGGATCAAACTATATGTACATCCCAAAATATCTGTATTGCTTATCGCTCATGGTGATTTATATGTGTTGTATAAACCCCATATGAGACTACGTCATCTTCCTCTTTCCTCTCACCAATCCCTGTGTGCCTGATCCAAAGTTCAGTGGAGCCAATGCGAGGCCTTGCATTGAGTCCAGTGAATGGACTTGTGGTCCTTAGGGTGTTTTATTTTAGAAGATGGCCAGGGAGGGATGCGAGGAAAGAAATGCTAAACCGTAATAGACAGTGTGAACTTCATCCGTTCCTGGGACTGCTTTAAAGAACCTGAGCGTGAACACATCTGGTGTGTCTCTGTGGCAAGGAGGCCTCTAGCCTGGCCGTACGTGATACAGAAGTATGACAGGCTGGGACTCGCCCCACAACTTACCATGTAAATTTGTACCTGCTGGAGAGTGCTGCTGTAACTCATGGCTGAAAAAGTCTCAGCACAAGCAAAAAAAAAAACAACAACAAAAAAACCCACCAAGGAGTCGTGTGGCACGTTAAGACTAACAGATTTATTTTTCGCGACTCCTTGTTTTTTTTTTTGCTGCTGGACTAGACTAACACGGCTATCCCTTTGGAAATCAGCACAAGCAGCATTTGCTGGGAACTGGGTTTATTTGCAAGCTGAACTGGTTTTGTGGAGAGATGCTTCTTTTGAAAATTTGTCCATTTGTACTATAAAACAAGCAAAAGGAAACTGGAAAAGGGCAGACATTTTCATTTCTCCCCAACCAACACATTTCCTTCTCCTTTAATCATTTTTCCATTTTATTTCTGGAACAGGGAGAAAAAAAAGGGGGAGAAAATTAGTTACTTTTAGTAGAGATCTGGGTCTAATATCTCCTTTAAACATGAGGTATCATTCTTTTGAATGCCTCAGGATGAAAAGCTGTATGTACATCCCAAAGTATTCGTATTGCTTATCTACTGCTCCTCCAGTGGTTTTCTTTGGGGGAAAGTTTGAAAAAAACCAAAATGTTGTTGAAATTTACCACAGATGACAACTGGCATTTTTAGATCTGTTCTCTTGACAGCAGCAACAATTCAGAATCAGCGCAGCGCTCCACGATGCAGCCATGCCCCTTTCTGTATCTTGCTCCATCCTCTATGCTAGCATTTACCCTACAGGTCATATAGGGACGTTTATGAAATCCTTCTGACAGGCCAAGACAGCAGTAACAAAGGGTCGGGGTCTCTATCTAGGGTTTCCTAACAAGATTACACCACCAATCCGCTCAAGTCTGCACCCACTTTCCTGGGCAATCACACATTATTCCCTGCGTGCCCTAGAGGGCAATGATTACCCACCTGCAAAGCCTATTCAAATAGGGTGCCCCCCTCCTAGCTGCTAAGCAAGAGACGTGTCCAGCCTTTAGATCTTGCCTGTATCCTACATTTGCATGAGTCTAATTACAGAAGACTAGAGTTGTAACGAACCTCAGGAGATCATCTGGTCCAACCCCACTGCTCAAAGCAGGGCCAGCCCCTGTATAGGTCACCCTTGTACTTGTGGGGCCTGTGAAATCCCTTTATGTGACTGTACTGAGGTCAAAATCCATCCCACAGTTTTTGAAATATTCTCGAGCATCACAGGAGAGGAGACTGAGACAGGCTAGGTTTGCAACCAGTATGTGAAATGGATTTCTATTGCTTTGTTTATTCCTCTGCTATTCTTTTAATTAGAATACCAATTGATTTTCCATTGTTAAGAATAACTAGGTTCCAATCAGCAGAGAGTCGGGCATACTAAGTAGTCTTAATTTTTTACACGGGTCCTGTAACAATGTTAATATTAAAATGTCATCAGTCTCGCTCAGATGCATAACAAGCTTGAAATGAATGTGGATTTTTTCTTGTTTTATCCCCCTTCTTTCGCAGACCTAATTTAAATTACAAATGTGCTTGATAAAAATTGCACAGACTAACTTCCCTATCACAGGCAATTATTTCCAGTTTGGTAAAGGGAAGAAAAAAAAAGACTTTAAGAAAACTTTTTACAATATATACACACAGTGAGTAAAAAGTGTCAGACTACAGAAGACTTACAGGTGGGGCATGATAAAGGTTATGCCCTATGCAAACTGATGGGGAGCTTTCTGCTGAATTGGAAATAGTTCTGTGGTGCTGATCTAGACACAAAGTTCTACTGCTGTATCTACACCACTATGGTACCAGTAATGTATTGCGTCACCTGTGCTGGTAGTGGGTATTTTACTGGTATCTTTAAAGCAGGCAAGTTTTCACCTACCAGCCAGTATAAAAGTGTTTATTCCAGAGTATCTTATTCCTTTAATGGAAGGGGATAAATATATATTGGGAGAAGCTACATCTATACTGGTGCAACTGTGTCCATGCTAGAAGTTGTACCTGTATAATTATTTCATTAAAACAACACCAAAGACTCATACCTCTAAATGACATAGTTCTATCAACACAAAATCTGTGTGTAAACCCAGCTTTCAACCATAAGGGCATCAGGGCAGGGACCATCTTTTGCTCCGTGTGTATAGCATCTAGCACAATGGCTATGTCTACACTGGCGGCTTAAGACAATTTAAGTCAATTTAAGTAACTCTATAGGCACATTTGGCAATTATTTAGTCAGCTTAAGGGCTTTCTTAAGTTGACTTCATAACTGTCACCCTTAAAGTTGGCTTTAAGGGTTAAGTCGACTTTATTAAGTTGACTTAACAAAACATGGCCATTTAAGTCAACAATAAAGTCGACTTTAGCCATGAGACCCACTTCATGTTGATTTTATTAAGTCAACATTAAGTGGGTCCCCTGGCTTGAGTCAGCTTAATAAAGTCAACTTAGAAAAATGGAGACTGTCTAAGTCAACTTAATAAAGTCGACTTTAAGTTGACCTTGTTAAGTTGACTTAACTAAGCCCTCTAGTATAAACATAGCCAATAAGCCCTGATCCATGAGTGGCTGATGCAATGAATAAGTGACAAGTTAGCTGCATGGATGGCTCCAACTGTGAGGCAGTGAGGGCCAGTGGATGGGGCACTGGCTCTGCGGGCAGCAGACTTGGATTTGTTTGCTTTTTCTACCTCTGCCACTGAGCTTCTTGGGCAAGTTTCTTCATCACCCAATGGCTCAGTTGCATCATCTGGGGGATAATACCTCATCTCATTTGCAAAGTTCTTTAACATCTCTGGATGAAAAATGCTACCAAAGGATTGAACCTTATCATTAAACATGGATTGTTCAGATACACAGCACAATTAATAATCAGTAACTAGGGCAGCTAATGTTGTTTCAGCTGTGTTAGCAAGGTATGTTATCAACAGTGGTTAAAATAGCGTGAAACGGGAGGGGGAACTGATGAAGAGCTTTGTGTGCCTAAGCTAAGGAAGGTGGGGTAATTGGGCTCTGATCCTTGCTTCAAGTCTTAGTTGTCTTCCTGAGACTGAAAAATAATCTCTGGAGTTGGTGAGATCTCCACCTTCACAGGTTTTTACGGCTCTGTTTGGAAAAGCTCTACCTGGTTAGCTGACGTCAGTCCACTGTTCAGCAGAGGGGTGTACAAGATACTTCCTGAGGTTCCTTCAAACCCTCATCTGCTATGATTCTGTGAACCAAGGGCCTACAGAACCTCAGCTTATCAATGACAAGACTAAATGTCACAGCCAGATCTTAAATGGCAACTTGATCGCCATTTAAGTGTAAAAACAATGAGATTCCTGTGGAATCTTAAAGACTAAGAGATTTCTTCATCCATTGCATCTGACGAAGTGGGTTGGAACCCACAAAAGCTTATGGCCGAAGAAATCTGTTAGTCTTTAAGGTTCCATGGGACTCTCAATTTTGCTGTACACAGACTAACATGGCTACCCCTCTGGATATTTAAAGGGCCTTACCCATCGAAATGAGATCTGGAGGAGCTTTCAACCTTGCTGACCAAAGTATAACAAAATTCAAGGGCTAGAAGGTGAAGTGAAGCAAATTCAATCTTGACACAAGACACAATTTCCTAGAATGCAGATAATTAAAGAGGGGGAGTGGTAGGGTCACCATTGCCTGGGGGCTTTAAAACATGTTTAGATACCTTTCTGAAAGGCATGCTTTAAATCAGCTTCTGGGAGAAATTCCAGAACCGGTGCTCACAGCAGGTCAGACTTGAGTCTATGAGCTTTGGGCTCCTGACCAGCAACAGTCGCGTTGTCTATAGAACAGACACAGAGTGGGACAGGGAGCGCACAAGGGCAAATGAGATGCACTATGTTGACAGTATTGGAGATAGGAGATATTATTCACCCACCCGATACTGGCCTGGGAGAAGAAACTTCCTCTGCATGCTGCCAACTATTAAAGGGTAGCAAAGGGCAGAACAGATGGTAAAGAATCAATGGGGCAGAAGAGGAAGATTAATTTAAGCAGGCAGGAGGCTGGGTTAATAGAAACCCCTTGTAAATGTATCCCTTAAATAGTAAGATCTCATCCTTGGCACTGATTTTCAGTGGGCTGCCATCTCCAGCCTCATTTCTAAAGCCATTGCACCTCCTCTTTGGAGACTGATGTCTCCATGTATTTCAGGAGCTCTGCTTGGCCAACAGCCAGATTTAACCAGCTTGTAACTCTCTGACTTTGAAGGGAAAATACGGTCAGCCTTGACCCGTTCCTCTCATGTCTGTGAACAGACTAGGAAGGCGTTGGGCAGCGTGTCGGCACAGGAAAGGACATCAAAGATCAGAGATGGAGAGCACATGATAGGGCATCTGCTCCAGTCCCCACCTCCTCACCAGAACAGTGCAGGATTTTTCTTTACACTGTAATTGTCATTGAACTGTCAATCCAGTCTTACGGGTCCTAACCAAATGGACTTCCACGGCTTCCCTGAGGGAGATTATACCTTGGTCTAGGAACAGGGGAATAACCATCTTTCAGATGTTTCTGAGGTCAGACGGCACAATTGTGATCATCTATTCTCACCTCATTCAGGGTTTTCTGCACTAAGGCCAAAAGCTTGTGGTTGAATGGACCATATCTTCCAGAGACTCCAAGTGATGGACAATTTACCATATTCTTTGGTGATCTTCTCCCAAGGTTGAAAATGTTGCCTTTTTTGACTCCAGTTTGCTTAGCCAACTTTAACTTCCAGGTACTGGATTTTAATAGTGGATCATACCAGTGGTCCCTCTATTCCAGATGGTGCAACACTGGTGAGGACCAGATGCAGAAAGTGTAAATGTGACGGGTGAACTAAGCCCATAGGCCCCTTGCTGAAAGACTGAGGGTCCTGCCACATCCCTCCCATGAAAGGACCAGTAGAAAAGCCCTTGAGACTGCCTAAAGTGGCTGTGGGGGAGGCAGCCATTCAGAGCCAGGGAGGGCCGTATAAAAAGGAGCAGCAATGTAGCCCAGAAGCTGGAGTGAGAATGGGTTTCTGGTGGGGGAACATAGAGGAGCCCTGAGCAGAGGGTGAAACATCAGCAAGGACTCTGGACATGGGGAAGGGACTAAGTGAACTGAAGGCAGTTTCATTAAAGGAACGTGCTGATTTGTGGCAGCTGTTCTTAGGGTTGTGGGAGCAGAGGGTAGATCTGCCCCCGCCCTGTACACATAGGCTATGTCTACACTTAGAAGGTCAGTTCAAATTAACCTAATTTGAGCAAATTAAATCAAACTAATAATGATTAGTTTGAATTAATTTAATTCAAATTAACATGTCCCTACTAGAAACCCTATTTCAAACTAGCATGTCCATGCACAGGACTTGCTAGTTCGAATTAGGTAGGGGGTGCTATTGCATAGGGAGAATCAAGCTGTGGCTAATTCGAACTAAGAAAACATAGAACTGATATCAGAAATCACAAAACAAAGCGAAACAAAACAGCTGCTGAGCACTTCCATCTTTCTAATCACTCGATAAATGATTTGTTAACAACCCTCGTCAGAGATGTGATTGGGACATCAAGACTTCAAAGAGAAGCGGCTGAACTCAAATTAACATGCAAATTAAATTCTGTGAAAGCAGGATTGAATCGAGACTATGGGTTCTTGTCCCATTACAAAAGGTAATTTGACTTCAGGCTTCCCATGGCTTGAACCTAACAACTGCTCTGATTTGCTGTTACTGTATGACCTGATCCTATGTTTTATGCCCCTTTGCATTTATTTTTATTCCATTCTGTAAGTTCACCCATCTTTGAAGCATCTGACGAAGTGGGATTTTCTCTCATGCAAAAAATAAATCTGTTAGGCTATGTCCACACATACATCATTATTTCGAAATAACCCATTTCGAAATGAGTTGTTTCGAAATAAAGTCCTTATTTCAAAATAAATTAATTTGAATTAACAGTTTGTTAATTCGAATTAAGAGAGAGCCTGCTTTCAAAATATCCGTTGTTTCGAAATGGTTATTTCGAAACAAGGCCGTTCGGACATGTTGTTTCGAAACAATGGTGTTCTTTCGAAACAACGTGTCCAAACGCTGTTGTTTTGAAACAACCGTTTCAAAACAATGGCTATTTCAATTAGATGCGAGATTTAACAGTTTCGAAATAATGGCCATTATTTCGAAACAACTGGTCCTGTTGTTTCGAAATAACGGTGCGTCGTGTGGACATGCCGCTTCTTATTTTGAAACAACCTCTGTTGTTTCGAAATAAGAAGCCTGTGTGGACATAACCTTAGTCTTTAAGTGCCACTCGACTCCTTTTTTTTGCTGGACTAGACTAACACGGCTATCCCTTTGGAAATTAGTTAGAATTAACACAGTTACCTTGGGTTTATTTGAACTAATGAGTTCGAATGAGCCATCACTTCAAAGTTAAACTAGGTTTTATAACTTCCAAGTTAGCTTTCATCAGTTCAAACTAAGGCATTCCTTAGTTCGAATTAATGAAAGCCAGCATGGTCATGCATTTATTTAATTTGAACTGATCCTCATTAATTTGAATTAAATTGTAAGTGTAGACATACCCATAGAGGCCACAGGGAAGCAGACAGTAAGAAATACCCAGCAGGGGATCTGAAGTTCTTAGTGGCACAGCTGTATCAGAGGGCGCTAGAAGGGCCCAGAGAGGGCAGAAACCATCGACTCCAGGGAGGAAGCCCTGGGGTATATCCTGATACCGGGGCTGGGATTGTTTAAGGACTGATGACACATATGACCAGAAGGGGTGCTTGTGCGTGGTGGGTGCTATCACGTTACAGCGAGGAGCCCCTGCTGGAACAAATCGCTGTGGTTGACGTAAGTCTGGTAGAACTTGGCAAGTCTGAGTGCTAAAGGAGCCTGGAGGCAAGGCCTTTTAGTGCTGGCCAAATTCTAGGGTAAATTATTGAAAATACAGAACTTTTACTTTGCACTGAAATAAGCTATGAATGTTTGTCCCGATCCTGTGTGTGTGTAGTTGTGCTGATGTGACAGACCAACTGTCACGGTCAGCCAACGGCCACTTCCCCTGGTGTGTACACCTGGGTTTGTGTAAAGGTGAATCTGGGACTGAATGATCTGGGTCTACTGACCCTGGAAAACAATAAAGAAAATGAGTTGACTGGGTGAATATTTGACAATATGGACATGCCAGCCAACCCCTGTTGTATCTCCCAAAATTAATTAGAAAACCAAGTTATAAAAAATCATGATGTGCTAAAAAAGGGCCAGCAGGGCATATTTGGGGGGCATGTGACTCCTTTGGGGAAAAGCGGATACTTACTGGGGAATATGCCATGCCAGATGGATACCCCAATTAACATCTGAATAGGAACTTTGGAATCGGAGCGTCTCAAGTTAGCCCAACACCCTACAACAAGAGACCATTAAGTGGATCCGGTGCTCAAGAAGAACAACCAGAGGGCTTTGGGGTAGCCAACAGCCTGCTTTGAGGGACTCAGAAAACAGACCAAGGGCGTGAAGGAACAAGGAGGAGCAAAGAAACAGCCTCTATGTAGAACTGGTATCTGTATCAACTTTGTTTGCTAATCAGGATACTGTGTGGGGTTGCCATCATTACTGAGGGTTTATACTTGTGGAATTGAGGCTTGTTAAGGAGAGACATTGTATAGTCTTTGCTGTTTGTCGCATAACCTGTTTTCCAATAAATAACCTTGCACTGGTGTGGTCATTGGCTGCCCAACTGTGGGTACAGTACTCAATCCCAGCTCAACAACCTCCTAGCAGGCTATTATGTAATAACCCACCCAAGGGGAACTTAACCTCTATCCATTAAAGAGTAGAAAAATCCCAGAAGTCTGAGAGTCTATGTCCCTTTTATTTTTAATGCTCGCTAAAATAACGCTGGATGTTCTCATTTTCCATTTCAATGTCCACATCTTTTTTCAATCATTAATTTAAATTAGGTTTCTCAATATTCATGCTTCAGTTTTCCTTTTGCTCAGTGTTAGGCTGAAAATACTCTAATAATTTTTAAACCTTCAAGAAGGCTTGTCTTGGCTCTTTTATTTATTTATTTGTAAGAACATCAGATAATTTTAAATGCCCCAGTTCCCAATACAGCTGAATGTCAAGCGAAAGGGCTCAGGAAAGGAGAGAAATCCTGAATTGATGGCCGTGATTTGAAATCATTCCGCAGGTCGTAACCAACATTTCAATCTCCTCCACATTCGGCTGTGTGTGCGTGCGCGCACACACACGCATCATATAAAATTGAAAAGGAAATAAATAAAAAAGATATATTAAAAAGCAAGGCAGAGAGAAAGTTCCACAAAACCTCCCAAATGCAAACACTAACCAGATAGGGTTTTGCCAAGTGGGTTTTGTTTAGACTTCACAGGCAAGGAAATGGTACAGATTGAAGGTGGAGAACCGGATGTGGCTCAGCTGGTGAGGTGAAGGTCAGTGCTGATATGGCAAAACACTAGACGTAGAAAGATCTCGCTTCTCTTATGGAAGCTGTACATGGGGATTACTTGGGGTATGTCTACACTGGAGACAGAAGCATAACTTCTGATCATGCTAGCATAATTAACACAGCAGTATAGCCATGGTGGTACAAACCCCAACTAAATCATTCCAGACAGGGCTTTGTCAAGCCAGGCCTTAAAAACCTCTAAGGCTGGCACTTCCCCCATGTTTCTAGATAATCCATTCCAGTGTCTGGTTCATGTCACTGAAGTACCAGTGCTGTCTGCAGCACTTTAGACTGACCAGAGCTGGTGTGGATGTGTCTACCTAAGCAGGAAATTATGCCTCAAGCTGCAATGTAGACAAACCCATAGGTCAAGGTCCTTCAGTGTTTGTACAGCACCTTGCACAGTGGGGTCCTGGGCTGTGACTGGGGCTCTGAAGAGCCACAGCAAGCCTGATAGTTAATAATAATAAATGGCACAGAATCAGAAACCCAAAACAATAATAATAAAAATTTGCCCCTACGCAAGGCTTTTACGCTGTAGGTCTGAATGTGCTTTTTAAAGGCAGGAAGATACAACTCTTCCCATTTTAGAGGTGGGCAGATTGAAGCTTAGAGAGTCCTGGGCCTACATTTTCAACAGTGGGCTCTGATTAGGAGCATCTCATTGTTGGGGTGGTCAGCTGGAGACATTTATTTCTCAGAGGTACTGAGTAGCCGCAGCTCCTGTTCACTTGGGTGGAGTGTTGGGTGCTGAGTGCTTCTGGAAATCCTACCGGCGGTGTCTTTAGCTAGACACTCATGAGCCAATGCACAACATTTCACTGCCTGCTTTTGCAATTTAGATCTGAGGTCGGACAGTGCGTCAGTGATAGAACCGGAGACAGGGCTCTGGTGTCCTAATGGCTGTTCTGGTAACTTACCCCCTGAAACATGGTGCAAAGCCGGGCCTGTTGGTTCAGAGCCATTATAAATGGACCCTTCTCCCTTCTCCACCTGGATTCAGCCTCTGAAAACAGATCAGGCAGATTACCTCCGTTTTCAGTAACAACTGAAACCACACCTAGCTATGCAGGAAAACAATAACAGATTCACACTTGCACAGCCACTTCAAACACTGGCCACAAAGCTCCTCACCATCAGGAACAAAGTGTCACAGCCCCACACTGGGCTAGGTTGCTACTCGTTACCCCTTTCTTACATCTGGGGAATTGATGACAAAGAGGTGAAATGACCTTCTTAGCGAGTTAAGGACAGAGGTACTCTGCCGGCTCCATATTTAAACACACTGGGATTAAGTATATGGCATACGCTTGTGAACTGTATGCAGTGTCTCTGTCCAGTGGTTAGACTGCAGGGAGGATAATGGCTTACTACTGTGACTGGCTAATGGCGTTCCTGTTTCAGCTCAAGTGGGAGGGGCCTGTCCTGTGGTGATGAAGGTCTTTGATTCAGCATCTGTGCTGGAGCTAAGTATTACTGAAATGCCCCAAAGCGCTGCTTTCTCACCAGATCAACCAATGTTCTCTGCCCTGAAAATGGTGAGCACAATGCTGACCAGTGAAACATGCCAAATACAGATCAGATTTAACTGTTGACATTTGACCCTGTCAAAGGAATTTGCTGCTAGGTTGTACTTGTTTTTGAGAGGTCGTGCTGTAGTGCTGTGAAGGGGTATAACACTAATAATGGCTATTCACAGAAGATGTGGGTTGGAAGGGACCACAGGAGGTCATCAAGTTCAAGCCATTGCACAACGTAGGACCTACCATAACTACATCATTATAAATCATAAACCAACTAAATGATTAGTGTGAAGTCTGCGAAAGGCAGGTAGGGGAACTTCACAAACAAAAACGTTAGGCTTGCTATTGTATAAATTAATAGCAGTTTATTGCAAGGCTTAATGTAGCATGCCTGATTAATAGGGTTGGTCAAAGAAGGTCTGAGGAATTAAGCCCAGGTCATAAATGATGCACTCTGATACTGTGTGACAAATGAGTTAACATCAGAAAACCAGGTACACAGCATAACAGTAAGTAATCTTGAAGCTGGGGATTTTGGGGCAACTTTTGCAATATAATAGATAAACACCGCAGACTCATGCAATTTATTAAGGAAGTGTTTGATGCAAATGGCTTATGTCATCAACTGGACTTATGATTATGGTTATTCAGAGCACCATATATGGATAAAGGACAGGTAGATAGTTTGTTATGGTAGCAGAAAGGGGCAGATATGGTCACTCATCTGTATCGGCTACTTAAAAGATGGATAAGAAAGGTCTGGCTTTCTGCCCCAGGTTTGGGATTCTTCAAGTCCCCAAGGGGATGTAAAATGAATCAAGACTATACTCTGATGTGCTACAGTGATCACTTCTTCTGTCTTTGTTTCTAATTTTCTCCATGAGGTCACATTTATGCACGGTCAAAACACTGCAAGAAACCACTTTGCTGTACTTATGTAAATTAATTTCACTCTGATTGCAGTTATATTTGTCATTATTAAGTAAAGCATTGAATTCTACCTGTTGAGTGTTTCGTACATCCCGCACTAGCCAACAGTCTTTTTTGCAGCCCTTTGGTAAGTGCCAGTGCTAATTAAATGTATGACTGTCTATTCACCCGGCTCAGAGATGTAGCCTACAATCTGACAGGCCATCCATAAAAATACAATTCTGCCCTCGCTACAGTAGCGGTTCTCAAATTTCAGGGCACCTTGACCTTCTGACAATAAAAATTACATGACCCCAGGAAGGGGAACCGAAGCCCCAGCTGTTTTGGCCAAGGGAGCCAAATCAAAATTCTGAAGATTTCAAGTCTGGGTACCAGCAAGTCTAACGTTAGCCCCAGCAACACCATTAAAACATAGTCACAGCCCATTTTGGAAGCCCACTGCTGCTCTAGAGGAGTGGAGGGTAAAATACATATGGAAAGATCCCCACTGGAATAAATAAGTGGGAGAATATCCTTGGAAGTCAGCATAGCTGTCTGTGTCTAAACCATGGGAAATTCATCCACTGGGAGAGGAGTATTTACAACTGTCATGACCTTTTCCAGTTTGCAGCGACACACTGTCTCTGGTGAAGCACTAATGCTCTGCCCTTCCCAGCAATACCCTGTAGGGAACGCCACTTCGCAGAGCCTCTAACCGACCCATTGAATGACAGATTCTTGGATTCATAGATTCTAGGGCCAGAAAGATCACTGTTGTCATCTGGTCTGGTCTCCTGCATAACACAGGCCAGACGATGTCCCTAAAAAGATTCCCAGAGTAGATCTGTTAGAAGAAACACTGAATTTTGATTTAAAAATGGACAGAGATGAAGAATCCACCACATCCGCTGGTTAATTGGTCCAAAGGTTAATTTCTCTCAGTGTTAAAAATTTACATCGTATTTCTAGTCTGACTTTGTCTAGCACAACTTCCAGCCGTTGGATTGTATTGTATCTGTCTCTGCTAGATTGAAGAGCTCATTAGTAAATATTTGTTCCCCATGTAGATACCTATGGACTGCAATCAAGTCACTTTAATCTTTTCTTTGTTAAACTACATAGATTGAGCTCCTTGAGTCTCCCACCATAAGTTGTGTTTTCTAATTCTGTAATCATTCTCATGGCTCTTCTCTAAACCCTCCCCAATTTATCAACATCCTTTCTGAATTTTGGATACCACAGCTGGATAGAGTATTCCAGTAGCAGTGGGACTACTGTGCCATAGAGGTAAAACAACACCTCTACTCCTCCTTGAGATTCTTGTGTTTGTGGATCCATGGCTCACATTAGTCCTTTTGGCCATGGTGTTGCATGAGGAGCTCATGTTCAACTGACTACCCCCAAGACCTCCAGATCTTTTGCAAAGTTGCTGCTTCCCAAGATAGCATCCCTCATCCTGTGAGTATAGCCTACATTTACCTTTAGCGGTATTAAAAGTAATCAAAACAAACAAGGAGCCTTGTGGCACTTTTAAAGGCCAGCAAATGTATTCATTGCATGCGTGTTCATGGAAGAAAATTCAGCTCCATTAGATGATTTGGGATTTTCCCCCACACAAGCTTATGCAATAAATAAATTTGTTATCTCTAAAAATGCCACAGGACTCCTTGTTTGTTTTGCTGAGCTAGACCAACATGGCTGCCCCTTTGGAACTTGTTAAAATGTATTATTTGCTTGTGGCCAGCTTCCTAAATACTCCTGATTGTTCTGAATCCAGTGGATTGTCCTCTTCATTATTTATCAGTCCTGCAATTTTTGAATCATCTGCAAACTTCACCAGTGATGATTTTATATTTTCTAGGGCTAGATACTTGTACTAAATGATTTCTGTCACAAACGGTTCTTTGGGCAGAAAAAATGACCTTTTTTTGATCCAAACAGACATTTCTGCAGTAAACATTCATTTTTTACCACATGTTTGACTGAAACCTGAGCGGTTATTTTCTGTTTCTTCCCCTCCCCCGTCAAGTTAGTAATTCTGGTCATCCAAATATTTTCATTGCGAAAAGAAAGAAAGTCAGTTTGCAGCTGAAATCTGTGGGCATTGTTTGCTAAATCCTGCAAGATTTCTATGGGTTGTAGGTTTTCAATTTGAAAGAAGTTTTTGAAGAAAAATATTGATGAGAGGTGGGAAGAAAAATAATTCCCTGATGAGGGCTGGCCTTCATTTGTTTCAAAGAGGTAGGCCTGGGACACGTTGCTTGGATTCATATCTAGATCCTGAATTCCTTAGAAATCAGATTTTGGAATCCCTCTTGAGGTTCACCAAAGGGAGCAGGCAACAGGGCTGTTAATGGGAGTTTGAGAGGGAGTTAGGGACTATAGAGGAGTTCTGTGGAGCTGGGAGTGCTGTGTGTGTTTGCTTTTCTGGTTTGTATTTGTTTTCTGGTTTGGCTTTTTTTTTCCCCTTTTTTTTCTTCTTTTTTCTTTTTTTTTTTTTTTTTCTCCGTTTGCAGGGGCTGAGTGGCAGCTGGGATCAGGTGACCCCAATTAGGGTGGAGCCTGCCTATTGGGGAAGCTATAAAGGCAGCCACTCAAGCAAGCTGCAGCAGCACCAGGGCTGTTTGAGAGGGTGTTGGTTGGGGGAGTTTGAAGCAAGCAGAGATGTAGGTAGCAGCAGAAATCATTCCAACAAGGGAAGAGACAATGAAGATTAGAGGCTGTGGGATGTACATTATCTTGGAAGGTGTAACCCCAAAGAATTTTGCTTGTATGAAGTGCTGCCCCATAGTGCTGTTAGAGGAGAAAATCCAAGGGTTGGAGATGCAGGTGGCAACTATGGTTGAGTTTAGAAGGGGGTTTGAACAGTTGACTGGGGAGGCTGGAGATAAAAACTCAGACCTGCAGATGGAAACAGGAGCAACCACTTCTGAGGGAAGACTGCTAGGTGAGGAAAGTGAGCAGTGGCAACACGTAACTGTGAGAAGGTGGCAGAGGAAAAGACCAGCTAGTGAAGGTGAAATAGAGCTCAGTAATGGGTTTGCTGAATTAGCAAATGAAGGAGACCAGCAGGGGAACACTGAAGGTGGGTGTGTGAAGCAGAAGAGGAGAGGAGCTAGTCTGATTCAAAGTGGAGTTGAGTCTCTGGAGATAAATAAGAGCCCAGGGAGCATTTGGGAGCAGATGCAGAGGATTGTGAACAGCAGCTGTAGACATCATGACTCCAGATCAGAGACAACTGGAGATAGACTGGAGAAGCACATGGTTTCCAGGAAAAGGCAAGTGTATGTGACTGGGGATGCTCTGCTGAGGAGGACAGACAGGCCTGTAACTAGAAGTGACCCTGAGAATAGGAGGGTGTGCTGCTTGCCTGGAGCTAAGATACACGATGTGGATCTGAGGTTGAAGAGGATCCTAATGGGAGCAGGAAAGAATCCTCTGATTGTCCTTCATGTGGGTACGAATGATATAGCTAGATTCTCCCTGGAACATATCAGAGGTGACTATGCCAGGCTGGGGAGGACTCATAAGGATTTAGAGGCTCAGGTGATCTTCAGTGGGATTTTGTCCCTCCCTAGAGGAGGGCGACACAGCTGTGAGAAGATTCTGGCAGTTAGCAGATGGCTCAGGCGTTGGTGTTACAAGGAGGGCTTTGGGATGTATGGGCACTGGGAGGCGTTCATGGACAGAAGATTGTTTGTTTGCTAGCAATGGACTACACCTGAGTAGAGAGGGAAACAGACTTCTGGGAAGGAGGCTAACTCAACTGATTAAGAGAGCTTTAAACTAAGGAGTGTGGGGAGATGGTTGGGAGATGCTCGGACAATCTCTACACCTGATACTAGCATCAAGGGGCAGGAAACTGAAGTCAGAAAAGACAGATGTGGGAGGCAGTATGGATGTTAGAAAGGAGGGAAGCACAAATACTAGTCTGATGGGCAATGTTGGCAGTAGTAAAAAAAAAAAGGCCACATTGAGTAAAGAATGTGAGCAAAGCCAAGCAGCGAAAGCTAAAATGTTTATATACCAGTGTGAGAAGCCTAGGTAATAAAATGGAGGAACTGGAACTACTGGTAGAGGAATTGAAACTGGATATTATAGGAATAACAGAAACATGGTGGAATAATAGTCACGACTGGTGTAGGGGCATTGAAGGCTATGTGCTCTTTAGGAAAGACAGATGTAATGGCAAAGGTGGCGGTGTGGCATTGTATATCAATGTTGCAATAGACTGCAAAGAAATTCAGAGGGATGGAATTAGCAGGACAGAGTCTATCTGGCTCAAAATCACATTGGAGAAGAAAGCTACTAGAGTTTCACCTGGATTAGTACTTGAGGTGTGTTACAGACTGCCGGGATCTGATTTGGACATGGTGTCACGGAGAACCCAGAAAAGCCTCTTGGATCTCCTCTGTTCACAGCCCACCAGGACTCTGCTACGGTGGAGCCTTCTCCTGTTCACCTGGGTCTCCATGCTACCTGTAGCCAGCTTCCCAAATCCAGGCCCAGAGAGTCCGATCCTTGCTCTGTCTGGTCTCCCTTGGGGGGGGGGGGTCCTCCCCCTACGAGGGTCCCAGCCGTCCCAATCAGCAGTGACACTCAGCCAGTGTAGCAGTCAGAGGGCTTATTAGCAATCCACTTTGCACAGCAGCTAGGACAGTTGGCTCTCAGATCACCTAGGAGGGCAGATAGTAAACCCCCAGGACAGGCCCCGGAGGTCCTGCCCCTCCGACCTCCATCTTCCTTCTTCCTCTCTCCCTTTTGTTTTCCTCTCTATCCAGCTGCCCTGCCCCTGGTCTAAACCGGCCACAACCTGTCACCCCCAGGGGGTCCAGGTAAGGTCGCACTAAAGCGTCTCCCCCCGTAGTGGTACCTATAGTTATCACACCCCTGTGTCCTATCACCAGAATACCATCACCAAAGAACAGGAACAGAAAAGAAGAACCACAGTAACCCAGGAGGTTTTCTTACTTCATCACACATGGATAGAGAACTCTTTAAGGAAGTAAACACTACTGGGAACTGTGTGATTATGGAAGACTTTAACTTCCCAGATATAGACTGGAGGATATGTGCTAGCAGCAATAAAAGGGCCCAGACTTATAGCAGATGAATTTCTCCATCAAGCAGGCTACAAGGATGATTCATGGAATGGAAAATCTTTCCTATGAGAGACAACATAAAAAGCTGGGTTTGTTTTAAATCAAATTGAATCATAGGGTTAGAAGGGACCTCAGGAGATCATCAAGTCTAACCCTGTGGGGCTTGAACCCAGGACCTTTTGCATAGTAAGCAGCAGTGCTAGCTACTACACTATTTGCAGGGCATAGGCTAAGAGGAGATATGATTGCTCTTTAAATACATTAGTGGGATAAATACAAGGGAGGGAGAAGAATTAGTTGAATACAACACCAATGTGGACACAAGAAAAAATGGATACAAACTGTCCTTCAGAAAATTTAGGCTTGAAACTAGATGCAGATTCCTAACCATCAGAGGAGTAAAGTTCTGGAATAGCCTACCAAGGGAAGTGGTGGGGGCAAAAACCTTAGGTGCCTTCAAAACCGAGCTTAATAAGTTTATGGAAGGGATGATATGATGGACAGTGTAGCTTGGCCATTGTCTGTCTTTTACTACTGGTGATGGGTATGATAGTGACCTGGGAAGGGGCATTGGATCGAGTGGGTTCTGAGTTATTACAGAGAAGTTCTTCTTGACTGGCTGTTGTGGACTTGCCCTCATACTCAGGGTTTAACTGATCGCCATATTTGGGGTCAGGAAGGCATTTTCCCCCAGGGCAGATTGGCTTGGGTGCTGGGTTTTTTTGCCTTTCTCTGTAGTATAAGCGGGGGGATGGGCCCGCTATTGTGGGGAACTTCCCAGACTTTGTATACCACCCCGGTGAAGGTGGGTAGCAAAAGGATCTGAGTCCCTGCTCCCACTTCCTTTACCCCAAGGCCTCCCTGACCCCAAAGGCTCCCCTCCCAATCTCCTGTTTGGAGAAGTCCCTGTGTAATAACCCTTGGGGAGGAAGGGGTTAACACTCTGGTCAGTGAGTCCCAGGACAGCCAATAGGAACAAAGCACAAGTTTTTGAATGGGAACAGCAGCCTGGCCTGGGCCTGTCTGGATGCAGCAGAGCTCCTGGAAGGAGCAGGAGGAGGCCAGAGGGGCCTGAGGAAGAATCCAGCAACATCCTTACCAGAGATAAGTTTGGTACTGACCAGGCGTGGGTAGAACAGGGAATGTTTGTTTAGATGCGGTCAGGGTATTTTCTTTGTTTTGGCTTGTTTTTTTGGATTTCTCTGTGCTGAGCACATGTAACCCCCCCCCCCAACTACCTAAGTTAATTCCCAGAGAAGCAACTCTCTGTGTTTATTATCTGTTCTTTTTGATTAAAGATTTTACCTTTTAAGTAAGTTCTGGTTCTGTGTCCTGGAAGGTAAGAGGTTTGTGTGCCCGTGCCTTAGACTGCACAGGCAACTACTAGAGGGAACCCTGTTCCAGTTCCAGCTCATATTGCAGCTGGGGTCCAGTCACCTTCCTGAGAGAGGAATAAACAGGATTGCAAGTACCTCACAGGGAGGAATTCCCAAGTGCGCCTTCCTGGGTCTCAAGAGGTTTTTTGCATTTGGGTGGTGGCAGCGATACCACTCCAAGGCCAGGAATTGGAGGCCTTGGAGACTTTTAAGAGCAGGCTTTAAGGCCAGTGGCTTTTAAGCCCTGTTGCAGGCCCCCACCTTCTGTACTCAGTGCTAGAGTGGGGAAAAAAGCTTTGACGCCCTGTAACCCCGACAAGGCTGGGCCCCAGAATTTCTGGGGGCTTGACCCCCACTCTTATCGTGGTCTCTTGGGACAGGGCTAGGGTGTCCCCACTCCGGGGTGCTGACTGCACTGACCACTCTTCTGCCCCACCAGTCACTATATACAATTTATTTAAGCACACAAATAAAAAATAACCCAATAAGAAAATAGAGAAAAAGTGGAAAAAGGTGAAAAGTAAACCCCCAGTGTCACCCCCTGGTGTGGAGGTACTACAAACAGTCTCTGGACCTGAGAAACACTCTGTCTGTTCTCCACGTTGCAAGCCCTCTGCCCAGGCCTGGCTGCGACTGGATGATTCAGGGGGTCAGATGCAGGCTCCAGCTGTGGCCACACGTCCCCAAGCTCCAGGGGCAGGGCCCTTCTTCCCAGCGTCAGCCCCCCTTCACTGCTCCCCAGCTGCTCACCACGTCCAGCTCCAGATGGCTGCAGCTCCGGCTCCCAGCCGCTGCTCTGGTTCAGTGGGGCTCCTCTGGCCCTCCTGCCATGGGTCTGCACAGATCAGCTCAGCACCTTGGGCTCCTTCTCTGGCCTCCTGCCCCAGCTTCAGGCACCTCTGGCTCTGTCACTGCCTCCAGCTCTGCTCTGCTCAGCTCCACTTGGCTCTCTGCTGGTCCAGCTGCTGTGGGTCTGCTCTGCTCAAATCAGCCCAGCCTGGCCTCCCTTCCTGGGTCCTCTGGCTCCCAGCTGCTGGCTGTTTAGTGCTTCCTCCTTAACTCTGCCCCCCACACGCTCTGGCTTGCCCAGGCATGTCCAGCCTGCAGCTCAGGGGCGGGGGAGCACTTTCAATCCATCAGGCCATCCTGGGACACTGGCCTCTCCCACTGGCCCTGGGGCTGTATTTCAGAGTCCTGCTTCCAGGCGGGAGTGACCAATCAAAAGGCCCATTCAGTCTCAGTAAGGGGCTATCAGTCCCCTTACAGTAGCATTGGGCATGGCTCACTTGCTGGTTGATTCTCTGTATTAGTCTTTAAATCATGATTTGAAGACTTTAATAGCTCAGTTATGGGTTTGAGGTTCATTGTAGGAGTGGGTTGGTTTTATGGCCCGCACTGTGCGGGAGGGCAGACTAGATGATCATATGGGTCCTTTCTGACCTTAGGGTCTATGAGTCTGAGATATGAGATCTGGGGTAGTGGCTCAGGCCTATCTCTGATATGCGGGGAGGGTAAACTGGATGTTGTGGCTTGATTCTCATTCACACTGAGGTCTTTTTGCACAGTACTGGAATGGTAAAAGGGATTTAAAGGGAAGAACTGGCCCTTTGAGAATCCTACCTGTGCAGGGCAGACTGGTGGCCAGCCCACGAAAACTCATATGATAAATAAATTTGTTAGTCGTTAAGTGCCACAGAACCCCTTGTTAGTTTTGTACCATAAATGCTCTGTATTGGACCTGCTCCTAGACCTTGTCTTAAGGTGCAAGTCCAGGTTTCTCACAGCTGGGGGGATGAAAACTGCACTGTGCTGCAGCTAATCTCTGGTTCCCAGAGGCCACAGGACACTTAATGTAAAGTAAAACAGCCTGAAGCAATTCTGCCAGCCCTGCAATGGTGTAACCGAGAATCAGGCCTTGTGCCTTTACCTCTGCTGTGTTGCACTCGGGCACACAGAAGACAATGCTGGGTTCTTAGGGGAAAACAGCTCAAACCCCTTCCCTCCCCCCTGCACCTTCTCTGTAACCATGCATGTGCTTTGCTGGCTCTCAGTCAGCATCACAAAGGCTTGCAGCCGGGCTGCTCTCTGGCTGCAAAATGGGTTTATAATGACAGGCTGCGGGCGCTGAAATGAATGAGAAGGAATTACCCTGCCTGCAGGATCGTTAACTGGTGACCCTGTAATTGGAAGCCGCTCACACAGGCGCCCCAGCACTCCTGGCAGCGCTTTCTGAGCAGTGTATTTAGTTAGTTGCAAAGCGCTTGACTTGTTGGATGCTGCTGCCTGATGTCTCCTAGCTTCGTGGCTGGTGCAGAACGCATGCTGATGGTTATACGGATTTGATTTTCAATTATAGCCATGCAGAGCATATCACACACCTCTCCTACCTGCTTTCTACCCCCTCCAGGGAAAGTCCCTGTCATGACAGCAGCAAAGCACTGAAAAATTGAGCTATTAGATAGCGTAGATCTGCTTTGGAAGGCTGATAAATGCACACTGGACTCAGCTCACAGCTGTTTCTGGGCTTGGTGTTTGCTGGGAAGCAGAAATGCTGTCTCTCTAAGGAAGAGATCATTTCACCTCTTGCTTTGGCCCCTTATTCCTGGATTCTGACTTGATTGTCAAGAGGCAGGTGGTCAAGAGTCGGGACTTCTGGATTCTGCTCTAGTGGTTTGCTGTGCAAGCTCAGAAAAACTGTTGTTGTTTATCACTACAGCCCCATGGAGTCCAGTTATGGATCTGGACCCCATTGTGCTAGGTGCTGTACAAGCAAATAAAAATATTATTCCTGCTCCAAAGAATTTACGCACTGTGTAATCACCTTTCTCTGCTTTAGTTTACTCAAACTGACATGCCCCAAGCAGAAACACAAACCAGTCCCATTTGCAAATCTCAGAAATTTCTGGGGTAGATACTCAGAACTGCCAGTGCACTCCAATTCCCAATTGGATTTGAGTGCCTAATTCCCTTAGGCACCTGTGAAACTCTCCTTTGATATTTGTCCCAATCATCTGTGAACCCCTCAGATTTTCAATCAGCCAAGAAATATCAGGAGGGACTAGAACCTTTGTAGATTTTCTCCTGAGATCTCCCTACTCTTGTCATTTTCAGAGGCCTGGAAACCGTGTGGGAATATCTGCCATCCTAGCATTGAAGCTGCCTGCCCCCAATACGGTAGGCAGGTGTATTGTGGGAGGTGGAACCGAGGCTGCTATCATTCCTCATTGCTGTCACTCCTTTTAGCCTGTTCCCCACGGACATTTTGCACCTCCTGCTCGCTCAGTTGCAGTCCTAATCTCAACAGACCTGCAAGATGGTGGTGGGACATCTTCTGCAGAAGGGTTTTTCTCAGCTCAAGCATACCCTCTCATGGCAGGGCATGGCATAGCAACTCTTTCCTCTCCTCTGTTGATGGTCATTCTGTCCCCATGGTGGGCTGCTGCTTCTCATGACTTGGCTCTCCATGTTTTAGTTCCAATCCTTTCAGGGTACCAGAAAGTCCAACATACCAAACGGACAGAGTGGCATTGCTCCACTGGGTCTCCAGTCTTTGGCTCTGGTCTTTGAGTGTACACCTCTGCCTCAGGGCTTTCAAAAGTTCCACAACACATATACTGGGTTCATGACACCTTCCCTAGTGGACTGGTTGGAGGAATTGCACTGGTTCCCAGTCCAGACTTCTTGCTGTTCCTTCCTTGGACTTATTCCTACTGTAGCTATCAGCTCATATGAGTCAACTGTGTAATGCTGCTGCAGACAAGGCAAACATCATTCTGGGATGAGTTAACAGGAGTGTTGTGAGCAAGATGTGATGTAATTCTTCTGCTCAGGCCTCAGCTGGAGTATTGTGTCCAGTTCTGGGGGCCACATTTCAGAAAGATGTGATCACACTGGAGAAAGCTCAGAGAAGAGCAATAAAAATGATGAGGTCTAGAAAACATGACGTGAGGGGAAGATTGAAACCCTTGGGTTTGCTCTGTTTGGAGAGGAGAGGACTGAAGATGGGGGCATGATAACAGTTTTCAAGTCTATAACAAGTTGTTACGAGGAGGAGGGAGTAAAAATTGTTCTCTTTAATCTCTGAGGCAAGGATAAAAAGAAATGGCCTAAATTACAAGAAGGGAGGTTTAGGTTGGACATTAGGAAACACTTGCAGACTGTTCAGATACTGTATTTGAGCATGGGAATAAATTGCTTTGGGAGGTTATGGAATCTCCATCTTTGGGTGTTTTAAGACCAGGTGAGGCAAACACCTGTCAGGTATAGTCTAAATAATACTTAGTCCTACCTTGGGTGGAGGGGATTCAACAAGATGACCTCACCAGGTTCCTTCCAGTCTTACACTTCTATAGCTGACTTTAGGCCAACTCCATTTAATTCTTTCAGAGACAGGATGGCATGTATGTCCCATCCCATTTTCTTATTCAGAGCTCTCGTCCTTCCCTTTTCATAGGGAAGCTGCAGTCCCATCCTTGTTGGCTGGCATTGTGAGATTGGCCATTCTTTTCCAAATTGCATGTTGTGATGACCTGCACCTCAGAGAAGGGTCCCAGATCAACACATTTCTGTTGATGGTTTGGGAAACCCAGTGAGAGTTTCCTGGCTTCCCCCATGTGCCACACTTACTGTAACTGATTTGTAATAACAGAAAAGGTGACAGCCTGCTCTTATCAGAGAGCCAAGGAGCTCAACACCTACCTTGTGCAAGCAACAGACTCTTCAGAACATCATAGAAACAAAATGGAGAGAGCAAACGTTGCTAAGACATGGCCCCAGGCACACTAGGCAAGTGTGCTCCTCTCTTCATGTTCTGGTTGCCTTTATTAGAGATTCCCTGATGATGAACTGTGCTGGCTGAGATGGCTGTGAAGGAGAAAATGAGACTTTAAATTTTAATCTTCTCATTATTATTCAGTTAATCTCTCTCTTCACGGTAGCTTTTAAAAAGCTGACACAAGGATCATCATAATCAGCGGGGAGGCAAGGGGAAATGGTGATGGGCGACCATCTAGCAAGAATGAAAAATCAACGCTATTTTTTTGGTGAGGGAGTGGTATCAATGTACATAAAAGACAAATATTGGGGTGGTTCCAGTAATATTGAGATGTTTGTTCACAGTAGAGTCTAGAAACACCCACCATCAAAATCACTACACTATCAGTACGCATCCTTCAATGGTGCCTATGAGAACACTTAATAAGCTGTCTTCAACAGTCATGAGTGAACTGGTGACCAAAAAATGATGTGCATGTAGCGTGAAGGCCTTTATTGTGGTGTTTGTATGTTTGCCCCTTGCCATTTGACAGACAGAATCAGAGCTGTTCACGTGCTGTCACATGCCCCACAGGGCTAATAGTTAAGGGAGATTCTTTTTATGTTAAAATCTTTCTCTTTTATTATTTCTATTACATTATCCCTAAAGGTGTGGAAGGGCTAAACAAGGAATGAGGCTCCATGGTGCTAGGTGCTGTACAAACACAAAGCAAGGACCAGTTCCTGTTTTGAAGAGCTTGTGGTCTAAATAGGGGAGACAGACAAGGGTGGAGGAGAAATGGAAATAGAGAGAGATGAAGTGACTCACAGTCAGATATGGGTTAGGCTTCTAGACTGCTGGACCAGTGCACTATCCACTACACCACCCTTCCTCCAACAGAAGAGGGTGCTGGGCTTTAGGAGCAGGGGAAGGTGCATTCCTCCTTTGCTGGGACATGCCTTTCCAGGCACGTGGGATGAGTGGTGTAGTGACCCCTGAGATGTTCTAGGAGACCAGAAGTTTATGATAGCATAACAAACCCAGGATCCGATGGGCTATGCAGCATAGGTACGTGTGGGACGGTGGCCAATGTTTAGAATCCCAGAAATCAGCCCTGAGGTAGCAGTAAGATATCAGCATGTATCGAATATCGACTACCAGCATGGTACTCAGACAAAACCAGGTACTCCCACTGAGGGAGGGAGGAGATGTCCCCTGTGTCATGATTCACCTTCCACCCTCATGGACAGGATGTTGGACTAGTTGGATCTAGGGTCAGATCGAGGGTGTGGTGGGTCCCATGCTTGTATTCAGTGGATTCAATTCTCCTCTCACTCAAGCCAGTTTCAAGTCAATGCACCTCACACTCTGTGTGGGTGTTGGTGGGTAGGTGTGAGACGACAAGCAAAGACACATGCACGGTCCTGCACTTAGGATAGAGGAATCCCATGAACAGCTACAGCCTGGGGACGGACTGGCCAGGCAGCAGTTCTGCAGAAAATGACCTGGGGATACAGTGGACAAGATCCTAGACGTGAGTCCATGGTGTGCTTTCACTGCTAAGAAGGCTAATGGCATATTGGGTTGCTTTAGTAGGAACATGGCCAGCAGATGGACAAAAGTGATTATTTGCCTCTTTTCAACACTGCTGAGGAAACATTTGGAGCATAATGTCTTATTTTGGCTTCTTTATTACAGAAGGGATGTGGACAAATTGGAGACAGTCCAGCGCAGAGCAACAAAAATAATGAGGAGGCTGGAGCACATGACTTCTGAGGAGAGGCTGAGGGAACTGGGCTTGTTTAGTCTGAAGAAGAGAAGAGTGAGGGGGGATTTGATAACAGCCTTTAACTACATGAAGGGAGGATGGAGCTGGGTTGTTCTCAGAGGTGGCAGATGATAGAAAAAGGAGCCATGGTCTCAAGTTGCACTGGGAATGTCTAGCTTCGATATTAGCAAAAACTTTCCCACTAGGAGGGTGATGAAGCACTGGAATGGGTTACCTAGGGAGGTGGGGGAATCGTCATTCTTAAAGATTTTTAAGGCTTGGCTTGATGAAGCCCTGGCTGGGATGGTTTAGTTGGGGTTGCTCCTGCTTTGAGTTTCCATTGGACTAGCTGACCTCCTGATGTCTCTCCTCCAACCCTAATCTTCTCTGATTCTAAATGATAACCTCCATCAATCTCCATAACTGCCTGATCTATATGCAGTTCGCCTGCTGGTTCTCAGGGATCTGGCAAGAACACTGGGAATCTCGTTAGATCAGTGATACTCAGACTGTGGCTCACAAGCTACACGTGCCTCATTAAATGTCTCCTGCGGCTCTTTGCAGCATATGATATTAAGCTCTGTGTGATTTAATTATTAACCAGCCTAAGTTATTAACCAATCAGAATGTTTTCACTGTATTATTAACCTGTTAAGTTATTGATTTGCACTCAGTTATTAACATATTTGCTCTGAGACTAACACACACATATATACAAACTAAATATTTCCCTGTCATCCTGTTTAAATATGAATAGTACTCTAGTAAATAAGATGATAAATTCATTGTACTACCTCTAGTTTAGGGAATGTTGATTGCTAAGTTAACTCCTAAGGCACTGAGCTTTGGGCATCACTTGTGTAGATGGATGAAGAATATGCTCTGGGAAAGCTGAGGTGGTTGAGATTTGGTGCCATGTTACGATGTCCACAGAACCACATAAGGAGAATAGAGATTAGGGTGATGTGACCTGGGTGGTCATCAGACAAAGATGTATCTGTCATTTGCACTTAGTACGATGGAGCCCATTCAACATGTTCTCCAGGAAAATGCATGGACTCTGATGTAAGTCCAAGGAAAGTTAAGGGCTTAGATTATGGAGAAGTGAGTTACTTAACACAGGGGACATTAGTGAAACTGCGTGGAAAATTTCAACAGACTTTCTATTTTTAGACAATATTGTTTATGTGTCTGAAAATCAGGCTATGTATTTATTGCATAAGTATGTCTATAGATTCCTAACCTCAGGGACACAGGTTTAAAGATGTTAGCCATTGTCCTTAACCCCTCTGTAACTCCATTTCCACCCCGTGGGAAGGGGAATATCCTGATCTACCACAGGATTAAGTATTTAAATGTTCAGCACCTGTAAGGGGGTCAGATTTTCCAAAGGTTTCAGTGCCCCCAGCTTTCATTGTGACTCTCATGGCAGAATTTCAGAAAAGCACAGCACCACTGGGTGTGTGGAGGGCTTATATTGAAGAACTAGATTCTAAATGGATCTAGAGTTTGACAAGTGCTTGGAGGATGGCAAATAACTAGAGCCCTGCGCAGATACAAATAAGTGGATCCGTATCTCATCTGCATCCGCAAGAAATGGTCCGTGGATATCCGTGTTGTATCTGCGGATGTGGATATAATGCAGATATCCGTGGGTATCCACATATTTGCAGGGCTCTAGCTCTGTGCAGATAAACATATGTGGATCCGTATCTCATCTGCATCTGCAGGAAATGGTCCGTGGATATCCTTGTTGTATCCATGGATGCGGATATAAGGCGGATATCTGTGGATATCCGCAGATTTGTAGGGCTCTACAAATAACACGCTCTCTAGAAGCAAAAGTCTCCTTGAGGGCTGGATTCCATGAGCCTTCCTTGCTTGAAGCTCTCCTCAAAGTCAAGGGAGGTTTTGAGAGAGCTGGGTTGGCAATCTGGGCCTTAAACCCTGCCCTGAGGTTGCATGGGGGAGAATCACAGTGGAAAGAACAGCGTATCTGCTTTGAGAAGCACCTAGCTCAAAAAATCTTGTTGAGTAACTTCATTTTGCACAAGTGCAAAGGATGAAATGGTACCTCTGTGAATCCTCCTTCTAGAAGCAAAACTATTCAAGGGCCATGGTTTCATTTGTGAATAGGGAAGAAGGTAATGCCCCCTTCATGGTCTGATGCTCCAGGGGAAGCTCTGTGCCCTTTGCCTGGCTTTGACAATCCAAGGCCTGATCCAAAACTCATTGAGGCTCTTTGGCTGCCCCCTTGCAGCTCGAGGCTCTGGGCCCCCAAACCCCAGCCACTGGGGGATCCTGCAGGTTGCCTGCTCCCCAGTTCCAGTTCCCCCCTGCCAACAGGGAGCCCTGGAGGTGGCTCATACCAGGGTTTGGGCTCCCCCTGCCACCAGGGGACCTTGTGGGGAACCTGCCCCTGGTTCCAGGCTCCTTCTCTGGGGGACCCAGCAACGTGCCTGCTCCCCATTCCCCTCCATCCCTGCCAAGAGACCCCGGGCAGGCACCCTGGCCCAGCTCCCCCCACCCCCTCACCAGGAGGCTATACCCACTGCAGCTCTCGAAACACTTGGTTACCGAAAGACTTTTTAAAAAATGGCTCTTCTTATCTTTTGGGTTCCAGCTCCTGGTCTAACACATTCTTAAAAACCTTCAGTGATGGAGATTCAACAACCTGCCTAGGCAATTTGTTCCAGCACTTCATTACCCTGACAGTTAGGAAATATTTCCTAATGTCTAATCTCCTCCCCTGCCCTCCTTGGAGCAATTCAAGCCCATTGCTGCTTATCCTGTCCCTAGCGGGTGAGGAGAACAATACATCACCTCCTCTTTATAACCATTTTTGGCATACTTGAAAGCTATTATTGTGTCTCCCCTCACTTTTCTCTTCCCCAGACTAAATAAACCCATTTTTTTCAGTCTGTCCTCATAGATCATGTTTTCTAGACCTGCATTCATTTATGCTGCTTTTTCCTGGACTCTTTCCCAGTTGTCCACATCTTTCCCGAAGTGTGGTGCTCAGAATTGGACACAATATCTATCTATCTATCTATCTATCTATGCACCGCCATCACCACATTATCCGAGCAACTTTGAGAATCCCTCCTCACTTCATCCATCCTGTACGGTCCATCCCCGTGGAGCACCTGGCCGTCTCCGGATGGTCTCCCTGGGAGCTACAGACAAACGTCACCACTGGAAGGACGGCTGCTCTGATTGTAATAGCCGTTGTTGCTTTACGTAACTCTCTTGAGAGCAGCCCACTGAGCAGGGAGGTTTATGGAAAGTGGCTGATGTTTTAGTCTTCCTTCACTTATCTGTCTACATTACAGGCTGCTGGATATTCCAGGCATATATTCTTGAGATTATATATTCTTGAGCTGACATGTAATCAGCTAGTCTAAATATTTCAGAAATAATAACCTTCCCTTTTTTCCTTCAGTAAGTAGCTTATTATTATATTCCACTTAGTTCCTTAGGGGCTTCGGGGCCTTGTTAGAGCTGGCTAATTCCTTTATCACTTCCAGGCTGTCTATTAGATCCCAACCTCTCTAAATCTTTCCCCTTAATTATTTTTGCACTCATTCTCTCCTTTTTATTATTAGTTTTTAGCTGGTGGTTCACTCAGTAGGTCTTGGCAGTTCCCAGAGAAAGTGTGCTTGAGACCCCATCAATCTTTCCTCAGCACAGAGCTATAAACTGAGCACTCCTCACTACACCCGAGCCTCTCTGCTCTCCAGGAGGTTTGAGTCGAATCTCAGTTATCTGGATGTGAGACATGAATAGGTCCATGGAAGACAGTGGTGTGAGAACAGTATAAACTCAACACTCCTTTTTTGGCTGTGCCCCAGGCCATCTCAGAGAGCTACCACTTAGCATTGTTCAGAGCTTGGGTTAGATGCTAGATAGATCATATTGTCTGTAAATTGTGTTGAATTCCCTGAATGAAAATGTCCCTGACATGGCAAAATACAACTATTTTATTCATGTGAATTAATTTGCCCTAACTCTACCTAAGACCCAATCTATGTCTTGGCCATGGAGGATTTCAGGTAGGGCACGCTAATTCTCGGATTTTATTATGCACATGGGACATTTTCAATAGTTTGGTACAAATCACTGGATCTCAGAATCAGTTTGACACTTAATTTAGAGCTAAAATATGCTCACTGTGAGAGCCTCTTCTTAGTCAAATGAGCAGCACCGCTTCTCTAGCCTAGATTGCAGAGTTATTGGATTGAGACTAGCTGGTCTCCATGCCAAATCCCAACTCCCTTACCCTGCTAATTACAGATGGAAAAAAGAAGAAACTGCTAATATTAATTTCCTCGAAAAGTGGCAGCAATCTGTGATGAAACTTTCTTAGTGCCTTGCAGTTACAAGGCAGGGGCTGTAAATATGGCCTTGACTCTGTTTATTAGACACTAAAGCCTGAGGTCTCTTACAAATCTGCAAGGAGAGCCATGGCAACCTCTGATTGCTGAGGGTCATCTTCAGCCTGGGCCAGATCATCAGCACAATGCTGCTCTTTAGAAAATCTGTCCCATACAGATTAAATTAGGGCCTAACAGATGCCTTCTGTAAAGGGGCAGATTTCACCCTGACTAATCCCACTCTTGTCCAGTCTCAGGATATCTGGAGACAGATTCTCAGCTGAAGCTATAGCAATTTATACTAGAATCTGCTGTACCCTTGGGTTTTTTTCTTAAGGCTTTAGCTCCTGGATTCATGTTATTTTCTGTGTTACTCAGCTTTCATTAAAAATAACAGGTAAGTTTCTAGCCCCTCTAGTGGCAGAGAAAACATGACAACAGTTTATTCCACGGACTCAAAAGGCCAACAGCATGTGAAAAGAGCTCAAAATGTATCATTAAAAAACAAAATACTTATGAAAGTCATCTTAAAAACCACATGTTTGCAGTCTGTCTCATAGTTTTGGAACATGGAGGGTTGGGAGAGCAGTGATCAGCTGGCCTGACAATGCATATGAGTGTGATTTAGGGATCCACAAAGGCACACAAGTCCTGTGATGTTCAGCTGCTGCTCCACCCCTCCAACCTGCCCACCACTTTTGCCTCTTTGCCCTCGCTTCTCAGAGGATTGAGTGGTGGGACCACAGGGGAGAGGGCAAAGTCACCTGGTGGCAACTCTGCTTCTGGGGTGAGGGCGGACGGTTGGGAGCATCCTGAGGATAGGGGTCTAAAGCTGTGATTAGCACATTCACCTGGGATATGTGAGACACCCCCCTCCACTCCTCTTCTATCTCAGGAGGGGAAGAGATTTGCCCCCTTCTTAGGTGCAAACCATAATCCCTGGATTAGAAAGTCATTCTCACTCTCTGCAGCCCAATTAATATTTCATTTAAGTACAAGAGAAAGAGGGAGCCGAGGGTGACCAGATGGCCTGATTTTTATAGGACTAGTCCCTAGGTTGGAGGTTTTTTCTTATAAAGGTACATGTTACTCCACACCTCATCCTGATTATCTCTTGCTATCTGGGTACTTGTGTCTAAAACAAGGGGTCCAACCTTTTTGGATGAGGGGCCGCATTGCAATTCTTTTCTCGGTCGGTGGGCAGGTGAGAGAATTTTTGATAGATAAGACATACAAATTGATCTTATTAATGAACTTTAATAAAATAATGATTAGTGTGATATTTGGCATTGCTTTTGCTTGCACTGTGTACAGAGGACAAGGGGGGCAGGGATGCCTGTGTGAAGGGGCAAGGAAGAGCGTGGGGAGGAAGGCAGGACAGGGGAATATGGCAGAGGATAGGAAGGAAAGTAGGGTGAAGTGAGGGGAGCTACTTCTTGACAGGGACCCCACCAGCTCTGCTCTGCTCCCTCCCTGCCGAGCACTGCTCAGGGAAAGGAGAGCAGTGCTGGGGAGAAGGAGAGGAGAATGGTCAGCCAGAGACAGGACAGAAACCCTGGCAGTTCTGCAGGGGTCACAGGTTTTGGCATTGGGCATTTCTGTACCAGAAATGATGACGGGTGGCAATTTCTACAGAAGAGGCTTTGCCCCTGAACAGCTCTCTGTCCAGGCCACGACTCTCTGCAGCTGCGTGCAGGGTGGGAAAATGACAAGGGCCCCGGCCAGCCCCAGCTTCCAGGCTCTTGTGGCAGGGCCGTGCAAGCCGAAAGAAAGCCATTGGTGGCGAGTCTGTTGGATAAGCCTGGCCTAAGAGGTCCCCATGCCAGACTATCCCATGGCTTTCTTTTTGGATCACTCCCCTGAGAGAGAGTAGACCTCTGTTTGGATCCCTTGCCCTCCTCAGACAGAAGGGTGCCTGGAGCCTCACATCCCAAATGAATCCTTAACCACTTGTCTAAAAGCAGATTAGCTGGCTAACGGTCTTCTACTGCAAAAACTCAGGTGCCGAGTGAATTTAAGCTCCTCTAGGGTCAAGTGGGTGTCTTGTGGATCACAATGACACCTAAAAAACAGGACTTAGGTGTCCATGGATTTTTGTGGATCTGGGCCTGATGCTTTCCAGACACCATAGTATTTGGGTGTTTTAAAACGTTTGTGCAAGGAGGGCGTAATGTTGCCCTGCTGCGTTGGTTAGGCTCCACTGAAGCACGCTGCTGATCTTAATTCTCTTTCAACACCATATTTTATTACAATGCATCCTGATAGTTCTGCTTCAGTCGTCTGCTCTGTCCGTCTCGCCTTAAACAAGGTTTTGAAGCATCATCGGTGCAGTCCTTCCAAATCACATGATTTTATCACGAGTCTTGTTTATTTCTTGAGGTGCCAGCTCCAGGATTCACGTTAACCAAGGAGAATCTCAGCTTTCACTTTTTTTTAAAAAGTAAGTTCATAGCCCCCATGGTTGCAGAGAAAAGCTTGAAAATATGAAGTGAGTGAAACTAAAAGGCCAGTAAAGAGAACCTCTAAGGTATTATTATTTGTTAAAGAAATCTCATGCTTTTTAAGAAAATCTTGTTATTTTGAAGGGACTCATGAATTTTGAAAGCCTGAGGTTGACAATGCTGGTAGTATCAGAACAGGATGAGAAAAGAGATTGCAGACCCCTGGGCAAAGAGGAAGGAAATATGATTTTACAGCTACAACAGTAGCTGGCCGGCTGGGTTGGGGTGGAGGGTAGCTAAGTTCTATAATGATCCCTAGTTCTTCTATCTGTTACTTTTCTAGCATTAGAAACTCAACATGCTTTGAACTCTTTTAAAGTGCTTACCATCACAACATTGCTGTGAAACAGAAAGGCACTTTTATCCCTATATATCCAGATGGGAACTGCGTGAATGATTTGTTTAAGGTCCCAAAGGAAGTACGTGACACGGTAAAGAACTGAACCTGGCTGTATCAAGTTGTCTGTTAATACGCTAACCACTGGACCATCATTCCTCCGCTGTGTAGTGGAACGTGAGTGTCACTTTAGACCTGATACTTTCCTTCCGTGTGCTGCAGATCTCTCATTTGTAAAATAGGGACAATTTTTCTGCATCCCATAGTGGGGATTCTGAAGTCTGCCTGAGAAATGCAAAGCATTATTCAAGAGATAACTAATCAGCTTGCATCAGCTATTGACTTTGCAATCCTGACTCATCTGCTATGCCTCCGCAATTCTAAATCTTCACTATGCTGTCCTCAGGAAAGCAGTGTCCAGGAAGACCCCAAGGATGTATTTTGTTCATACAGCAAATGCATCTCAAGCAGCAAACAGAACGTTTCTGAATGCTGAGCTGGGAGAAGATTTGTGTTCCTGCTGTAATGCTCCCAGCAAAGATGGTCTCTTGCTCTCTTTTCTACAATGGAAAAATGATCCTTTCCTTGCTTTTCTTTGAAGTGTTATTATAAAGTTCTCTGGCAAGATATTTCTGAGATGGAGCTCTGCTAACTGCAGGGAACAATTTGAAGATGAAAGCAGGGAGCAACAGAGAACAAGAGTAATTTATAAAACTCAAACCAGACAGGCTGACAAGTTCTTGGTGATAAATACAGTTTAAAACACAACCAAAATTACCACTGCTCTATACATACCACATGTGCTTGTCTCATGATGGCTGCACCTAGAAAAAAACACTTCCTAAATGCAGCAGCTTCCTTCCTCTCCACCTGTCAAGCAATGGACTGTTTCATTAGGTACAGATTCTTTGCACAAGGACTCATTGCAAGAGCACCCTCTGGTTTGAGACTGCATTGCATGGTTGATGTCTTGCATAAATATGCATTGCACCAGAACTTGCTTGCAGAAAAGTTCATTGAACCCTTTGCACAAGAGCCCGTTGCACACATGGCATCATTGGTTTTGGAAAATGAGCCACAATAGAGTCCACTGTTTTATCACTGGAACTGAGCAATGAGATTGGCTGAATGTTCCCAATTTCCAAAGGGATAGCCATGTTAGTCTAGTGCAGCAAAAAAAAAAAAAAAAGCAAGGAGTCACGTGGCACTTTAAGACTAACAGATTTATTTTTCGCATGAGCTTTCGTGAGTGATAATCCCACTTCGTCAGATGATTCGAAGATGGGTGAACTTACAGAATGGAATGAAAATAAATGCAACGGGGTGTAAAACATACAGTAACAGCAAATCATACCGGTCATACAGTAACAGCAAATCAGAGCAGTTGTTAGGTTCAAACCATGGGAAGCCTGAAGTTAAATTACCTATTGTAATGGGAAAAAAACCCATAGTCTTGATTCAGTCCTGCTGTCACAGAATCTAGCTTGCATATTAATTCGAGTTCAGCTGTTTCTCTTTGAAGTCTTGATGTCCCAGTCACATCTCTGATGACGGTCATTAACAAATCATTTATCGAGTGATTAGAAAGATGGAAGTGCTCAGCAACTGGTTTTTTGTTTTGTGATTTCTGATATCAGCTCTGTGCTCATTTATTCTTTTGCGCAGCGATCGTCCTGTTTGTCCAATATATAAGGTGTTGGGGCATTTCTTGCACATGATGGCA